>JASAOG010000009.1:7227500-7415000 GCA_030265305.1 Biomphalaria pfeifferi | reverse complement strand
GCTGCCTTGAGTAAAACGCGACTTGCGTGGACAGTTAAAAGAAGTTGGCGCAGGCTACAAGTTGATCTGAATTGGCAAAAATAGCGAGGAAAAACTGGTGTTGCCTTTGCGGTGAAATCCAAATTAGTCCACACGTTAGCAGGATTACCAAAAGGCATACATGACCGTCTAATGACCTTACACCTACCCTGACCTCAAGGTGACTTGCAACTCTAATAAGTGCCTATGTCCCAACTATGTCCAACCAAGACGTCAACGAAAATTTCTACTTGGATCTGAACTCTGCAATAAACGAAACGCCCAAAACAGACAAACTCATAATACTGGGCGACTTCAATGACATGAGAGGCTCTGACTTAAAAACCTGGAGTAATGTTCTGGGCAGACACGGAATATGTCACTGCAATAGCAATGGTGCATTGTTATTAGCAATGTGCAGAGCCCACAAGCTGACTTAACAAATACTCTTTTCCAGCAACCTCACAGAAAACAAAAATATTGGATGCAGGAGATAGTAGTTGTTAGTTTGTTGTTCATAGTTTCTGACATTTTTTTCTGAATAAACTAAAACTGCATTTTTACCTGCCAGAGCTGACAACTCCGAGAGCTAGTTTTTG
This sequence comes from Biomphalaria pfeifferi, assembly GCA_030265305.1. Taxonomy (NCBI): domain Eukaryota; kingdom Metazoa; phylum Mollusca; class Gastropoda; family Planorbidae; genus Biomphalaria; species Biomphalaria pfeifferi. The sequence goes on along the minus strand of JASAOG010000009.1, from coordinate 7,414,383 downwards.
TGTTTGTGTATTTGTAGCCTTGTTTTTTTTTATATTGATTTTTATTTTGTCAGATTGAAGAAATAATTGTGCGAAATTTTGACTTTATCTCAAATTGAGTGTAAATAACTAGTGCAAACCTAGAAGATAAACGGATATAGTGAATTGATATAATCATTTAAAATATTGTAGTAAAATCATCTGAAATTAGGGTTGATAATAAACTTTAAACTAAACTTGTAATAAATTGATTTTAATTAAGTTTTAAAAAAATGGTATTTAAAATTTTTCTTAATTTCACAGAAAAAGGATCAACAGCTGTATTACACATTTCTGAACATGGTTCTACAATAATAGACATAAGATTTATTGCTGTTTATAATTATATTAATCCTCTTTTCAAAAAATTATATTACAACTCAGTGCACCAATGTCTATGAATCCTCAACAACCTGGGTGTATTAATGACATTTTTTTAGTCTAACTAGGCAGTGGCCTTTTTTTCCTTTGACGTCATATGGAATAAATGCTTCAAATGAAATGCTAAAACAACTCGGTAAAGTAATGTTTATTTTACCTAGTCATCTGACTCGTGTTTTAAAAAACGACATTATAACTAGATTTAGATCTAATCTAGATTTTTTACAATACATCTAGAGATTTTTTTTTTACATGAGAGCTAGATCTTTTACACTAGATCTAGATTTTTTAAACTAGATTTAGTTTTATATTCTAATTAAAATCATTGTATATTCTAGATCTAGAATTTCATGGTCTAGTTTAGAATGTTTGTTGTTTTACATGTTCGGATGCTCCTTCAGAGTTGTAGTCCAAACCTCCCGCAGGACGACGGGAGATGGAGAGGGCAGGGTTTGAACCTATTTTTAGGAGTACCTTTAACATTACAGAAACAATGGATATCAGCTGTGAAAAAAAATTGGTCAATAGAAGTACATTAATGTATCCTACGTCTTTTTAAAAAAGATTTTATAAAAATGACTATCCTGATAGAGGAACGAAATATCAACTCATGCGAGGTTCTAACATTAAGATATGCATTTCTTTGTTTGTCTAGCTGGTATTTTTAGAATATTCATGTATAAATACTGAAACCAACTGAAACCAACTATTATTTTTGCACATAGGACTTCAATACAAAGCCAGTGAACGAGTTTGAATAGTCAAAGAGATAAAAATGTTTTACATCTTCTCAATTTTCATGTCTTTTGGTAAGTAAAAAGTTTGAAGAAATAATTTCTAATTATGTATAAAATACTCATAGGCATAATTTTTATATAATAAAAAATGTCTTTAATATTTCTGAGATAAAAATCTACTTTTACACCTAAAGATTTAAAGACATTATTGAAATGTTCTCTGTTTGTTATGAATTTTTGGTCGAAATTCAAAAGAAATAAAGAGAAAAAAAAATTCTTTAATAAAAAAAGCTAACATATTGTGATGTATCAGTTAGTTTAGTTTGCGAATGTAATTAAATTTGTAATCTATATAGACTAACAATAAAAATTGTGTGCGAATAAGAGCCTTTTCTTGGACATGTCATCCGCATTTAATGTGGTAGAAAACCGAAGGATATCCTTTAAGCAGAGCTTATGGAGGGAATCAGACCCAAGGGGCCCAGCAATAATAAATCACAAAGATATCTATAAGAGAGATTGTAGAACTGCAGACATGGCTGAAAGTTTTTAGAAACAAATAGCGCAAGATCGGATTGCACCAAGACAGACTTTGAATGATAAAAAAAAAATCTCTCTGAATGCAAAAATAAATTGAAGCGGCTTTCGACAGGAGAATAAGAAAGTTGCCTTATCAGATAATCCTAAAGCAGATTCATCTATATGCACCAACTGGCAAACTTTGTAGCTCTAGAATTGGCTTGATTAGTCAAACCAGATTGACTAAAGTTGACTCTTACAAGACATTTCTTTACGGTGATATAAGAAAAAGCAGAAGAGCAGCAGGCTGCCAACTTTTAAGGTATATCAGTGTTTGTAAACATGACGTGAAACGCTTCAAAACTGACAACAAAAGTTGGAAAAACAAGGCACTGGATAGGTCCAGATGGAGACCAAGCGTAAAGTAAGGATCCTGGATTGCAAATAGCGTAGGAAGTAGGTGAAAGTGTTACAGCGTCTGGTGATACAGATTCCCGACCTGTCACCGCATTTGTGTATTCATGATTGAACTATTTAGTCACATTGAGAAGTTGCAACGGGAAAAGATAGTCACACGAGACGTAAAATACCCCAGACATATATTTTTATGGGTAAGTGTAATGCATCACATGACTACGCAGACCCAGTTGCGATCTCCATATTTTTACGCACCTCATATAGACAAAGTCGTTGTCTGCAAGCGTCTATTTTCTTTCCGTCTTCGGAGTCTGTCTTCAATAAGGACCATTCTTTTAGGTCTAATTATGTGTCCCGCAGCCTTTGCTGTCTCTTTCTACTTTCCTCTGTGCCAGCTAGGGCGAAATGGCGCATGAGTTGACCTTTGTTACACCGTTCTCATTTAAGTTCGTCTTTGGCATGCGGTCGTCTCCCATGTGGGATTAGTGTTTGACCAGACGCAGCTGTCGATAGGTAATTAGTGCATATAACAGAACATAGTTATGTGTAATGTAGTATTGCCAGCGTATGCCCATTTGAAGCGAAGTATTTTTTATAACATTTTCCCCCTTTGCAGCATTGCTCTTGGCTAAAAAAATGTCATAAGCTTTGTATTAAGAATTTAAAATCTTCAGAATCCTAAACGTTTACAACCTCTGCGAAGATTCATCTTTAATAATTTTTTCTTCATGCAACTGTTAAAATGTGTATGTTGAATGAAAGTATAAGTATGTATTTCTTCATTTACTTAAGTGAACAAAAACAAATCATTTAAAAAAAAAACAATTCTCGCATCTGAGTATTTGAATCAATCAAATTAAAATATCTTTTGATGACATCCATCCATCCCAGTGGCGCCATGGAAGGCTCTGACCTGCTTCTACACATCCTTCCATTTAGATCTCTCCTGGGCCTTTCGTCTCCATGCTCTAACATCACGCTGTGGCAGATCTGCTTCCACATCATCAATCCATTGCATTTGGGGTCTGCCTTTGGGTCGCCTGCATTTTGGTTTTTGTGTATATACGATTTTCGCTTCTCTGATATCTGCCATTCTTTCAAGGTGATCTGTCCAACGTAGTCGGTTCTTTTTTATTTCGGTCACTATTGGTGGGTCTTCATAAAATTGATATAACTCATGGTTAGTGCGTGTCCTCCACCCTGTTTCATCCTGTATGGCACCATAGATTTTTCTAAGAATTTTCCGTTCCCATGTATTAAGTAAATTTTCAGTCTTTGTCAGTGTACTAGTTTCACTTGCATACATTGCTGCTGGTCTTATTATGGTTTTGTATATTATTTTCTTGGTTTTCCTTGAAATTGTTTTGCTTTTAAGTAAATGATAGGTGCTATAAAATGCCTCATGCTATTCTTTCCTTTATTTCTGTTAGTAGGTCATTTTTAAAATTAATTGTACTTCTTCGATTTTGATATATTGTCCCTCTGTTTGATTGTCTCTATTCATTTTTATGTACTTGGTTTTACTGTCATTGACCTCAAGTCCTGCTGGTCGAGATGCTTCTTCTAGTTTTGTGAAGGCTCTAGCAATGTCATAGGTTTCTTTACCCAATAAGGCAATGTCATCGGCATAAGCAAGGTATTGTAGAGGTTGGTTGTATATCGTCCCTATTGGTTGTTGACCAGTGTTTTCTCTTCTGAAGTAGTTAGTGATAGTTCCCCTCGTGTGTATGTGTATATTTCTTATAACTCTCTCCAGTGTTAAATTGAAAAGCATGCAGGAAAGTGCGTCTCCTTGTCTTAATCCTCGTTTAATCCTAAATTCCTGTGAGTGTTCTCCTTGTATTATGACTTTGCTTTTTGAGTTGTTTAATGTCATATGTACAAGTCTTGTTAGCTTGTTGAGTATTCCAAAATTCTGTAGAGTGTCATATAGATATTTCCTTCTGATACTGTCAAATGCTATTTTATAATCTATAAAGAGTAGGTGAATTGGTATGTGTTATTCATGGCATTTTTCTAGTATGCATCTTAGTGTGAAGATGTGATAGGTTGTGGATTTATCGGAACTGAAACCACATTGGTGTTCACCTAAGAATTTTTCTGAATATTTTCCAAGCCCCTTAGTTATAAGTCTAGACAGGATCTTATAAGTCACATTTAGTAGAGAGATTCCTCTGTAATTACAGCACTTTAGCTTGGATCCTTTTTTTTGTGTGTAATGGGGTTATAAGAGCCGTTTCCAATTCTTTAACCCAAATTCTTGATATTAGTCTGTGTATTTGGGAATGTAAGTCTTTCCCTCCATATTTAATTAGTTCTGCTGTAATTTGGTCCTCTCCTGGTGCTTTGTGATTCTTCATGGTCCTAATTATTTCTGATGTTTCAATGAGTGTTGGTGGGTTCACTAAGGGATCTAGTCCTCCATGTGGCAGTTCATATTCTCCATTGTCTCCATCTTCATTGGTATTTAGAATCTCCTCAAAGTATTCAAAGCATCTCTCAATGACCCTGCTGTTTTGTGTGACCATCTTTGTTCTAACACATGTGTGAACTAGCTTGAAATCCGTTCTTTTCATCTTTAATTTTCATATACATTCCTCTCATGTCTCCCTCCTTTGCTAGTTCCTCAATTTAAGTAATTTTGGACTTTTTCCATTCCCGTTTTTTTCTTTCTTACAACTTTTGTAACTTTTACTTCTTCTTGCTTCATTGTATTGCTGTCTAGTGTTTCTGGTTTCTCTTCTTGCTTCATTGTATTGCTGTCTAGTGTTCCTGGTTTCTCTTCTTGCTTCATTGTATTGCTGTCTAGTGTTCCTGGTTTCTCTTCTTGCTTCATTGTATTGCTGTCTAGTGTTCCTGGTTTCTCTTCTTGCTTCATTGTATTGCTGTCTAGTGTTCCTGGTTTCTCTTCTTGCTTCATTGTATTGCTGTCTAGTGTTCCTGGTTTCTCTTCTTGCTTCATTGTATTGCTGTCTAGTGTTCCTGGTTTCTCTTCTTGCTTCATTGTATTGCTGTCTAGTGTTTCTGTTTTCTCTTCTTGCTTCATTGTATTGCTGTCTAGTGTTCCTGGTTTCTCTTCTTGCTTCATTGTATTGCTGTCTAGTGTTCCTGGTTTCTCTTCTTGCTTCATTGTATTGCTGTCTAGTGTTCCTGATTTCTCTTCTTGCTTTATTGTATTGCTGTCTAGTGTTCCTGGTTTCTCTTCTTGCTTCATTGTATTGCTGTCTAGTGTTCCTGGTTTCTCTTCTTGCTTCATTGTATTGCTGTCTAGTGTTCCTGGTTTCTCTTCTTGCTTCATTGTATTGCTGTCTAGTGTTCCTGGTTTCTCTTCTTGCTTCATTGTATTGCTGTCTAGTGTTCCTGGTTTCTCTTCTTGCTTCATTGTATTGCTGTCTAGTGTTCCTGGTTTCTCTTCTTGCTTCATTGTATTGCTGTCTAGTGTTTCTGTTTTCTCTTCTTGCTTCATTGTATTGCTGTCTAGTGTTCCTGGTTTCTCTTCTTGCTTCATTGTATTGCTGTCTAGTGTTCCTGGTTTCTCTTCTTGCTTCATTGTATTGCTGTCTAGTGTTCCTGGTTTCTCTTCTTGCTTCATTGTATTGCTGTCTAGTGTTCCTGGTTTCTCTTCTTGCTTCATTGTATTGCTGTCTAGTGTTCCTGGTTTCTCTTCTTGCTTCATTGTATTGCTGTCTAGTGTTCCTGGTTTCTCTTCTTGCTTCATTGTATTGCTGTCTAGTGTTCCTGGTTTCTCTTCTTGCTTCATTGTATTGCTGTCTAGTGTTTCTGTTTTCTCTTCTTGCTTCATTGTATTGCTGTCTAGTGTTCCTGGTTTCTCTTCTTGCTTCATTGTATTGCTGTCTAGTGTTCCTGGTTTCTCTTCTTGCTTCATTGTATTGCTGTCTAGTGTTCCTGGTTTCTCTTCTTGCTTCATTGTATTGCTGTCTAGTGTTCCTGGTTTCTCTTCTTGCTTCATTGTATTGCTGTCTAGTGTTCCTGGTTTCTCTTCTTGCTTCATTGTATTGCTGTCTAGTGTTCCTGGTTTCTCTTCTTGCTTCATTGTATTGCTGTCTAGTGTTCCTGGTTTCTCTTCTTGCTTCATTGTATTGCTGTCTAGTGTTCCTGGTTTCTCTTCTTGCTTCATTGTATTGCTGTCTAGTGTTCCTGGTTTCTCTTCTTGCTTCATTGTATTGCTGTCTAGTGTTTCTGGTTTCTCTTCTTGCTTCATTGTATTGCTGTCTAGTGTTCCTGGTTTCTCTTCTTGCTTCATTGTATTGCTGTCTAGTGTTCCTGGTTTCTCTTCTTGCTTCATTGTATTGCTGTCTAGTGTTCCTGGTTTCTCTTCTTGCTTCATTGTATTGCTGTCTAGTGTTTCTGTTTTCTCTTCTTGCTTCATTGTATTGCTGTCTAGTGTTCCTGGTTTCTCTTCTTGCTTCATTGTATTGCTGTCTAGTGTTCCTGGTTTCTCTTCTTGCTTCTTTGTATTGCTGTCTAGTGTTCCTGGTTTCTCTTCTTGCTTCATTGTATTGCTGTCTAGTGTTCCTGGTTTCTCTTCTTGCTTCATTGTATTGCTGTCTAGTGTTCCTGGTTTCTCTTCTTGCTTCATTGTATTGCTGTCTAGTGTTCCTGGTTTCTCTTCTTGCTTCATTGTATTGCTGTCTAGTGTTCCTGGTTTCTCTTCTTGCTTCATTGTATTGCTGTCTAGTGTTCCTGGTTTCTCTTCTTGCTTCATTGTATTGCTGTCTAGTGTTTCTGTTTTCTCTTCTTGCTTCATTGTATTGCTGTCTAGTGTTCCTGGTTTCTCTTCTTGCTTCATTGTATTGCTGTCTAGTGTTCCTGGTTTCTCTTTTTGCTTCATTGTATTGCTGTCTAGTGTTCCTGGTTTCTCTTCTTGCTTCATTGTATTGCTGTCTAGTGTTCCTGGTTTCTCTTCTTGCTTCATTGTATTGCTGTCTAGTGTTCCTGGTTTCTCTTCTTGCTTCATTGTATTGCTGTCTAGTGTTCCTGGTTTCTCTTCTTGCTTCATTGTATTGCTGTCTAGTGTTCCTGGTTTCTCTTCTTGCTTCATTGTATTGCTGTCTAGTGTTTCTGGTTTCTCTTCTTGCTTCATTGTATTGCTGTCTAGTGTTCCTGGTTTCTCTTCTTGCTTCATTGTATTGCTGTCTAGTGTTCCTGGTTTCTCTTCTTGCTTCATTGTATTGCTGTCTAGTGTTCCTGGTTTCTCTTCTTGCTTCATTGTATTGCTGTCTAGTGTTCCTGGTTTCTCTTCTTGCTTCATTGTATTGCTGTCTAGTGTTCCTGGTTTCTCTTCTTGCTTCATTGTATTGCTGTCTAGTGTTTCTGGTTTCTCTTCTTGCTTCATTGTATTGCTGTCTAGTGTTCCTGGTTTCTCTTCTTGCTTCATTGTATTGCTGTCTAGTGTTCCTGGTTTCTCTTCTTGCTTCATTGTATTGCTGTCTAGTGTTCCTGGTTTCTCTTCTTGCTTCATTGTATTGCTGTCTAGTGTTCCTGGTTTCTCTTCTTGCTTCATTGTATTGCTGTCTAGTGTTCCTGGTTTCTCTTCTTGCTTCATTGTATTGCTGTCTAGTGTTCCTGGTTTCTCTTCTTGCTTCATTGTATTGCTGTCTAGTGTTCCTGGTTTCTCTCTGCAGCATTGTTCTTCTCTTCTATAGTCTGTCTGCCTTCATACCCCCCCCCCTATTGTCTCGTTCTTTTGTTTCAATCCAACTATTTGATAGCATGCATGATTATTTCCCAATGCTCATTTATTTTATTTCGCTGTCCTTTTCTAAATTTGTTAGATGCGTTTGGAGTGCCATTCTATAAGTTTCAGCCACAGGTGGATCATTTGAGAGTTTTTTTGACTACCATATTGCTGTGCTCTCTTTCTTTGGTAATTGTGTATGGTACTTATTCTTTGTCTAGGTTTAGATTTTACTAGTAGGTGGTCTGAGTCAGCATTTGCTCCTCTGAAACTTCTTACATCTAGTATATCTGATCCATGTCTCTTATCTATGAGTATATGATCTATTTGATTCTGGGTGATGCCATTAGGTGAGATCCAGGTAACCTTTAAAATATTCTTATTTTAAAATTTTGTGACATTCCTTTTCCTGATGCAAAATCCACTAATCTTATTCCATTTTTGTTGGTCTCGTCATGTAAGCTTTCTTTGCCAATGTAAGTTCTGAATGCTGATTCCTTTCCTTTTTTGTATTGAAATCTCCTAGGACTATTTTGATGTCATGCTTTGGTGCTTCATCATAAATTCTTTCCAGTCCATCATAGAAGGCTTCTTTTGTGTCATCTGCATCTTCAGTAGGGGCATGAGCATTGATAAATGATATGTTGAAGAATTTTTTTTTCATACGTAGTGAGCAGAGTCTATCGCTTACAGGTTTAAATCCAATGGCATTAAATGCCATTTCCTTTTTAACAGCAAAACCTGTACCTAAGTTGTTAGTTCTCCCACCACTATAAAATATAGTATACTCCTTGGTTTTGAGAATGTCCGAGTCTTTCCATCTGACTTCCTGTAGGGCTACAAGGGGTATCCTATATTTCTTTAACACTTCAGTAAGTTGGGCTAGCACATCTGCTCTATAAAGGCTTAGCTAATTCCATGTCGCAAAACAAAAATCATGTCCTTTTCCAGGCCTAGGTCGTGTTCCGTTGAGATCTGTACGTGTTATCTAGTGTGTAGAAGCTTTCGTAACAGTATTTTTTTGACAGTGTTGTTAGCCCTGTGCATAACCAACTGGGGGGCTGCCCCTTTCAGCTCTCTACATAGCTGCCTTTAGTTTCGGGTAAGGTGCCCTAGCCTTAGTGGATCCCCCCACTTCCTGCAAGGCAGCAGGTTTGATGTTGGTCCACCCCCGGGTATTTTATTTCCCCGGTACGCACCATATCTGAAGGGCATTCCCCTATCCTCCACCTGGGAAGGCGCTCGATGGGAGAACTCCACACGAGCTTTTGGTGACAAATACGGCTTAATTTCCAAGGTAAATTTTCACAATACAATAAAATTATTTAATTATTTCTTTCCCCAGGTTGCGTTTTGTTATTTCCTCTCAAAGATTGTCAATCAAGAAGTAACGATATTTTGTTTATCATTGACTGTCGAAGTGAAGTGAAAGAACAAATAGAGTTTATACAAACAGCTACAGATTATATTTTCAAAGAAAGACTTGGCGAGAAAAATCACACATTCATGACATTTTCGAGAACTGGATTGATTGAGACCAATAAATTAAAAGATATACAAGATGCTCCAATGACTTGTGATCAATTATTTCCGATCAACGACGTATTGAATGTTTCTAGAATATGGTTCACATCTAGACCTAGACCTTTCGTAATAATGATTTTTATATCTACATCTTTGACTTCAGTATTCAGTGATGTAAATTACATGTTAGAAACAAAAATTAGAGACACGACCGTAGACAGATATTTTGTTGTGTCATTAAGAGTCGGGAGCTTTGTGAGCGTACAAAAAGACTTAAATTTTATTCACGTGTGTTCTACATTTCATGACTTAAATATTGTTCAAATATTTGCTAAAATTTGTGAATCAGGTTGTTTAAAATATCCAACTACTTTTACTACAGGCAGTGAAATGACATCTTATTATCATATTGCTGATGATTTCACTATGAGCCATGATCAAAGTGTCAAGTACTGTGCCAAGCAGGCTAATAATTATTTAATTTCAACAGAGTCATCTCTTGAGATGGATTTTTTACTTAAGCTAGTAATCGAGTTTGTTAAAGCAAAAGACTTAAATATCAAGCGTTTACCTGTAGGAATAAAACAAATCGAAGAGCAATTATTTTGGCACTCACACAATCCATTTTTATTTCTCAATAATATGTACAATGCAATTGCAGACCAATGCACATTTTTTAATTTTTCAAGTCTGATTAATGATAATTTGATTGAAATGAATATTGAAAATATTATGGACTACGTGTTTACTGATAATTGTTCTAAAAGTGTTAGCCCTTCATTAGTCATCTGTGAATGTCATGAATTTATATACAATCCATACCTAACTATAGAATTAATAAGTACAGCAAATTTAGATAGCAACATAGTAGAAACTTTTCATTATACGGATATAATGAGTTCAATTTTCTCACTAATCGATGACGGTAACAAACAATCTCTAGACATTTCTCATTTTTTTCAGAAAAATGAATGTGTTAAAGGTTTTTCACCTGAAAACGATTATTTAAAATATTACGCCTGTAGCGAAAAATTTCATAACATTATACAGAAAGAAAGTAAGATTTATTTTTCTATTTTAAAAGCTGCTGGTTATAATCATTTCATTCTGCAACATTTTAATATATCTGATTGTACAAACGCAAATAGAGGTCAACAAAGTAAAAACATAAGCACTATTTTTGAACTTAACAATAATAAACAGGTTGACTTGATTTGTGCACAGGAAACTAACAAAACCGACTTTTTATCTCCAGCATTCAAGTGTCACCTGGAGCCGAATAAACTAGTTCACAGATGTATTAAAAATACATTATTTCTTAGTAATTCTAACTGCCAAGATAACTCACACTTACAAAACTGCGAAAACTTTATTTGCCCTGTAGGATTTATTAAATGTCCTAAGTCTTATTGTATTTACACCACGTATTTCGGTGATGGCATTCGAGACTGTCCGTTTGGTGAAGATGAATATAAGTTTCTTGATTTTGTAGGGGTCGCTAATGTTTCTTTTAAAGTAGAAGAACACTGTATTGATCCTTTGAACGATATAAATAATGAAATTATATCCGAAATCGGTAAGGGTCTAACTTTTCTCTGTGAGCCACCATGTCCAATCAATTCTGTCTGTGTTTCTAACAGAGTTCAAAAAAACGAAACAGACATTGAGTTTTTTATTACAACTAAAGTACCTCTATACAACTTTACCAAATTATTTTTTCCCAAGAATTTAATATTGTCGATGTCTCCTATATTTCATATTGTTGCATTTTATGGATCTTTTTGCAAAATATCAAACTATGACTACTCCTTTCAATATTGGAAATTTTCTAAGCTTATTGTATTAGATTTGAGTTATAATGAGTTAATTAGTAGTAATGATTTGAGATTAGTACAAGCTTTAAGCAACTTAAAAGTTTTAAATTTTTCTCACAACAAAAATTTAACAATAGATCAAAATTTTGTTTTTCCAGCATCCTTAGAAATTATTGATTTATCTTATACGAAAACATCATCATTAAAATTAAATGTCTTTGAAAATGTAAGTTTTCTGAAACATTTAAATCTAAGCAATACTTTACTTTCTACATTTGAAGATATGGGAATACCGGAATACTTTACACTAGAAACTTTATACATAGAGAATGTTGAGATGACAAATATTGAGAAAAATTATTTCCGAGGTCTTAATATAAAGTCTGAGTTACGAGCTAGTGATTATAAACTTTGTTGTCAACAAATATTAAATTCAAATATTTCAGCAGACAAATGTCATGCGCCTGCAGATGTCATCTCTTCGTGTAAACATCTTGTTAGTGACATTCTAAAGAGAATTACCATCTGGACCGTAGGATTTATAACCTTAGTTGGAAATGGTATTGTGTTGGTCTATAGAATTAGTTGGAATAGAGAGATATTTAAAAAAGCTTATGGACTGTTTGTATCAGGTCTGGCTGTTTCAGATTTTATTATGGGAATTTATTTACTATTAATAGCTGCAGTAGATATTCATTATAAAGATATTTATGTATTAGAAGATGTCAAATGGAGACATAGTGTTTTGTGTCAATTTGCAGGATTTCTGTCAACAATCTCAAGTGAAACTTCAACATTTTTTATTTGTTTAATAACAATAGATCGATTCTTGAAAATTACTTTTCCATTTGGTCAACACAAATTTACAAAAACAGGTAAAACTTTATCTTTTGCATTGGTTTGGTTGTTTGGTTTTCTGTTGGCTTTAATTCCTATTACATTTACGAAGTGTAATATTTATTCTTCTAATGGTTTGTGTTTGGCTCTGCCTTTGGGATCTACGGAACACAATGGCTGGGTTTTTCCTTTTATTGTCTTTGTTGTTTTAAATTTTATATTGTTTCTTTTTATAGCTTTTGGTCAAATCTTAATTTTTGTTAATATTGTACTTTCAAGAAGAAGTACTACTAACTTAAGAATAAATATCAAAAGAAAGCATATTGATTTAAACATAGCTAAAAAACTAGCTTTCGTTGCTTTGACAGATTTCATGTGTTGGTTTCCTGTTGGAATACTTGGATTTCTTTCTTTAAATGGTCACATCTTTGATCGTGAAGTTTACGCCTGGATCGCTGTTTTTGTACTGCCTGTAAATTCTGCATTAAACCCAATTATTTACACAGTTCCTATCATTCTTAAAAAAATGTCTAATACAAATTAGGCGTTAAAAACGTATCTTTATTATATTGTGTTTGCATTGACAGATTTTGAAAAAAAAAACTTTTAATGTCTGTAGGAATAAAATTAAAATTTATGTTAATTGTCTAAAGAGATCATATTTCTGATAGGAACCAAAATAAATACATTTTTAAATGTTGTTTTTTTCAATAAAAATACTATAAGTGTATCATTTTACTTGCAAACACAGACCCAGTAGCTAGTGCATTAAATAGGTTACGACACTGACCCAGTAGCTAGTGGATTAATTAGGGTGACGACAAAGACCAAGTAGCTAGTGCATTAATTAGGGTGACGACACAGATCTAGTAGCTAGTGCATTAATTAGGGTGACGACACAGACCCAGTAGCTAGTGCATTAATTAGTGTGACGACACAGACCCAGTAGCTAGTGCATTAATTAGTGCTTATAATAGCAGCAGTAGATATTCAGTATGAAGATATTTATGTATTAGAAGATGTCAAATGGAGACATAGTGTTTTGTGTCAATTTGCAGGATTTCTGTCAACAATCTCAAGTGAAACTTCCACATTTTTTATTTGCTTAATAAAAATAGATTGTTTCTTAATAATTACTTTTCCTTTTGGTCAATACAGGTTTACGAAAACTCTAAAAATAGTTTCCTTTAAATTGGTTTGGGTCATTGGTTTTCTGTTAGCTCTAATTCCTATTATATTTACTGAGTGGAATATTTATTCTTCAAATGGTTTGTGTTTGGCTCTGCCTCTGGGATCTACAGAACATGATGGCTGGATTTTTTCTGTCATTGTTTTCGTTGTTTTAAATTTTATATTGTTTCTTTTTATAGCTATTGGTCAAATCTTGATATTTTTAAACATTATAGTTGTAAGGAAAAGTATTAACCCCGTAACAGCTGATACCAGAAGAAGTAGAGAGGATTTAAACATAGCTAAAAAACTTGCTTTTGTTGCTCTGACAGATTTAATGTGTTGGTTTTCTGTTGGAATACTTGGATTTCTTTCATTAAAAGGTCACATCTTTGACCGTGAAGTCTACGCTTGGATCGCTGTTTTTGTAATGCCAATAAATTCAGCACTTAATCCTATTATTTACACAATCCCAGCTATTTATCAAAAGTGTAGGTCTTATATATTAACGTGGCACTGTAGTGCAGGCAACCTACCTGGTCTAAAGTCTATTTGTTCAGTAAGAGTTCGATCGAATTCGGAAAAAAATATACGTATATGAACTTTGAAATTCCATCTTACTATTTCAGCGTTTTGCCCTGGTATGATCAGAAAGCAGTCCAGATTGACACACTTCCAGTGTATTGAAGTCAGACTGTCGCAACTACAGAAGAAGAGGGGAAATGAGTCTAATTGAAACAATGAAAGTATACATTTGAAAAGCGACCAAAAGAAAATAATTTACTTTACTTTCCCCCAACTTAGAGCTGAATGTACACAGAGGCACCCAAGGATCCCGAAATTTAAAATCTTAGTCTTCATCAGGATTCGAACCAGGGATCCCCGGCTCGGAAGTCAGGCGCTTTACCACTCAGCCACCGATATTTTTTTTTTTGGTTGAAAAGGAGCAAAACGGAATAAGTTTGTCTCAAAATGTCGAACTGAAGGTAAATCTTGAGATTTAGGTTCACGGAAACTCATATCTTGTATAGCGTAACGTTCATGTGCAGCAAGTTTGGAATTCACTATAGTGTACCATGTGATACAAAACATAAGCCAATTGAGTAGGTTGTCATTATCAAAAGAATGATAAAGGTCTATGTGCATAAAAAGTTAATGATGAAACGGTAAAGACTCCGTACTACATTGAATTTCTCAGTTGCGTGTGCTAAAAACTTTTTTAATAATGTCTTGACTCTTGATACAATATAATCCTATTTATGTCTGCTGAGGTTTAATATACAGTTTATTCACAGCATGTAACTGACTGTGCTAGATTTTTCTAATTGCCCTTTTAAAATGTTTTCTGAATTATTTTTGAACTATTATTACGTATTTAACATTTTGACAGTCTGTGTGCATTCCTGACTGAGACATAAGCTTTCATTGCATTATTTGCATTAACTAATTTCTTGAGCTCACTTCCTTTTAAAGTAAAAGATTGTCTATCTTCTAAATCTTCATCGCGTTTACGCATGTTTATATTGTATTACATATAATCACAACCACTATCGCCAACATCTACCAACTGAAACTAATCACATGTATTAATTGCTTAAAAATTATATTTTATTACTAAGTTTTATAGGTTTGATATTTCTATGTATTTTACTTTGTTTCCTGTATAGAAAAGTGAGGTAATGTTCCCCTTTCAGACCTTGCGGTCTAGAGGGCATTTTTTTCTGTAGCCTACCGTTAAGAAGGGAGTCATGTGGCCAGCACAACGATCAACCGCCTTTACTTTTCCCCAAACTAACGTCAGGTACCCATTAGAGCTTGGTGGACTCGGAGGCGCCAGGAGATCTCGAAATACAAAATACCAGTCTTCACCAGGATTCAATCCCCGATAGCAGTTCGAAAGCCAAGCGCTTTAACGCTCAGTCAGCGCGCCTCCTGTTTACTGTATAGTGTCTATATTTTTCATAATCGGTTCACATGAAGTGTCAGTCTAAGTCTATTTGGTACAAGTTGAATAAACAAATAATATTTATATGTGCATGCACATTGTTTCTGTATTGTTTTAGACATTCTATGTCTTTAGCTGTTTATCTTCACAGTTAACATACAAATTGTCTCTTTTTAATGGTTTCTGTATCAGATACAAAGTTGTTAATGTTTATTTATATTTTTATTTTCGTTACATAATTTGTATATAAAATACATTCTTGTATTTCTGTGTGTCTTGTCTACTTGTTTTAGCATACACTATTTCATTACATTTATATATTAACATATTTAAAAAAAAAACAACACATTCTCAATATCCCATTGCAACGTTTGTTTTTTGCTTCATAAAGCTTCGTTACAATTTAAATTCATTTTTTACCAACATCTCTTATTATATGTCACCCATGTTTACTCTAGTTTTTATTTTGTTTGAACCATATTTTGATTTGCCCACCCATTTACTTGTTTCTCTCACTTCCTCCTTGCCTCTTTTTTATTCCGTTGTTTTCTCTTATTTCATCGTTTACTTTAATCTCTTCTCTGTCTATTACCCTCTCTCTCTCCCTATCTGTCTCTCTCTCCCTATCTGTCTCTTTGTCTCTCTCTGTCTCTCCCTATCTGTCTCTCTCTCCCTATCTGTCTCTTTGTCTCTCTCTGTCTCTCCCTATCTGTCTCTCTCTCCCTATCTGTCTCTTTGTCTCTCTCTGTCTCTCCCTATCTGTTTCTCTCTCCCTATCTGTCTCCCTCTCCCTATATGTCTCTCTCTCCCTATCCGTCTCTTTCTCCCTATATGTCTCTCTCTCTGTCTCTCCCTATCTGTCTCTCTCTCCCTATCTGTCTCTCCCTAACTACCTCTCTGTAACTTTATCTCTGTCTCTATATTTCTCTTTACTTTTTCTTTTTTCTATATTCTCTCTTTCTCTCTGTATTTCTTTTTGTCTCTCTCTCTATGTGTCTTTCTCTCTCTATCTCTCTATTTTAAATTTTACTCTAACATTCCTTTTCGCTCTCTCTCTCTCTCTTTGTCTCTCTAATGTTCAGTTTAGCCAACATCAGGGGCGGACTGAATGTCCAAATTGGCCCAAGCATTTCAATACAGTACGGCTCATAAATTGTATATCAAATGATGGGCCTTCAATTATTGACCTGTCAGTTGTCAAAATCATTACGGTTTGTTATTATTTTTTTATAATGAATCGATAGGCCTTATATTCATTTTTAACCGCTATTTTTGTAGGCCCTAAAAGGATGAAGCCTACTAATAGCACTGTCTACGGATGTTGGCTAATACATTATTTTTGAAAATGTGTTAGATTAATTCAGTATTTCATTGTAATCTGTAAAAGATGTTTTATCATGACGCTCATGTAGCCACTTATATTTGAGAATATTATACAACCTTTAATAATTTAATGCGTGCCATAGTGGCATTCATGAGGCCTTTTGGAGGCCCTACCGGCCCATTTAAGTACCGGTCCACCGGGCATTTACCTAAATGTTCTTTTTTATTACTTTTATTAAGTTTCTTATTAGTTTCTTTATGTTTTTTTTTATAATTGTTAACAAACTAATTAAAGGAAGGCGATATATACAAATGTTTTAATTGTTCAAAACAATTTTATCGAATTTCACATTTCCAGGCAACGGCTTAGATTACAATCAGTGGCGCGTTGTGGTCGACTGTTGTGGCACATCTATACTAAATTAATCATATAATTGCATATTGCGTATTCATTATTATATTTTTGCCTCTTGACTTTTCGTTAGGGTTTAGATGTATAACAAGGTTGTTTGTTACCCATACCAGTAACTGTGCTGACTACACAACTTTATCATGCTTTACTTTTTAATTAAATAACATTCGACAGTAGTCAAAATGATGTTACATCAGCAAGTATTTATGTGCTTAAATAATACACAAACATATACTGATAAAGTGAGGAATCCGAAACAGACTATTTCGTGTGTTTCGCTAATTTCTCTCAAAAGTGGATTAATTATTTAGAAATGGCAATAGCAGGCACCGGGCGTGTCTTCTGTATAGAATTAGCCCATTTGGACTACATGAAATCAAGTATGGAAGGATATTAAGCCAATGTGGAAGAAGAAGCAGGAAGAAAGGGTCGACAAAAGAAAAACATGATTGAACAAAACAGCTTTTCTCTTGATACTCCAATAAGAATAGCTAGTGACCGGAAAGATTGGATTTAGTTTTGTGATTTGTCACAACATCCTGAGGTTAATGCCCTAATACAGGGGTGGGCAAATTACTCTCGCGGGCCACATGCGCCCGCCGGAGTGTTTTATGCGGCCCGCGGAGACCTACAGAAATAAGGTGTGCTCCCACAGTATATACATATTAAAATTCTAAATATTTATATAAAGTATTAAAACGGTCTCAATATTAGCAGTTCAAGAAACCGAAGTTTAAGCTTATAGACTATATTTCAATACACTCAGTGCAAAACAATCTCTGGCCAGTATTCATTTAATGCTATGAAGAACTGTGCTTAGTGTTGGGTATGCTTGGAAAAAGATGGCAAGTGTAACAACTGATGGAGCTCGATCTTTGATCAATAAAAACAATTTGTTTGTTTATTTCTTTTAAAGAATATCCCAACCTAAAACTGTAAACAGGAAAGTTTGCACAAAGCTGCACAAAAAATCACCATATTATTGACCTGGTTCTGCAAGGTGTCATTGCCGGAAGTGGTAATGGATGTAAGCACTCCACTACCTATAAAATGCTTCTAAATGGCATGCGTCTCGAATAGCCTCTGACAATCAGTCCAACTCCTGGTCTTCACGTGGCTCAGATATTGAGTCCGGCGGAACTGTTCTCACTAACAGGAGAAGGGGGAAATGGGAGTAACTGGCGCCTTAATTTTAAAGGAATAATAGACATTCTAAATACATATTGTTGTAACCCTACCTTGCACCAGTGCTTGAGATACGCGCTAGCGCACTAGTGAACGTAAAAAGGAGACACTAGGCTAGAGAGAAGAACAGTGCATCAGGGATTGTGAAGAGTCTAAATGTTTGGGAAACTAAGAGGCCAACTTTTGTGCTGCCTGAAGGTTGTAGTAGGGACCTGGAGCGAAGCGGGGAAGGCTGTCGTTGGTCCACATTCGGGTTAAGTAGCAAAGGACTGGTATACTTAGTAGTAAGACTCTGAGGAAGCTAAAGGATGTTATGTGTTTGCCCTAGTGAATAAAAAAAGGTATTTATATCCTGTTAAACTGTGTTGAGTTGCCTGCCTTTACGTTGAGTGCCTAACCTAGAGTTACAACAATATGTTTCTCGTTATCAGTATTTTCACGATGACATAATTCGCATTCCTGGACATTTGCCCGTTTTCTAACCATAGGGTTATACTGTTATTATGCGTAATGACTGCCTTTGTAGCCATTGTTCAATTATTCCAATAGACAAAGGTAAAGGCTCAAAACTTAATGAATCTTGTCAAACTCAGGGGCGTAGCTAGGAATTTTCCAACGTTTTGGGGCCCGGAAGCTTGACCTCTTGAGTACCCTGCATTTTGCGTAATATTTATTTTTTAATGTAAAAAACACTCCTTTGGGGGCCCCCGTCTCAAGGGGGGGGGGGGGAGCTTGAGGGATTTTCAAATTCTCCTCCCTTTTACCCTAGATACGCCACTGTTCAAACTGCAGATTTTTTTTTAATCTTGCAATCTAACTGAACTGGGTGGTGAGGTTCTAATTTTATTTCTATTTTAAGTCGCTGTTGCCCAAGAGAGCAGTTTCAAACTTGAGTCTAATGGTGGATAGGAGGACGTTTAGTCTAATGGTGGATAGAAGGACGTTTAGTCTAATGGTGGATAGGAGGACTTTTAGTCTAATGGTGGATACGAGAACTTCTAGTCTTATTTAATGTTTTGTTGTCCACAAATGTTTTGTTAGTAAAATGTTTTCAATGTTTCGGATGTTCCTTCAGAGTGGAATTGAAGTACATCTACATCACAGTACAAACCTCCAAAAGCTGGCAGGCTTTGAACCCGGGGGTATCGAGTCAACTGTACAACAGTCCAGTGCGCACATCGCACAACCTGGCAACCATGTCTAATATGGAGATGACAATCAACTGATGGTTGCCGTGTTGTTATGTGTTAGGATCCTCCTCTCTAGTTCTGCAGTCAGAGTCCACCCAACTCTATTGATTTACTTGGGGGGGGGGGGAGTAAAGGCGGTTGGTCGTTGTGCAGGCCACGTGACTCTCTCGTATTCGTTAGCCAAAGAAACAGATGACCTAAACATCATCTGCCCTATAGACCGCATGTTCTGAAATAGTAACTTTACTTTTTCTTTTTAATAGTATGGCTGATTAACTAAGTTATTATAGCGCCATGCTATAGCGCGTGGGTTCGATCCTCATACTCTCTACTTCTTTTTCTTTTTTTTTTTCATTCTACGAAAAGAACAAATTAAAAATGCGTGACATCATTTATTAAAATTTCAGAGAAATTTTATTATTTTGTAAATTAAAACAATAATCATTAACAGCTACTGTACAGTGTGTTATCTAGACATCAATATAAGCTTCACAAAGTAAGATGGGTTTAAAACAAAGTTATTCTAAAATTGAGATATTTTACATTTCCCTTGTTAGATAAGGGGAGTAGACTCTCCTACATATGTTGATCTTCAAACAATAAAGATTAGTTTAACACTGTAAGCCGACAGGGTAAATAATCCACGTATTAATCATTTCTATGGATTGATCGTAGTAGCCTCACTTTTCATCTACCACCTTTTAGAAAAAAAAAATAAAGGAACAAAAAAAATCATAAAAATATGTATTTCTCTCTCTCTTCTTTTATCTCTCTGTCTATTTTCTTTCTCTATTTCTATCTATGTGTTTGTGGTTATTCCACTTTGTTTGAAAGTTCACATATTGTTGATTGACGCTTATTATAAACTAACCCGACTAGACCAACGTCTAATCTTTCCATTGTCTAAATGTTTAGTTAGCTATGGCTTATGTTGCCTATAGCTTATGTTGCCCATATCTTATGTTGCCCATAGCTTTTGTTGCCCATATCTTATGTTGCCAATTGCTTATGCTGTCTATATGTTAAGTTAGCTATTGCTTATGGTGCCCATAGCTTATGTTGACCATAGCTTATGTTGACCATAGCTTTTTTTAGATAAATTGAAAGATCGATATATTGCTGTATAGATAGATAGATATAAATATTGACGGACTTACTGACTGATTAATTGATTTAATCAATGACAATTATAAATATAAAATATCATAATCATCTGTTCCTTGACTTTAGTCCTTGGGCCGGTGTCGGCAGCCTGCGACTCGCGAGCCTTATTAGGTTCTTTTGGGTGTGAAGCTGGGGCTCTTTATTTCCATAGTCAAATATTATGTATTTAATAAAAAACATTTTTTTTTCAAATAGTTCTGACTTGTTTAATGATGATTAGGCAACGATTATATCTATCAGTCACTTGTAAGCGCTTTATACCGCGGCCCTCCCACATGACTCTTGTCGTTAGTCCGTCGGAAGCTCTTGAATAACACCGTAGTTTGATGTTTCTATGTAGATTTTAATTCGCTTTCCAAGCAAGACAAATTGGCTTTTTCACTCACGATTTGGCTGTGACATATTATGGTTTGTTACCTCAAGTAAATAACTTAAAAGCTAATAATCTTCTAAAAGTTAGAAGCAATGTACAAGTAATGCGAACCTACTAGAAATTGCTCAAAAAGGCAAACCATTCACAGATGTTATGTCACATATTGATTCCTACGAGCATCTGAATAACTGTTAAATGATTTCAAAAACAAACCAGAAATCTTGAAAAAAAAAAAGGCCACTATCCGCTAAAACTGCACAAGATAGAATAACTAAAATGTCTTCAATTGATTTAAATATAACATATTTGCAGGTGGAAGATATTCAACTTTTTTCTGCCTTATCACTTGCTATAGATGAGTCTTGCGACATAAAAGACACGGTACAAGTTGGCCCATTTTTGTCAGGTATATGTCTTCCCAAGGTCCAAAAGATGAGCTTCTAAGATTGCTAGCGCTCTCTGGACAAAGTAGAAGGGAAGGTAGAGCGTAAGCCATGTCAACATACCTTGTAAACATTAAGCTCAATTTAAATAAAATCGTTTCTATAGCAACGGATGAAGCCAGATGTAGGACTGAAATAATAAAAAAGCAACAACGATTCTATGGAGCAGAATAAATCTCCGACATTCTTTGACTTTTTTCGGAATAATGCTCCAAGAAGCGATTTGTGCCCAAACATTTCCGGCCGGTCAATGTTGAGGTCATGAATTTGATAATCACGGTTGTTAACAGCAACTTGTCAAAAGCACTAAATCATTGTCATTTTAAAGAATTGTTGAACGAAATGGAGAATCAGTATTCCGAATTCCTTCTTCCCAATAAAGTGTGAAAACTTTCCTAAGGTTGAAACGTTTTGTTTTGGGCTTGATTGAAATAAATAAGAAAAAAAAACAGTAATCACCCTGAATAAGAGAGAGACAAATGGTTGAAAAAAATTTACTTTATGGTGTATATAACAGCAAAATCAAATTAAAAATTAAATTTAAAACGGCAAGGAAATGGATGTCCAGACGATATTTTGGAAGAATAATTGATTTGTTTAGAAGAAAAATTAATTCATTTTAAAATATTATTCAGTATCGCAATAAAACCAGTTGCAAACAAACATGAAAGATGAATTAGTTGACAGATTTGAGCTGTTCAAGACCAACAAAACCTTTCTAGCATTCTTAGTAAATCCTCTCAACACAGATAGTAACAAAATAAATATTTAGCCATTTGGAATTGTATTGGAAATGTATCTCAAGAAATGCAATTCTATTTAATAAAGTAAAGACTTAATGGAATGGAAAATTTGTTCAGTGGAAAATCAACTTGGAAAAGTTAAAGATCCAGAAATGTAAGTACGTAACAAAACAAAAGCGGAGAGCTTTAAAAGAAATGCTCCTAGTTAATTCGACGCATAAAATAATATTCCAGATTGCAATAGTGAGGTGAAGAAGGCATTTAGAGTGCTGACTATCTCCGGGTCAACATAGTCGTGCGAGCAAACACTCTCTTGCATGACTAGAATTGAAAGCAAAGAAAGAAGCCAACTAACGATTAAACATGTACAGTCGTGTTTTTGTCAATAAAATCAAGTGATGAGCCAAATGTATCTAAACTTTTTAAAACCATGCAACGCAACAATTTTGTTGTTACTGAAGCACAAGTTGGAGTTGTAAGTAAATGTTAAACTCCTTTAGTTTTTACCGAAATAAAAAATAATTGTGTCATAATGTTATATATATAGTTCGTAGATCGTTGTTCGATGATGACCACATTTGTCATCCAAGGGGTTGAAGGCTTTGCAATTTATTTTTTTTTTGGGGGGAGGGATATAAGCCATGAATAAGTTATCTACTCTGCTCTGTGAAAAACACTACTTATATATATGTGTGTTTTCTTGTGAATAAATAGATTCATTTAAACAATAATTATGTAAGTACTATTTATTGTTGGAAAAAAATGTGTGGTTATTTAAAAACTTTAAAATTGTGTAAATTTTAATTTTGGCTCTTTTTACTCCAAAGGTTGCCGACCCTGATCAAACGGGCGCTGTGACAGTTTTCGTCACACTCTACACTCCCGGTCAGCAACTCTTCTTCGTGCTTTCTCCAATGTTCCTTGAAAAATGACTTTTGATAATGAGTCATATCTTACAGTAGAACTAAACCAGATCATCTTTTATCTCTTCACAGCATTAAAGTGTTCTACCTATTGCTAGCCAGAGTGTTGACTTGTACAAGTATAAACTTTCTTCCTGGTAAATATGAAAACGCTTAAGAATAATACTGCTGCACATTACATTTTCTTAATCTACTAAGTTTTCCAGATTAGAAAATGTCAGGGAACTTTTCATCTACAGCTTTAGATCATTTGAATTCTTTCCCATCACACTCTTGTGTCTTTGTCCATCTGGTGTGGGATGTAACTCTGCATCATTTCTTTGACCAACTTCTGACATAGATTTTCTTGTCAGAACTTAAGAAAGTTGTACGTCTTTAAAAATCAAGCTTTTCCCCCCTTCACACATGTGTATTCACTACATTCAAAGCTAATTTTGGTTTGATCGTATCTTAAGATTTAAACACGTGCATTTTCAACGAAAATTCTTCACTTTTGCATGACATTCATATTTTTTTACACTCACTTGTATAATATTGAAAGTACCAGTTGGAGAGCTGACCTGATCTGAGTAGGGTGTTGTTGATTGTTGACAGTTGTATTAAGATACATTATTTCCGCCATCGTGTGAACGTACTATTTGGGTAATACTATGTTTTGTAATTGATGGCCTATGTTAATTGAATCTAGTCTAAGCGCCCTGTAGTATTTAATTCGGGTACATTGTGTACTTTTAGCTATTGAAGATTGCCATTCCATATTACATGTGTAACCTATTGTAAGCTGTAAATAAATACAAAGTCTATACTCCTTCGTTGATTGTATTGTATAATACTTGTACGTTGTAAGAATCAGCATTGGAGAATCATACCCTTAGTATATCGAGCTATTTCTCTATAGCAAGAACTAATCCCCAGTGTTTTTACATTTTGGGGCTGTGAATAACCGAAGTTTGTTACAGTCTCTAATCTTTCTATTAATTGAAACTCTCAACTTTTAAATATTTACTTTGTGTTTATATTTATTTCTTTATTCAATTTATTTTTAGTTTGTGATAATCTGCTTATTGATAAGGTATGCCAAATTTATTAAGCCTTATCTAACAGTAATATCTAAGGTGAGTCTAGACCAAAATTGGTAGTATACTATTGTCTATGTAAGAAATACGTGTTATAATGTAAGCATCTCGGTAGTTAGCCGATTGAAAAGTTGTTCATTGACAAGTTGGGTTCTAGTGTTACTACTATGTAGAGTACAATCTAGACTAGATGGTATAAGATAAGATAATTTTTTATTGATCCAATCAAATGGAAATTTCAGTTAGACTCAATTGACAACCTCAGCGTAACTATTGTACAAAACAATATAGATGGAAAATTCAAACAACATTCACACACGAAACACATACACACTCACAACCAGCGCTTTATGAATTTGACTTCTATGTACTTCTCGATGACGACAGCTGATCTTGTAACACTCTGACCGAAAGTCGCTGGTGAATTTTCTTGTATATGTTTTACTTAATCTCAGTTTTGTGTTGATAGTTGTATCTAACTATATGTATTCTTGTACTTGTTCTATGGTTTGGTTATGTATCTTAATTTGTGCAATAAGGTTTCCTTGCACTATAGGTTTTGTATGTGTTGGATTACCTCTCCTTGAATAGATATTTACTAATTACACAATGAAATGTTTTCTTTGCACTCTAGGTTTGGCGAGGTTATAATGGTAACATCTACTTTGAGGCCTATCTCCATCACCAAGTTCAACTATACACTTTTCAAATCTTATCTTATCTTATCTTATATAATACAGACGTCACTTCAAAATCAAGTGTATATCCTTGACAAGTAAGCCGTGTTTAGCTTCATTTACATCCGCATTCGTGATGAGCTTAAGTTCATAGAGTGCGTACAGTCTACAGGGAGTCTGGCAGTTCGACCTTCAAGCGCCCTTCCACAGCATCGTAGTTCTAAAGCTTCTAGCAGCAAATCTTTGTCCAATGTTAAGCAGAAGATTCACAAGGGAAGTAACTATCAAACCAGCAATCTTTCGAAACACAGAGTTAGTGCCCATAGCGCGCAGTTACAAAGTAAACAGTTTTCTTTTGGATCATCTAAGTCCGTCAACTCTGCCACAACTGTGTTTAACACTGCAGACTCAAAACTTGTTGTAAATGGAGGGAAATTAACTTCCAAAACCTAAATCTACCGCACTGCCTGAAAGACGTTCTCCAGTTCTCTCTTTCAGTACCCAGAAAGCTAGGGTAAATACCCCAGACCTGGGTGGAGGTTTTGAAAAACTTTTAACTCTGAAGAGTTAAGAGAGTATTGTCTGTTGACCTTGACATACAGGAAGAAGATAACTCATTCAGAAGTGACATTTAATCAAGGGCTTTAAATGATTCTTAAGAAAATTGGCAAACACCAACAAATTACACACTAAAAGTGAATGTTAGCCATTTAAGTTTAAAAAATATTTTTTTTGGTTGGTTTCATTTGTTCTTTAAACATTTTTGTGTGGCCTAGATTTACTATTTATACAACTTGCTCGTTTTGTTTTTATATGGTTTATGTGTTCATGATTAAATGTTGATTTATGGTGTTTATGTTTATCTAATGTTTGAATTAATTGTTTGCATTTAATTAAAAAAGACATCTTATTAGATTTGTTCTTTTTTTTATATTGTTTGTTAAAGACATTTTAGAAAAATCGGTCACATATTTATCTAATAAATGTATATTTTACAAATTATTTTATCCTATTGTTATCATACAAGCAAACAGTTTAGATCAACTTTTTATTTGGAAAGTATTTTGAAATGAAAGTGAAAATTTTGTTTTCTATAATTGTATTTAACTGTACCCTTTTCAGACCTTGCAAGTAGTACAGCAAATGATGAAAAGGGCATCTGTTTATGTGGCAGTCTGTTAACGAAAGCGTTATATGGACAACACAGCGACAAACAGCCTTCATGTTCCCCAACTAATATCAGGTCTTCATTAGAATAGATTGGACTCTTGGCTGTCGAAAAATTCCATAATGCATTTTTCTAGTCTACAATGACGTTAGAAACCATGACTCCTGAGATCAGAAGATGTTCCACTTGACAACTTCAATTCCTAAACGAGTTTTTAAACTATACAACAATTCAAGCAATAAAGTTTTAGGTGCATCTAAAAGTGTTATAAAAAATAGAAGAATATGAATAATACTTTTTTCAAACAAAGCCTAAATTAAGTTTTATTGTTTCTATTCCTTCCGATAAGTCATGTCCTTGAGCTAGACTAAAATTAATAAACCTGTTTGATTAGAAATATTTTTTACCAATTATTTTTTGTTTAGCCATGTTGTGATTGTTGTGAACTCCTTACTGGGATTATAGTTTAATTATACTTGAGACATAACGTACTAGTACTTCTTTCAATAACTCAAAGAGACGCCAGAGATGAATTAACAACAAAAATATAACTTTAATAAAAGTAATCAGGGTATCTGTAGCTGAGGACAATACATCAAACTTCAACTAAATGAATATACACATAATTATAAAAACTGACTTGTATATTACTCATATCGTACGACTAGGCTCCATAACTCAGGCCTCTAACAACAATAACAAAACTTAACAAGCGATGTCACTCTGTCCCAACCAATGAACCAATTAAAAAAAAGTAAACTAATGAATAAACATAGAATTCTTGAAGTCTGACAACCCAGGTTCTATTACGTGCCGTTTACAATATTATATACAAAACATTATCACCACAAGCCCATTGACATACTTTAAACTTTCTCACGCTATGATCCAGTGCGGCCTCAGAACGAGACAGCTGAAGGTCACTCACAAAGGCCACAAGATACACATTTTAGACCAACAGAAAATCCCCAGCCGAGGACAGATGCAGACGGAAAAAAAAAAATCTTATTCGATCACTAAAGGACAATAATGATGCTTGCCCTGAATGTGGCTAAATATGTAGGTCACAGCTGGGGATGCATAAATACGGGAAATACTGCATTCCTCATTATTTTTCGGACTTTAAGACAAGCCTTATTATTATTATTATTATTATTATTATTATTTAAGTTATTCTCCTATCACTTGTCTGTACCAGTTGGGAAAAGGGAGTGGGGAGAAATAAGGGGGAGGCTATTTGAGGGAATGCTACCAGCATCACTTTTTAGATGCATTGTCTATATAAAATAAAGTTGTATGACTTGAATTAAAGCTCAAGGGCTCAAGCCTCGTCAGGTCAATATACTAACCGCTGTGCCAGTAAAGGTTTTATTGTTATGTATTGTTAGTTTATATCTTTTAGGCGTCGGCTTTTAAAAGAGACTAATTCAACTTATAATACCACATCTGTCAAGTACTTATTCTTTCCTTTCCTCGATGGAAAACAAAAGTATTAGGCTACTTACCAGGATGAAATAAAGGAATTAAAAAAGAAAATTCGTGTTTTGTCAGGTACTAGAAAATAATGCGCGAAATTTTAGCTTGTTCTGAGATGGGGTGTGGGAAAATTAACAAGTAAACATTTTTCTCCGGACAGACAGACAGAGTTAATATAAGATTTGTTAATATCATAATTTTTTGTGCTCTTTTTAGCACTAAAGAAACACATTTTTACTTCTCTTAATCTTGTAACATGAATTACGTTTTTCAAAAGGTATTTAGTTGGCTAGCGATATCTCAATATTGTATTTTTGACATTGTTATTGATTTTGTCTATATTTGAATTTTTATTTATATAATCTCATTGAATCTGAGGTGCTTTACATTTAAGATCTAGATTTAGGGGAAAAAAAGTGGAATAAAAGTTTCGCACAAAAAAAAAGAAAACTAAAATAAGTGTTTTGCAATGAAATATAAGTTTGGCCTTTAGACATTTGAATGTTAGCTCAAAAAATTATTGAGTCAAAATTGTTAATAAAAACCTCTAAGTTTCTGTCTTTAAAATGACAAAGTTGTTATCAGCTTTTTGCTGTCGAAGGGAATTGGGCGACTTATGGATAATCAGTGGGTATCGAGTCACATAGGTGTGACTGGCAACATTATTGCAGACTCCACCCACTAAACAGCCTGTAAGTTTTCATCATGCTCTGGCTATAATTTAAAAAAAACAGAAATTGAAAAGTGGTTTGAGTGCTAGGACAAGTCCCAAAAATCCCGTCGAGTCGGGGAGGGCATGAGGCGCCCTGACCGCACTTTCCCGTAGTGGAGGCTGTCCAGGCCTGAGCAAGCTATTATAGCACAGTGCAGGGCACGCCTTGTCCTGTTAGATCATATTACTCACGGTGCCCCCCGCTGAAAGGAAGAAGAGGAAACAGTGGCTCATATTCTGTTTGACTACCACAGACTTGCTGATCTCCGCATCGACAGGTCTGGGAAACCCAAAATTCTCGACCTGTATGGCGACATTTATGCCCTTCGCAAGACAGCAGCGTTTTTGTCCTGGACTTTTGTAAGAGAGGATTTGAGCATCTCAAGCCCTCACTCAAAAGGAGTTTGATGATGATGTTTGATAATCAGTACTCAGGGCCAAGAATTTTAAAGTGTACATTGATAATAAAATATAAATTTATAACTTCACTACGAATACAGCTCAACGTAGCTACATGACGCGATTTCCTAGAGGGGGCTCCACATATTATAATCATGTTTGTCTATTTATAGGGGACGAGATCAGAAATTCCCTTTTTAGAAACTTTAAGCCTAAATAAATTATACTGTAACGATTAACGAAACATGTTTAAACCAATATAAAAGTCGACAAGCGAGTTCTCGCGATGTAGCCGATGGGTTAAAACATTTTTCTCACTTTCTTATGTATACCTTGAAGGTTCAAAGAAAATCACCAAAGCCGTTTTTAAAATAAAATTTACACATACGAACATTCAAGCATTTATCGTTTTATAGTATGACATTATCGGGAATTTCCTCAAGCATACGTTCTCAATATCCTATTACGTGGATGGGAGTGTCTGCTAAAGTAGCGCTCCACAGTCACAAGACAATGTTTTCTACGAGACAAAACATAGCCATTACGACTGAAGGAAGCCCACAACATTTAAGTGTAAGTTCAAATAGTTTAGGATGATGTTGAGGCTGCAGAGATAAAACAGGATTTCAATAACGTAAGTTCAATGATTATTTATGTTATTATTTTGTGTACCTATATTCCGATGTTTCATTATGTATACGATTTATAAAAAGATGCACCTAATGGAGATATCCAAGACTTTCATCTAGATCCAATCAATTTTTTTTTTTTTGTTTTTGTACAAATTATAAATGTAACTATGTGTTATAATTTTTATAAGGTTAGGGTTGGTGTTTGTTTATAATAGGGTAAATAGCGGCAAGCATCACATAAAGAAATTAACAAACATGTTCAATTGTAACATCTAATAATGTGTCTACTTGTATTTCAACAAAATCTTTTTTTACCTAGTTTTTACAAAGTCGCTGAATCTCTCTGTAAGGTTTTATTCTCTTACAGTTTATTTATTCCACTTTGCATTCTGGGATTACGTTCAAACTTTCCGTATGTATTTATTTATGACAACACGTGACTTAATAAACACAAAATTAACCAATCACTTCATCAATGAGTCGTAATTAATGTCTGTTGTTTTCTATGGGAAATGTATTATAGCGGCCTTGGCCTACCAGCGACAATAATCACGCACAGACATATCCCGACAAACAAGCCACAAATGTTACTTAACCATAGTTGTTAATTTGTTAGCAATTGACTAGCTAAGTGGTAAAACATTTGGAATTAACATGACGGAGAGACTATTTTTTAATATTGTCTTTGAAATGTCAGTATAGAACCTTCACCTCCTTCTAGTGGTCCATAAAATGTCAGTATAGAACCTTCAACTCCTTCCACTGGTCCATAAAATTATTGTTTAGACCAACAAGAAGAGACAGTTGATTCAGATCTAAGTGAATAGAGAAACATTTTTAACCTTCAATCATCGTAGAGTTTCTTCTTTTAGATTTTGTTTTTACAATATAATGAGAAACATTCAAATACCAGTTTAACAACATGTAGATATAATGTATAAATCTTCAAACATATACCAAACTATTTCCGATGGGCGAACACTACTAATCTTATCTTATCTTATATAATACAGACGTTACTTCAAAAAAGAAGATGATTACGTCCTACGCGTCATGCATTTAGTCATGCATATTAACCAATGACTTAAATTCTGCTCATATCTGCAGATTTTAACCAACATGGTCCCACAACATCGGACGTTAGTCTCTGTTTTATTAGAATAAAAGTTCTAAATAAATGTTCACGTATTTATTTCATTGCCAACAAGACCCCACCTCAGCTTCAGCAAAAAAAAAAGTCAAACCCGCTTTGTAGTCAGCTGGTGCGTCCACCCACCATTACCAGCGAGGCCACTTGTAATATTTGTTATTTAAAAGACGAAGATATTAATTTAAAAACTAGGGGGCGCTTCACAGTTTGGGAAACTTTGTTTGATTAGAAATAAATAATCGGGAATTCCCTGAATGACTTTTTAGTCTATGTCCGTGTTTCTATAAATAGAATTCAAGAAGTTGTCAGTAAAAACGAGAGATTTTTTAAAATAAGTCATTCTATTTCAAAGTCATTTCTTCATTGTATTCTTTTATTTATATAAGGTTTCTTTTAATACAGAATAGTAGAATAGTGAACAGTAGAACAAATTTAGGTTTATAAATTTAGATCTAAATTGGACAAATCATTTTTTTTTACGATAACAAAATCTAAAGTGATGTTAAAAAGGCCATCTGTTTTTTTGGCCAACAGTTAACAAGCAGGGAGTCTTGTGGCCAGCATAACGACCCGTACCCATCGGAGTTTTTAAAGTTCAAAATTCCAGTCTTCATTGAGATTTGAACCCAGAACCCAAGGTTCGAAAGTCAAGCACTTAACGGCTTTTGATTTACACGGTGGGCATGCATGTGAGTGGTTATAATTGCACGTATATGTTTGTATCTGCTTGTGTGAGTTTATAATTCGATGTATAGCGCCAATCATGTGGGATATGGAAAACTAAACTTATCAGATAGTGATATTTAACATAGTGTCTACAAATATTTTTTGTAACTACATGACTAAAAAATGTTTTGGTTAAATTTAGATTTAATAAGAAATCGGAAATTCCAAATATTTCTCCTGAATAATAAATAGACACCAAAGTTTGGTCCATTCTTTCGTCGTTTGCAAATTTACTTAATTCTACTTCCTTAACGTAATGTTAGTCATATTCCACCGAGACATGTCCAGAAATAAACTTTTAAAATATTATCGAGTGAGAGACAACTAAATCCAAAACCATGACAGCAAGTGTGGACAACTCTTTAGGACATATCAAGGCTTGTCAGGATGGTGAGAAAGGAAAGGTCTAGGCAAAGGTCCAATCAAAACTGTAACAACAAACGTTCACAGCTAATGGTTGGAAATGAGCAAGACAAAAAAAGTGAAACATGAGTTACAACAAGGTCTACAAAGTACTCATATTTGTGAACGTAATTTCTGGAAGTGGAAGATAAAAAAGTCTATTTGGTAAACAAAGTTTTTAAAAAAGTGTCAGTTATCTGCCCTTGTATGTTTGGTTAAAAAAAATATTCTTTGAACCGATTCTTATTTATTTTTAGAACTCGTCAAAGATGTTCTCCAAGATGTTCTCCAAGAAAAAAACTAAAACTTATAGTAAAGTATCTGCAAAACTCATAACAGAAAAAGTAAGTCTGTATTTGTTTCAATTAACTAAAAAATATTTTCTATTTAGGCTTTTCTTTTCATAAATTTAAGCAAAAATCTGATGCCAAAGCAAAACTAAAGAAGCAATGAGGCAAACATAGCGCGTCCTTAGAAACAGCGCACCATTATGGTTTGAAAATAATCCATAAAATTATAATAATAATAATAATAAAAGCAATCCATAAGAGCATCACACCCGCTCCCCTCTCCCGTCGTCCTGCGTGAGGTTTTAACTAGGCAGTAGAATATCAAACATGTACAAACAACTTTTTTGTCATCTCATAAATGTGTCTTCCCTTCATGCTCAACCTTGACATGCCAGGTTGGGTTTTAATGAAAAAATTAAATATTAATTGTTTTTTATACAATCATCAATGAATTTTGTTTCTCTTTAACGAAGCTAGACCGTCCATGGAAGTGCATGAGAATGATAATTCCTCCATTTCTAATATAATAACAATAAGGATACAAATAAAGACAAAAACAATGTAGAACTAAAATTGCAAGTTTAAAGTGTAGAAAAATCTGGTTTTACATGAATGCGATTACTTTTTAATTGTAATTTAATTCAATTATTAGAATCTAAAACTAGCAGTCTTTTTAGATCTATTATATCTATACAATTTTAATGGAGTTTGTAAAATAAAGTCTATCAATAATACATGATTATATATTTATATGTTCTAAAATCTTAACTAAACCTTGATTTATATTCTTTTTCAAATGACTCTTGTATTCGTCCCTATTGTTATGAAGATATTAATTGTAAGCGTAAATAAATGTGTCGATTACGAGTAACAAATACATCAGCCGATAAATCCATTCTTCTTTCTTTTCTAGATTAGCTTCTGTAGAGTCTAGATCTAGAATTAGCGTAGACTTAATTAACTTTTATGTTTATAGATCTATAAAGGTCTAGATTCACTAGTAAATATTGTAAACATATAAATTTAGATCTATATCTAAATTAAATTAGACTTCGATTTAAAATCTATTAAATAATAGATCAAATTTCCTATATAGATCTAGAGTAGATCTAGATCATAGATGTCTCCTATCTATAATCTAATCATTACTATCTTATCAATTTATAGATGATTTTATGATTATTCAGAAAATATTGTACTAGATCCATAATCTGTAGAGGCCTATAATTAGATCTATCTAGTATTAAGAGACTTGTATATCTTGTAAAAAGTATTCCTTTCAGACCCTGCATTCAAGATATGTAGTGCAGACGATGTTATTAAGGTCATCTTTTTTGTGGCCTACAGTTAACGAGGGTGTCTTGTGACCAGCACAACGACCAACTACAAGTGCTCCTTCCCTAGTGTCAATGAAGAATGGAATGGGTTGCCCGAAGTAGCCTGAAAAACCAAAGACTTATTAGAAGTTTAGTTCAATGATTAACATGCATGTCTAGATTGACACTTGAAATGCATAGAACATAATTATGTTCTTTTTTAAATTATCATCTGTACTATTTAAATAACTTAAGGTACAACGGTCATTTAAAATCTAAAAGTTAGACTCTGGTGTAGATCTGTATAAACTACCATAACTAATTAGATATTAGGTAATGTAGAAAATATATATCTCCATCTAAATTCACATTAGCTTCTAGTCTAGATTTATATATAGGCCTACTTAGATTTAAATAAAAGTTAATGCATCTATCTAAAAGATAAACAAAAAATAGTCCTACAAGAACTATGGACTAATTCTAAAATTGTAAATATCTTTTTTAAAAAAAATAATTAAAATTAACTAGATAGGATCTAAAATGTACACTTTAAAATGTAGATATAGTTACATACTTTTTTTTTAGTTCCAAAAAAAAACAAACGGGATGACTAGGGACGGAGCGGGCAGGATTCAAACCCAAGAGTATGGAGAGTCAACTATTATTGCATATCACACTACCAGGCTGTCTGATTTAGATAAAAAATACCCAATGTTTGTAATAAGGATACTTTTATCCTTATTCAAAATAAAATACATAAGAAATCCTAGACTAATGTTGCTTTTGTGATTTGTGGTTTCTTTACATTTTTTATTTGACAGTTTTTTTTTCTTTTCTTGCTACTTTTCATTTTTATTTTTATGCTTTCTATCTTAAGGAATTTGTCTTTTAGATTTAGAATCTAGATCTAGTACTCCAAAAGTAGTTTTAAAGTCAATTGGAGCTCTAAATTGAAATCTAGACTACCAAAGCCTGATGAATTATATTTTTTTTTACATTTTATTATCAAGCATTTCACATGTATTAAATTCAATCTAAGTGCAAAAAAAATTTAATAAATCTTAGTTGAAACAGTTTATAAAACAACAAAATATTACTTTAATTTTCTGTACCAGCAAAAAGATATAGAAATTAGATTTTTCTGAAAATATTTCATTGATGTAAATTTCTTTATATATATTAAAAAAAAAAGAAAGCAGCTTTATATTCATATTTTGTTCTAATTTTCAGAAAAATACAGATCTTTGTTTTCCTCAAGACACATGTGGACTTAATGGTATGAAATCAAAGTGAAACAATACCTAACTTTAAAACTAGTCTTATCATCATCATCATCACTCCTTTGAGTTCCTCATGGAACATAGGGCCTCAACAAAAACACGCCAATCTCCACAGTCTCTTGCTAGCTTTTTAATGGTGTCCCAGCTCTTCCCGGTCCTCTCGGCTTCTTCATGTACACTGCGTTGCCATGTTCTTTTTGGTGTTTCTCTGCGTCTTGTTCCCTGGGGGTTCCACTTTAAGGCCTGCCTAGCTCTGTTACTGGTATCTTTTCTAAGGGTGTGACCAGTCCATCTCCACTTCCTCTTTAATTTTTCTGTCCACTTATCTCCCACAGTTTAGTGTTTTCTACTTAATGGTATGAAATCAGAGTAAAACAATACCTAACTTTAAAATTAGTCATATGGCTTTATTTTTATTATCAAATTTTTCACTACAATTTAGCACAATAATAAGTAGCATATCAAATTCAAGTTATTGTAATGTTAGGTCTATGGTCAGCTTCTAAAACTTTAATTTAAATATATAGTTTTATCTCTATGTAAAAATTAGGTTTTTTGAGAAATATTTTTTGTTGTTTCAGAAAAAAAACTGTAAAAAAAACAACAAATAAACTGTCTGACACATGTATTTAAACCATTTCAGTTTGTCTAAAGGAACAGACTGACCTAGCAAACTTATCCAGTCTTGGGGATGAGAATCAAGATTCAGGTAAACTTTTGGTTTGTATATGTTTAGATAGAGAAAAGTTTTTGTATAAGTTTATTTTCTAATAATAATAAAAAAATATATAAAATAGTTATTGACTTTCATCCTTTCAGATCCTTATCATTTCACCAGTGACCAGTCCAAAGTCCAGTCAGATAATGTTAAAGGTCCACTAATTGGTAACTTTTGAGTTTCATTTTTAGTGTATAATTTTTTGTAATCAGCACATGAGTTAGACTTGATCTATTTATAGATATCTCTCGATAGACTCAATACTGTACATTGTGTTGTAAACATTGGATCAAGTTTATTTCCTTGTTCTCCAGGTGATCATGAAACTCAGGAGTCAGAAGGTGGAGAAGCTGATCTACACAAATATCTTGTGGGCTGTAAGAAGAATCCAGGTCATAGCCAGTTTATACCTGTTGAGACATTCATCTTAAAACATTTACCTGAAGATCTACAAGATAAAGATGTGTATGAACTCATCAAAGCTACAGCTGACCTCACAGTTAGAGTAAGTGTGGAAATGTCAAGTCCAGGCAGACCAAAGTTTTGGCCAGAGACAACTCAACCATATCCATTTTATAACATGAGTGAGAGAAGAAACTTGAGGACAGGAAGTGGAAGAGTGAGCCGTGTACACAAGTTTCAAGATGGAGTCAGACAAGATGGAGGTATTGGACGTACTGCCTACACAAAGTGTTGGTGTAGAAAATGTGAAGGTTCAAACTCACCCAGCAATGTGTGGTGGGAGTTTAATGTGTACACAGCCACACATGTGGTTTTTGATGACATTGAGGCCAATCACACGACATTGAGATTGTTTTATGATAGAGATGACAGTCCAGTGGTCAGTGTTGATAAGGTCAGTGTTAGTTATGTATACATTGAGCATGACGTGTGTTGGTTGACCTGTGTGACATGTGATAAAACTTTAGGAAATAAACTGTGGGAAATGTGGGAACATTTTAAAAATGTCTGGAGGAAAGTCGATAACAAATACTTTGACTCTAGCTCTCCACACAAGTTGACCTTTATAGTGTCACATCCTCATGGATGTTCTAAACAGGTCAGTGTTGGTCAGTGGAAGGACAGACTAGAGGTGGATGATAGAACTAAGTTTACTTATACAACTTGTACATGTCCAGGAAGTAGTGGAGCATATGTCCACCGTCTGGGGTATAGAGACCACTGGGCTTGGTCTGCTCTTGTCCACAGTGGAAGTCTCAAGTCTGGATTAAATTGCAGTGCAGTTGGTTATGTCTAGTGAGTTGTTTCCCTTGTGAGTTGTCCAGCTCCACCATGAAGATGTCTTTGAGAACCCTTGACATTCTGAACATCAAACTCAAATGTCTCTTTACTCGTGAGTTATGGAAATAAATTGTGTGTGTGCTATCTTTAAATTAACAATGTTTTGTTTCCTTTTTTATCCATGTTGTTGTTTGTAATTTACATTTACAATAATTGAAACCTCTTCAAATAAAAAGAAAATCTACCAAGTGTAGATCTAGAACTTGCTCTCGACGATCAGGGACATAACTGAAATAAATACAAACGTTTATAAGAAAATTCCAGTTGTCTTTTCTTGTATCTACTAAAACTTACATTTAATTTTTGCATTAAATTTTAAAAGTGAAATTAAAAATATGTTTACGGCTAGGCAATGTTGGTAACAAAACAAACAATTAAATTTGTAATAATTAGTTCATGGTATTAAAGAATTTATTAAAACCAAACAACACCCACAAAATTTCAATATCCAAAAACTCAAGACCAAGAATGATTGTTGATCCTTACGGAGCAATACCATTACCTGAACGTATTTCTACATTTAAAACGACATTTACATAACTAGAAGAGTCATTGAATGACTACTGCAATGGTGTATGGGTTGATTAAAGCTCACGTATTTCTATAAGATTTTCACAAGAACCTTTGATGCTTGACAGTACTGCAAGAACTTGGTCAAGTGGCTAGCGCAACGACCAACTGCCTTTACTTTTCTCAACAAACATTAAATAAACCTATTAATTAGAGCTGAGTGGACTTAGAGGCGGCTTTAAGATTCCAGATTTATGATTCAAAATTCCAGGATTCGAACCTGGGAAGCAAAGAAATTTATCACTTAGCCACCACCCCTCCAAAAACAATAAGATTGACAGATAAACGTTTTATAACTAAATACATTGCACTATCATCTCAATCCCACTAACTGAGAGAACTTACCGGATGAAACTGTAGTTTTATTACAAATATTCAAAGCGTACAGTAGTTTCCCTTTTATGACAGTAGTCAGTAGCAAATCGGTTATTTTTTTCAAAAATATAACATGTATGGTAATAAGGATCTACTTCACGGAAATAATTATATTGTCGTTCAGCAATCAGACCAGCTTAACTACCGTGCTTTTCATTTGCCTTCCAACAGCGTTGTGCTAACTTTTACTTCAGAGTAGACTTTAAAATGTTTTTTATGTTTCAGATGTTACTCCATATTTGTAAATATTTACATCTTAAGTGGCGTAGTTAGGAATGTTGATGGCCGGGTGATTGACCTCTTTAGAGGCCTCTGCATTTTGACATTCACCATCATGAAATGAAATAAATGGCGTAATAGTTAATGTAAAAACACATTTCGGACACTCATTTGGGACCTCCCTCAAGTAAGGGCCTGAGGAGATTATTAAAGTTGATCCCCCTCCACCCACCCTAGCTACGCCAATGACATCCTTTGAATCCAGGACCATCAAGACCATCGAACGACAGTCTAGAGCGCATACCACATGACGAAACAGACTATAATATTGAAAATATTAATACAAGTAAAGTTTAGACCTTGTGATCTACGGGGCAAATGAAATATAGGTTATCATTTTCTGTGGCCCACGTTAACAATGGTGTCATGTGGCCAGCACAACAACCAACCACCTTTACTTATAGCCAGCTAATGTTAGGAACCCATTAGAGATCGGTAGACTCAGAGGCGCCTTAAGATCCACAAAGTAAAAATCACAGTTTTGCCTCAGGATTTGAACCCGGGACCCCTGTTCGGAAGCCAAGAGCTTTACCACTCCACCACAATTTCGAAATTATGAATAAAAACTAGTAAATTAATTTAATACGTTAAACATGTATTAGAAATGTATTAAAATGCTTAGTTTACAATAGGACTAAAAAAGTTTTAACTTAGTTGTAAAGATACGTTTGAACCAGTTCTCTGGGCTTCGTTTTCTGTATCATCAAAAGTAAAAACAAACAAACTTGTAAATGATTGGATAAAGATGAACAAGTAACCAAAAAGAGAAAAACCTAAACAATTTTTTTTCTTAAATCACAAAACTTAAATGAAATGTAATGTATTAATTAGTTTGCATCAGTCATGTAATTACATTTGTAATATATCTAGACTAACAATAATAAATCTGTGTGATTAGAAATATTTATTGACCAATTGTTTTTGTTTAGCGAAAGTTCGTGTTTTTAGCTTTGACTCTATCACTTATTAAGAAAGAAAGGGATGTCTGGGTTGATTTTACCTTATTAGCTTTTAAAAGCATTGACATTTTTTTTAAAAGGGGGAGGGAGAGACATGAATGCGAACTCCTGGCTCTCGCCTCCTCTGGTCGACATGATAATCACTCTGCTAGTGGGGTACTTTTGACTAGAGAAAATTGCATGCTGTTCATTACAATTTAGAAAGACGACCTTTAAAGGGCACTAATTAAGATTATACTTCAGTCAAGTACAATTTCTTTCTCTAGGTCGAGATACCAAACAAAATAAATTATTACCAATAGTTAATTAACTAATTGGTTTAGTAGTTGTTTTTTATTGATCCTTGTAAAAAAAAAGTAATTGCGCAATATTTCAGCTGGGTGCCGCAGAAATAACGTGTACACACTTTTACCACACACAATTCAGATAGAGTGAATTGAGATAAGCTTTGTAAAAATTGGGAAAGATAAAGACATAGACCTTGTCACTTAAATCAGACTGATGTGCTCCCTGGTAACGGTCACATTCTTATATGCTTGTCAATCTTGGACACTGACTGTAAAACTAGAGAGGAGGATACTAAAGATGAAATTGAGACGCTATAGAAAGATTCTAGCCATCATTTGTAAGGACTGCATCAAAAACAAGGAGATTTAAAATAAGATCACAATATCAATAGGGCTCTACGATGACTTGCTGTCTACTCTAAAAAATGCAAGCTAAAATTTTATGGCCATATTACAAACCCTCGAGACTCACAAAAACATTATTTCAGGGAACAGTACCAGGAAACAGAAAAAGAGACAGGTTGAGAAATAGATGGGAAGACTACATAAAACATGGACTTATCATTGAAAGAGGTTATTCTCATGGCAAAATAATTAAGAGAAATGGAGAAAGACGGTCTGCTGATCATGTGTGGTACCCCATCGTTTCTAGAGACACAGGGATAGTGAAAGTGATTTGAGCAGACAATATAGAATCAACCTCTCTACAAACCTACACTCAAATCCTTATTTGTTATTACACACTTTAAAAAAAAAGACTTTTTAGGTTATAATAAAAATGTCTATGTTTCAATCCATTAACAAAAAACAAAAAATCTGTGGGGTTTGAACAGGGCCTGCCTTAGGTCAACAGGAACCCTAGGCGAAGCGAATAGGACGACCCCGTTTGAAATAGAATAACAACACGTCTTCTGCACCTGTTGTCCAGAAGGGCTTTTGTATTGGATCAAACGTGTAGCCATCGGACTTCATTAGAGCTCTCCAGCTGTCTTTTTTGTAAAGTAATATTCTGCCAGCTATTTTTCCGCTATGCCAATAATCTTAGTAGCGCTTAATAAAGGCACCTCTGTCACGACATTTTCCTTCAAGCTTGCCTGTAAGTCCACCCACCTCTAATGTGCACTTGGCATTAGTTTGGGAAAGGCGGTTGTTCGTTGTGCTGGTCGCATGACACCCTCGTTAATCATGAGCAACAGAAATACTAGATCTTTAAATCATCTGCTATATAGATCGCAAGGTCTGAAAAAGGTGCTGGCCGCATGACACCCTCGTTAAACATGAGCTACAGAAACAATTGACCTTTACATCATCTGCTAAATAGATCGCAAGGTCTGAAAAAGGTACTTTACTTTTGTATTATTATTTTTTTTACTAGACTTTCACTAGTCGGGTTAAACACTTTTGTTTACAATAATAGAAATTAAACAATATTTTGTTAATTCTATTATATCTATTTTTTTAAAATAATATTTGGGAGTCTGGAGATAAACTAAACTTTGTCACGGACGCTAAATTGAGTTTCGCTGATGCCAATTAAATTGTATCTTTTACAACAATGAAATCGGAATATCTTACAATATTTGATTCTGCATTCTTAAATTTGTAAAAAGTGTAATAAAATTATTTAATAAAAAAAAAAAGCTTCTCCTATACCACCGTATACTCTTAAAGCAAGTTTTTCATAGTTTTTCTTTCATAAATGAAAGTGTGTAGTATACTCTCAGAAATAGATGTATAATGAATGTTTGTTGTTTACGCCTTTGTTAAACAAAATGTCAGTGTTGATTATGTAGACATTGAGTATGACTGGTGTAGGTTGAAATGTGTGACATGTGATAAAACTTTAGGAAATAAACTGATGGCAATGTTCAAACATTTTAAAAATGTCTTGGGGAAAGTCAGGGACAAATACTCTGCCTCTAGATCTCCACACAAGTTGACCTTTATAGTGTCACATCCTCATGGATGTTCTAAACAGGTCAGTGTTGGTCAATGGAAGGACAGACTAAAGGTGGGTGGTAGATCTAAGTTTACTTATACAACTTGTACATGTCCAGGAAGTAGTGGAGAATGTCTACTGTCTGGTCTATAGTGACTATTGGATTTGGTATGAACTTGTCCACAGTGGAAGTCTCAAGTCTGGATTAAATTACAGTGGAGCTGGTCGTGTCTAGTGAGTTGTTTCCCTTGTGAGTTGTCCAGCTCCACCATGAAGATGTCTTTGAGAACCCTTGACATTCTGAACATCAAACTGAAATGTCTCTTTAGTCTTGAGTTATGTAAATAAATTGTGTATGTTATCTTTACATTTACAATATTTTGTTTCCTTTTTTATCCATGTTGTTGTTTGTAATTTACATTTGCAATAATTAAAACCTGTTCAAATACAAACAAATCTGCCAAGTGTAGATCTAGAACTTGCTCTCGACGATCAGGTTTGTGGAACAAATTATTAAATGTAGTTCTTATGTTGTTGTTTTTTTCATTTAAAAGTTTGCAAACATT
This sequence comes from Biomphalaria pfeifferi, assembly GCA_030265305.1. Classification (NCBI taxonomy): domain Eukaryota; kingdom Metazoa; phylum Mollusca; class Gastropoda; family Planorbidae; genus Biomphalaria; species Biomphalaria pfeifferi. Next base: position 7,373,268 of record JASAOG010000009.1, on the reverse strand, counting down.
TCAATACAAAAACTTGTCAGTTATAAAAGAATTACATAAAAAAGCTAGTGTGGTATTCGACATTATTCTTTTTGACAAGCAGCCATGCTTTATATTTCAAGGGAAATAACTAAAAAAAAATACAAACGTTCGGAATTGTATCTTCTAAAACTTACATTTAATTTTTGCATTATATTTTAACAGTGAAATTAAAATCCTGTTTACTGCTAGGCAATGTTGGTAACAAAACAAACAAATAAATGTGTGATAATTAGTTCATGGTATTAAAGAATCTATTAAAACCAAATAACACCCACTAAATTTCAATATCCGAAAACTCAAGACCAAGAATGTTATGTTGATTCTTACGGTACAACGGTATTACCTGAACGTATTTCTACATTTAATACATTTACATAACTAGAAGAGTCATTGAAAGACTACTGCAATGGTGTATGGGTTGGTTAAAGCTCACGTATTTGTACAATATTTCGAGAAGAACCTTTGATGCTTGACTGTACTGCAAGAACTTGGTCTATACATCAGAAGTATGTAAAAGTAAAGTTCCCTTTCAGATCTTATGATCTATGCGGCAAATCATGTAAAGGTCATCTGTTTCTGCGGTCTGGGTTAACGAGGGTGTCAATTGCCTAGCACAACGACCAACTACCTTTGCTTTTCTCAACAAACATTAAGTAGGCCTATCCATTAGAGCTGGGTGGATCTAGAGGCGACTTTAAGTTTCCAGATTAATAATCAAAATTCCAGGATTCGAACCTGGGAAGCAAAGAAATTTATCACTTAGCCACCACCCCTCCAAAAACAATAAGATTGACAGATAAACGTTTTATAACTAAATACATTGCACTATCATCTCAATCCCACTAACTGAGAGAACTTACCGGATGAAACTGTAGTTTTATTACAAATATTCAAAGCGTACAGTAGTTTCCCTTTTATGACAGTAGTCAGTAGCAAATCGGTTATTTTTTTCAAAAATATAACATGTATGGTAATAAGGATCTACTTCACGGAAATAATTATATTGTCGTTCAGCAATCAGACCAGCTTAACTACCGTGCTTTTCATTTGCCTTCCAACAGCGTTGTGCTAACTTTTACTTCAGTGGAGACTTTTAAATGTTTAGCATGTTGCAGATGCGGACGTGATTTGTAATATGCTTTGTAATGTACTCTGGAGACTTTAACGTATTGGATATAGGCCTTTTTAATACCGCTGTTATGCGGATAGGATTGGTTATTATTTCTTGACTTGTAGCACTAACAAGGAAGGCAGTATTATTATGCTGTAAATTAAACTTTATATTTGTCTGCTGAAACGGACTTAAGTCAATTTGTGGTTTACATGTTTGTCACGTGTCAAGAGTGCTCCAGGAGGCAAGAACCCAGCATTCCACGACATTCGCATTCTTCAACATTACACCATTCAACATCATTTACAGATAGGGTAGTTCATTTAAGGTTCATCGTATCTCACTTTTATTATAAAATGCATAATGCAAATCAAGTTACCTACTATCCTAATACTACATGTTTTACACAGGAGGTGTGGTGGCAAAGCGCTTGGATTCTGCACCGGGTGTTCCGGCTTCGAATCCTGGTAAAAAACTGCGGTTTTTTACTGTCGGGATCTTTTGACGTCTGAGTTCACCCTTATCCTATTTCAGAATGTCTTAGTTTTAGGTTTAGTCTATAACATCAATGTGAAGGGTTTGCTTGGTAGCGTTTAAAACTCATCATTAAAACATCTATTTTGCTTTAAAATTATTATTGTAAAATCGTAAAATGAAAAAATAACTGCCTTATTTCTCTTTTTTTAAGGGAAGTAGCCCAACAATTGCACCAGTATTTTGACGCAAACTCTATATCTTGATTTGTAAAAAGTATCGAAAATGTTGATGTCTGTAAAAAACTGGATAAAAGAGTAAAGAATAGCATTTTTATGCGCAGTTATCTAGCATTTAGAAATACATAATTGTATCTAAATTGTTTTGATTGGTTTTTAAAGATATTAAATAATAACATGGACCTAATCTAACACTGTCAATTTTAGTCTAAATAATTTAGAGTAATTACTGTAAGTACATTGTATGCTGGCCCAATACAGAGAGCCTTATTACATATTAATACTTATTAATGAAAATTTTGTAAATCGTCGCAAATATAAAAAAGCCAATGCTTACATACAGACGTAATCATCTCTTTCGCCATGATAGAAGACACGGGTGACAGTACGGTTGTTGTGACCAAGCGATATGATGTAAGTTTTCACATGAGCGTGTGTTTGTGGTCTTGTAAGGTTGCGATTGCTACCTCCAATACCCTGAGTCCTAAATAGCTCCTCACCACTAGTCCAAAACCTAGCTTTCAACAGCGACTCAGATATTGGGTCAGATCACAGATAGGATAATGTGCCAAGGCAGGTTGCAAGCATTGTGCAGAAAGAGTCCTTTAGACCTGGCTGGTACCCTCCAAAGGGAAGAAAAAAACCTGAATCCCTACTTCCGCAGCCTTGAGGGAATATTCGGCACTAAACCCGATGAACTGTTGTTGGGCGACATCGTTACAACCATAGCTAATGCCCAGGCATTCATCTATGAGATGATCCGGAAATGTTTTAAAAAATAATGGAGACTATCTTTGTTCGTGTCAGTGTGCTGAGGATGTTTTCTAACGACAATGAAAAACTTTGTGCCAGGTGGCATTCTCTCTACACACAACTCGATAGATAGATAGATAGATAGATAGATAGATAGATAGATAGATAGATAGATATAAATAGATAAATAGAAAGATAGATAGATAGATGAAAAATAGATATAAATAGATAGACAGATAGATAAATAGATAGATAAATAGATAGATAAATAGATAGATATATAGATAGATAGACAGATAGATTAGATGGAGATAGATAGATAAAAATATAGATATATCGATAGATAAATAGATCGATAGATAGACAGATAGATTTGATAGATAGAAAGATAGATAGATAGATAGATAGATAGATAGATAGATAGATAGATAGATAGATAGATAGATAGATAGATAGATAGATAGATAGATAGATAGATAGATAGATAGATAGATAGATAGATAGATAGATGCATGCATGCATAAATACATACATACATTGTTCTGTTTTAATTTAGTTAGAGAGTATGTTAGTTTCGCTAAATAATTATATTGTGTATTGTGAAGAAGGTTGATTACTATTACAGGTAGATAATTTACAACGGAGAAGCAGACGAGACAGACATCCCAGGTGTTAATAAAGGCATCAGTTGCACACGATTTTAGATTAATAGATATAGCTACAACATTATTTTGGCGACCCCGAGGCCAGAACTAACAACGCCCTGACGAGCAACGACCCTGAGGTCAGAATGAACTTTAAGATATTCAGCATTAAAGATTCGCCTGATAAGATTTGCAGTCTGCCTGATTAGCATGTCTGCCTGAATCGTTTGAGAGACAACTTAGTTCGTCGAGATTATCGTGTGTCTTCGCAGATTACATTTACAGCATCATTTTCGACGTAGACCTCACCACATCTGAGAGTTTATTTTTATCGTTGACTGCGCTGCATCAGAGACATTATTGTTGAAGCATTGTTGAATGTTCATTATCGTCATTGTTGAATGTTCATTATCGTCATTGTTGAATGTTCATTATCGTCCTATTTGAGTGAATCAGACGCCATAGAAGGGATTCGTCGTTGAAGAAATGGAACCGTTACTGCCAGACAAAACTACACTCTAGCTGACATAGAACTCATTCGTCGCAGAGGAACCTGAGGCGTTACCACCAGCCTTGTGGACTCGTGGAACCGGAAGTAGACTGAACCGGTATCGTCACCATGTATGTCTATTGATCGCAACACTTTGACAGAAGTTGATTTACACTTCAGCTGTGAACCAAAGCTTTCCAGCCGGAGCCTGAACTGACCACTGAACCTAGTGTGATACCTTACGTGTATGGTCGAAAAGATTTCAAACTCTAAGATCAGTTGAGTTTTTCTTCTTACTAATCTGTTTCAAAATAAAATCTATAGGACTCAGTGGGTCACATGCTGGTTTATTTCTACCAAGTGAAATCTGGGTGAACTGGGAGTGTACTTAACATTGGATATTTACTAACAAGAAGCCCACGTATACGTATAGTTGTCCAATTGTCTTGTGTGTCAACGTGAATCATTTTTTCATTGAAAACTAGTCTCGTACCGTTCTCTACTGTTGTATCACTTTTGTCTCTAATCTTTCTATCAGACGAAAGTCTCATCTCATAGATTTAGTGTGTGTTTATATTTATTTCTTTATTCAATGTATTATTTTTTGTTCATGTCAAGGGTTGGTCATTAATAAGTAAGATTACATTTTTACTACTAGGTAGAGAACAAGTATTTTTTGTTTACATCTTATTCAAGTGTAACTCTAGACTAGATAGTAGAAGATAAGAGAATTTGTATTGATCCAATCAAATGGATATTCAGTTAGACTACAATTGAAAACCTCAGCGTAACTACTGTACAATAACAATATAGATGCGAATATGAACAACATTAACACACAAAACACATACACATTCATAAATCTAGCGCTTTATAAATTATACTTCTATGTACTTCTCGATGACGACAGATGATCTTATAACATCCTGACCAATAGTAGGATAAAGAATTTTTTTTTAATCTTTCTGTTTTTGTCCTAATAGAAGGGAGACGACCACTTCGTTCAGATCATATATATTAGTGGTTTAATGTGTCCGAGTGATATGCGATGTTTTTTTAAATTAGTCTATTTAGTCTAAGTCTTTGTGCCAGAAAAGTATTACCATACCAGCATATTTTCGTCATCTGCAAATAAGGCCAATAATTGCTTTGTCATCAGCAAATTTCATGATGTGAGTGTCAGCTGATAAGCTCTGAATGTCATTTGTGTATATTGTATACAATACTGGTGATGGGAGTGCGATATTTCCTGTGGATACGTAGTCCCAGCTGTGACCTACATATTTTGCCACATCTAGCGCAGACATAAAAACTGTCTACTGGTTGTTGATTTAGATTTTCTTTTCGCCGTCTATGTCTGTCCTCGGCAGCGGATTTTCGTTTGGTCTTAAATGTGTATCCCGCGCCCTTTGTAAGTGATCCCCATCTCTCTCGCCCCGAAGCCTCCTGCAACCAGGTGCTCTCTTCTATGTAATTTTAAGTAATTAAAGCTTGCCTTTAAATAGTTTTCGTGGGGCATCTCTGTTACGCTGACCACTTTCAGCTCAACAAAAAAGACTGCCTTAGGCACAGATACAAAAGCAGTGTATTTGATTTATAAAGAAAGTGTGGCTGTTTTAAAAACAAACAATATAAAAACGGCATTATAAAAAAATATAACGGCATTTTTTATTTGTGCCGCAAATAAACGATTGTTAAACTACGCCTAGAGATTGGAGGATTGATGAGAATATTCTTCCAAAAGACAAGAAAATGAGTCGGTGATAAAGCTAGCTACATTGTTGCTCACATTATAAGTAGAGAAATGAAGTCTTTTTCTGACGCTTACAAGAAGATTAGGTCTAAGTGACCCGCGAATTTATGTCGGAAATTAAAATAGCCAGCAGGTCGAATTAAGTTGGACATCACTGTGATAAGTCATGATTATCTTATCTCTGCATTCCTCGTGGAACATAGAGCCTCGAATGTGATAAGTAGACTTAAGTATTAATGCAATGAAGAGATAATACAGTAAGGACTTAAAGTACAAACTGATTAACAATAACTAACAATGAACTTTAAACCCAAATATCCTTTATCTAAAGTTTTAAAAAAAGAAAACTTTCCAAAAACTGAAATATTTCTTGACCTTATTCCTTTGCATTTTCTTCTTTAAAATATTCTGTTCTGCTGGTCAGTACATTTGTTTTCACTGAAACAGGTATAGGTCTCAACATTTTTGTTTTTATCTGACATTCTTTGTTGACTGGACTGAATGTGCAGTGAAGCGTGATCGGCTGAATAGGCATTGTGTCTTCCGCGTGTTCCAAACAGAGAGAAATGGAGAACGACGGTCAACAGATCTTGTGTGGTGACCCAAATCTCAAAGTAAACCATTAAACAGTCGTAACTCGATCTAGAGATCTCAATCTATTAAGCCAGATAGCCCATTGTTTATTAGTATTTGTATTATTTCTAATGTAATGTACCAGTTACATCCAGTAAAGTAAAGAAAAGAAAAAGCAACCAAAATATAACATATACTTTTAAAAAAGCAGCTGATCTAAGTGGAAGAGCTCCACATTTACATCTAAATATCTCAATAACGTTGCCATTATATTCTTTTTTTTTCGATATCAAACAAAAAAATTAATTTCCATTAATAATTAGCTAATAGGTATTTTGTTAATTGATTCCTGTATTATACAATAAATAGTTATGTACAGTTTCAACTTGATCAGAGAATAGGCGTTTTGAAACTAATAAGATAAGATATGATAATATAAATATTAATCTATATCTATATCTATAATTTTTCAACATCTATCTCTATCTCTTTTAATCTATCTATTTATCTATCTGTCTGTCTTTCTGTCTGTTCTATTCTATTCTATTCTTTTCTATTCTATCAACTACAACAAATACAGGCAGATATAGAGCAAGATTTATTCATGTACATAAACTCGCAAAGATAACGGATATCCAGATAGATACATAGGTACAGATTGACAGTACAGACAGGTAAACATGCAAAGTATACAAAGTATACACACATACTAACATAATCATGGACACAGTTGCTTACCATGCTTTCACAGGTAGTCATTTATTATTTCACCTTTATTATAGGTCTTACTCACGTTCTTCAGACAAGCTAAGTCCAGCCCTCTACGCCAGGGATCTGTCGTTTTTGGGCCTTAACAGCGAGAACTGTTTGTTATTTAGAGGAAACGTGAAGAAGTTGATAGTTAATATGACATTAATATGTAATCATTGTATATCTCTCATCTACTACCTAGATCTCATATTGTACTAATATTCAGATGTGGTCAAATTTGTGTTTTCATTTTGGAGTTATAGTTCTTTCTTCTCTTCCTTCTTATCTGCCCCTTGACTTTCATGGAAGGGGGGTGATAGTTCACCTAGCCAAATCTCTCCACTTTTCCCGGTCAGTAGATGTCTTTAGCAGGATAGCAAGAGAGAGGACAGTATATATATATATATATATATATATATATATATATATATATATATATATATATATATATTGCGCTGTCCAGACAGCTGTTTTTATATTTGGACAACCTTTTCATCGAGAGTTCTCTACGGGGGAATGTTTTGTTTTTTGTTTTAGCTTTTTGCATGACAAATTTAAGACGTTCTTTCAAAACTAAAGATGGCTTTGAGCTAGGCTGACCTAAACTGGCCTAACCCTCCTGCTGGGTGGGTGAGGGGACGACGATGGGGACGGGTCTAACTCGGGACTATTGTGGTACCAGTCCACTATACTGTCCGCACTGTATATACTCTATATACCGGTAATAATTATGATACAAATTCTCAATAATTTTAATTGTGTTTCATCTATTACCAAAAATACTTCCATTCTCGTCATGCTTTCAACACATAAAACAACAGAATTATTATAATAGTTATAAATAAACTACTGGAGGATGGTTGCATTGTCCTGCGGTTTTCTTTGGACAGCGGTTTCGATGGTGCCGGGTTTGAGCGCTGCCCGCAGACGCAGAGGCGTAGCTGGGGTGGGGTATGGAAGGGGAAATTTGAAAAATCCCCGAGCCAATACTTGAGGGAGGCCCTCAAATGAGTGTTTTCTAAACATTAAATATAAAATATTAGGCAAAATGCAAGCCCCCCCCGGGCCCTCAAATGATGGCCAATTCCTAGCCACGCCACTGCGCCGACGACATTCCCCGTTATTGTTCTGGAGATTTTGGACTTAGGACGTAACACTCTACAACTCTGAATGGACGCTCGAAACATTTAAAACCTAAACAAATTTTCGGTGCTCTCTCTGTTAAGGTCATTCAGTGAGATACAAAGTCCACAATTCTATTTGGTATGGATAGTCCCTTATTTTTGAAACTATTGTTATAAACCTGGTGGGGACACAGATGGTCGTAGTGCTGTGCATGTTTTTGGCCTACGCAAATCGCCAGAGTCCAGCGCTAGAATAGCAGTCAACCGTGACCAGTGACAGTACACGCCAGTTCGGCAACGACCTGTGTGTAAATATTACGCACGAAAGTCACGACGATTGTGGTCATTCTGAGTGGTCAAGAACGTGCCATCCGGCCAGTAGAGACCCTATATAAGAGAATGTGTTTTTGAGTCAAGACTTCACGACACTTTACCTTACCCCTCAATGTGACCAGTACGAGGCGAAGTTATAAACAGCACGGTGTGCTGTCAGTCAGGCGGAGCAAGGCTAGGTTTTTGGACAGTTAGTATTGTTGCCAACTGTACAGTGTTGTAATGTATCTATCTATATGTATCTATCTATTTATCTATCTTCTCTATATATAAATCTCTTCTTCCCTCAACAGGTCAAACAAGAAGTAAAGGAAATATCACTCTGCGAATAGTCCACGAGAAAAAAAAGGGGGGCGGGAGAATACTTGTAGTCAAAAAATAGCAACCAAAAAAATATCACTCTTTTTTTTATTTATTTCTACTTCCGTTTAAAAAAAAAAGGGGGATGAGTAATCTACTTTGTTGTAACTAAATTGGGGGGGGGGGGGGGGCGAGAAGCACGGTTCCAAAAAAAAAAGAGAGGGGAGGGGGAAAAACAAGAAATCTTTCTCTTTATACATTCTATACACTTGACAAATGTGACCCAGGCCAGTAAAACAGTTCAGCGTACTGTGTTGGTGTACAAGGGACAGTACTGGTATGAATGTTACACATAAATATGACCCATGTGATTTTTGGAGACCAAACTGTCAGTCTACCGTGAAGTCGGTCTAGGGACAGTGAATCCTTGAGTGAAGCAGTCACAAGTCCAGAATGAGATAGAGAGAGAGCTTAGTATGTCAGTATGGCAATTTTGAGTTTATTAAGCAATTGTAGTCAGTGTATCCTATAGCCAGTTGTGTAGTATTTGATGTTATTTGTTTGTTATTAAAGTACCACATTATTTTGGAACTCTTGTTGTCAAGTTCTTGAGTTAGATGTGTTCTGTTGAGCAGTGTTTACAGAAGGCCTGTGGGAGAGAATCAGAATTATCACAATATTAAAAACCAAACAAATATATTTTTTTTCCAATTAATATCGAGAGAGGATTCTCCCGACAGAATAATAATTATTTTGCCATTTCTTCACTAAACATTGTGTAGGTTGAAGCTATGTGTTCAAATTGATCCAAGTAATTTTCAAGAGTTTCCTCTTTGATGTTAAAGTTATGGAATTTGAAGATGTTTGTTGGGTCAATATATTAGGGTTTACTTTGACTGCTTCTACTTTTGCTAGTTCTATCCATTCCTCGCTTTCTTTTGTTTGGTTTCTATTTCTTTTTGATTGAGTTCTAAGTCTTTTAATTCTTTTTGATGAGCTTGTTGAGCTACTCTTTCATCTCTTTCTCGTATTCCCCTATATCTGTTTCTAGTGTATCCCTCTATTTCCTTTCAGCTTTTTTTACTTCTAATTCAATAAATTGTGAGAAATTAGTGGAGGGATCCACAAAGGCTATGGCACCTTACCCGAAAATAAAGGCAGCTATCCAGAGAGGGGCAGCCCTAACTACTTTGTCATATCAAAAACAAATACTGTTATGAAAGCTCCTACTCACAAGAAAACCTGGACAGATCTCAACGGAAAACGGCCTCTGCCTGGAAAAGGACATGATTTTTGTGTTGCGACATGAAACGTGCAAAGACTTTATAGAGCAGGTGCTCTAGCCCAACTTACTGAAGTGTTAAAGAAATAAAGGGTTATTTACAAGGTAACCTGGATCTCACTCGATGGAACACCCAGAATTAAATAGATCATATACTCATAGATAAGGGACATGGATCGGATATACTAGATCAGAGGTGTGCAAATTACGTCCCACAGGCCACTTGAAACCTGCATAACTGTTTTATGTGACCCGCGCATACCTACAGAAATTAGGTGAGCTCATAGATTATACATATAAAGAATGCAAATATATAAAAAATAACTTATATTAAATATCTATATAAATTATTGAAATTTCTGATTCTTATCACTTATGATGAAGAGGCGAAAAAAATAGTCTCTACACATCATTCTAAAAAGCCTAAACTAAACGTAGCGTAAATTCTTATTTGCAATATTTTAAAGATCCAGTCAAAGATTCAAACTCTGAGAAGTACTTGAAGATTTGGAAATAAAACATTCCAATGTTCGGTACCACAGTAGTGTCCGCTGGCTTAGCATGGTCAAGATATTGAGAAGAATATAGGATCTCAAGGAAGAAATTGTTATGTTCCTTGAAGGACATTGACTATGACTTTGCTATTAATATTTCTAATGAAGAGTGGAAGACTCAACATTTTTTTTTCTTCAGAGGTAATGCACATAAAATGTATGTGCATGCTAAATCTTTTCAAACAAAACTTTCCCATTTTTCCAGTCAAGCAAGTAATAACAGATTTTGACATTTTCCTTTGCTGAAACAGATTTTGACATTTTCCTTTGCTGAAAGGTAAAACTATTTCTAATAAAACGGTTGAATTATTTGAATTCTTTGATTGTGGAATGGGCTGAATACTTTGAGGGGACAATGGTATATATGAACTGCCACATTGGAGGACCAGATCCCTTAGAGAACCAACACTCATTGAAACATCAGAAATAATTAGGACCAGGAAGAATCACAAAGCACAAGGAGAGGACCAAATTACAGCAGAACTAATTAAATAGAAATAGCTCTTATAATCCCAATACACAAAAAAGGATCCAAGCTAAAGTGCTGTAATTACAGAGGAATCTCTCTACTTTGTTGCTATTTACAAACTTTGAAATTTTGTAAATTGTAATTTTTGGCTTTTCTGACTCAAAAGGTTGCCAAACCTGCATAGTGTTAGAATTGAATATCTTCCAATTGTAAGTGGAGAAGCAGGTCTATCTGCAACTGACCAAAATCTACCCATGCCACGTATGCGGCCGAGTCCATAGGGAATGAGAAATGTGCTCATCTTCGATCACGAAGGAGGAGCTCTATATAAAGATTGTTGTTTTTTTTTTAATTTGCGTAACCATAGTTTACTAATTGGTCTGAGATACTTAATTTTGTCATATTTTGTAACTTTTTTCCGTCAATTTGTCATTATTTAGTCAATAAGTCTGTACTTACATCTCCAACCACCGGAAGCTGTGCCAGAACACCATAGGTCAAGGCCAGACATAGCATCAGAACCAGAACCTTCATCTTTGGGATGTGCTGCTATGGTAACCATTTCAAAAACACAACAATAAAAGAATCAAGAATAAAACAATGCAAACAGTTTCCAAGCGTATTTATTAGAATGAAGGCTAGCTATTGGTGTCAGGAAATAGGCAATCTAGGCAGCCGCCTAGGGCCTTCGATTGGTGGGGTCTTGTAATGGGCTCTAAGAATTTTTTTTTAGATATAAATAGCTAAATATTGATCAAATCGTAAGCATAGCAGAACTCTATGGCTCTATGAATACTAGCCCAGCTGTCCGTCTATACTAATATTTAAAGTTAATTCAGAAGTGTTTACAATTTCTTGTTAGACAACATATGATAGAAGACCAGTGTTTCTTCCTTTTGTCGAAAGATAGAAACGCTATTTCTAGTCGACTTTTTATGAATCCAAATTATTTGTTGATTTGCGTATAGATACAAGAAGAAATAAAATTCATTCTTTGGGGCCTCCCCATTCACTATGCCTGGGGCCTCCAATTACCTCAGCTAAGCCCTTTGGTGCAATATGTGAGCTATACGCTTATAGTCCTGACATACACGATTTAATAAAATGTAACTGTAAATAGAAAAGCTGGAAGTTATACACCAGATTGAAGATATTAAAACAATATCAAAATTTAATATAAGGTGGGAAAATTTACCTGAGTTTATCAGACAGTGTGAATGATACGTATAGCATCTCAAAGTTAAAGCTCTGTAAACTTGTGTAGACTATATGTATATATATATATATATATATATATTGTTACGTATCTAGGCATTGTTACCTATTTACTGTTTTTTTTTTTCTTGACCTGTTGCGGTCGAGAGACGGGTAGAAAATTCCCGAGGTGGTCTGCCCCTTTGTGTAATAAGTTTTTATTTTATTTCATTTTATTAGCGGCGGCGAGTCAAGCAACACAGACAGTGTGACCGGTCCTTGACCTATGTGTGTACCTCTGGGTAAAAAGGAGGGTGTTTTTTTTTCTCGTCTCTTTAGAGAAGGTTCTAGCTCTGTGTTGTTTATGACCTTCTGTTCTCGAGTAGTATTCTAGCAACTACTAGTTTTGTCTTGATCTCGACATGCGGTAGAGGAGATAAAGACCGCCCGTGTAACGTTGAGACGGACAAGACATACGGAGACAGCCGTGAGACAGAATAGCGGAGACATTGCGTGACCCCTGCGTGGTATACCTAATGATAGTGTAAGTTAAGATTTTTTTTCTTTTTCAAGGCCTTGCTTGTATTTGTAGTTATATTTTAAAACTCTTGAATTGTAATATTTTTACATGCCATTTTTGTAAAAGGGTTTGGTCAACCCATCAATTCTGTATTGAGTAAATGTTTGTTTTTCTTGCTTGTAACTTTATGTGATTCATTTAAAAGTACTATTTGATTTATATTTTATTAAACATTAAGTTGATATTTTACCTTCCGATTTCTTGTGTCATTTTTTTTTGTTATTCATTGTAAGTCTTTGGTTAAATTCAGACTTAAGATAAGTGACACAAATGCTTTTTCTATTGTCACGTTCCCCTAGGCAAGCCAATTAAAATTAGAATAGATATAGAATTCAATTCGTAGTACGTGACAATATATATATATATATATAATTTAACTTTGTTCTGCTCAATTAATTTATTTCCATTCTTACCGTCTTGACATATATAATTATGTTAATTGCACAATGTATATGATAAGTTTGACTTAGATATTCATAGTTTTATTATCAACCACTAAAATAGAAATGTGATTCATTTACCTACATTTTAATCTACACAGAGAGCAGCAAGTAGTCTAAAGATGTAACGAGTGTAGAGACTCAACTCAAAGACTTTCTTCAACTTCCTACTTCTGGAGATCTTCTTTGGAAACAGTCGACAATTCAGGAAGCTAGTTTAAAAAGACATAAACATCTTTACGGTAAAACTTTCACTTTTTTTTCAGATCATGTCATGGAGTGTCATCGGGACGTAGGCAGTTGGTTCCATCTCTTCACTCTTCAATACCACCTCTACAGTAACGACAGCACCCTCTATCTACGACAAAGATTCTATTACCTTGTTCTACAAGACCTTCGCGCCACTGTTTGTCACCTTTTTCACCAGCGGCCCCATCTCTCAGCAATGTTTCGGAATTCTGGGCCAGCTGCTGATTCGTGGCTGCAAGCGATCTTTCCTGTTTTCTTTAGTCTGATCGACTCCAACCATGATGGCGTACTAACCCCTGCAGACAAATCTCCACTCGTGGATCTAACAGTGTTTCTTAATGTTCTCATTATGGGTGCAGACCCAGGAAATGACTATTCTATATCTCTGGCCGAGTTCACGGCGTTTTTAAACGTAGCGCCGTTTGAGCCAAACGATGCCTACAAGAATGCTCTGCTGGTGATGTTCTCAGCTCTGGATCTTGACCATGACCAGAAACTTAGCTTTTTGGACATCGTTCCTGTCAACATCTTAGGTTGAGAGGTCAGAGGTGAGTGTTCATATATGGTTTAGTTGTTGTTGTTTTAGCAAAGCTTCTATCAACTCTCTCTGTCTGTCTGTCTGGTGAAAAGATTGTACACGTTTTCTCTCCCACATCAGTTTTCAGATGAAGTTGAAACTTTGTAAAAATATTCACTGACATAGACAAGACATGAATCAAACAAAAAATGATTAATTAGTCAATAATTACTGGTTATTATTTATTTAGTTTGATACCAACAAAGGGAAGTAACCCTTTAGTATTTAAAGGTAGGGCTAAATATGTAGAGTTTTGTCCTCGTATGTAATTGTTTACATTATTTGTTCCACTCTTATTTTGAAAGAAAATAAAACTTAAAACTAATTAGTTTTTATAGCTTAGAACTCTGTGGCATTTTACGTCTCGAGAGACGATCTTTTCCCTTTGCAACTTCTTGTGTGACTAAAGAGGCCAATCCTTGATACACAGCTGCGATCGCAGGTTAAGCATATATAATGAACTAATGAACAGTCATCTATATAGAGAAATTTAAAAAGTGGTCAATTTATCTATGTGGTAATTAACCATTTTTTTTGGGCTATCGTATCAGTGAAATACATTATAAAATATTAAGAAATATAGTTGTAAGTGTGGAGTTGTTCTCCTAAGAAACGTTTTTTGTATTTTTTTTTAAATGATTAATTTTTACATTTGGCGCTTTTTCTGCCAAGACTCGTGTACTCTATGTTGGACTACAGAAGTAAAAATGTATGCTAAATTGTGGGCCTTAGTTTCAATTTCTGGTATTTGACTATTATCAATGTTGTAAGAGACTTGTATGAAAGTACTGTAAGTTCGTAGGTGTGTACTTTGACCTACTTATGTTGCTTTTCTCTCGCTGAGTATATCCTCTCTTTTTCTCCTAATTGACTATATGCCATTGTTGCTTTGACCCTATTAAATTAAGTTTTGGTTTATAAACATTTAATTCTTTTTTTTTTCTAAAGAGCATGCATTCACATTTAAATCTATAACATAAAATATTTTCTGATAACAAAATTATGAAATTTTAATCACATTTATCCATACAAATATAAATAAGTAAATAAATAATTCCTCCGGATCATAAAAAATAATTACGAACAGAAAGGATTCAGTGTTCATATGATAATCATAAACTCGTCTACAGATGTAATTGTCATTGTAAACAAGTCAGATTATTTTAGAGAAATAAAGTTGTACAATCTAGTAATATGTGAAGCCTTTTATTTGGCCTGAACTAATTTTTTTTTTTTTTTGTTTCCATCTACAGGTTTCATGGTTCATCGCCTTCCAATCAAATGTATATTTAGTAGAAAACATCCTTTTTTATTTCTCTTGTTTTCTAAGTGATAAAAGGAAGAGAATAAATAAAGTTTCAAAGTAAGATTCTGTTATTGTCTTAAATATATTGTTATATGTGTGGATTATATAATGCGTAACCTATTATACAATGTAGATAAATGAATAAATTATTGTTCAAAAAAAAGAATTGTCGTCTGAGACTTTATTACAAATTTAATTACATGACATTTAGTATAACCATTGTTGTTGTTTTTTTAAAGTATTTTTTTGTGTATTTTAAATATTGAATATATATTGTTTTTTTTTTCCCTAGGCAATGCATATTTAGATACTTAACTTTAAAGAGCGCTATAATCACCTAGACATTATTCTCGCTATCAAACTAGATGTTAAAACATAAAAGTTACAATACAAAAACATAAATAAAATGACATTGATAAAAGCACATTTCTTATTCCATATGCTAAAACAAATTCGTGCAAGTGCTTCTTACCAAGTGTTTAGAGAGAATGGAATAGATTGTGTGAACCAGCTAGGAAGTACAGTCTACAACTCATTTTAACATGATAATAGCAAGTCTTCGATTCCGGATATTAAGGATGCGTGCAGTGAATCGAATGGCTATGCAGACATAGCTGACCCAGTTGAGACCAGCATATTTTCCCGCATCTCATGCAGACAAAGCTGTTGTCTTCTGGCAATGTATTTAATTTCTCTCTCTCTCTCTCTCTCTCTCTCTCTTGACATGCTCAATTAGATAAACACATAAACACGGTGTAATTATGTTGTTTTGAAATAACGTCTGCAATGAATAAGATAAGATAATCCTATGTTTAAAGTTGAACCAAGTTAACTCCATTTAGTAGATCTAGGAGATGTCTCATTAATAAAGTAGAAGTGGTCAGGAAAATAGACAATTTGCTTTAGAACGAAAACTAACATTGAACTTACTGAATCTGATACAGTTGTGTTTTTTTTAAATATAATACACTTGTCAACATGGAAACAAAGTACACTACGAAGTGTATACTAATAAGGTTTGGGTTTGAGTCCTAAGATTTATGAAAAGCCCCCCAACCAAAATCTACACTTTTCGCCACATCCAGTGCACCAGTAAAACAGGGCCGGCCTTACAAATTGCGGAGTCCAATATAATAAATGACTACAAGGTCCCTCTTCTAATTTTTTGTTTTACAGTTAAAACTATTACTTTGAACTAGACCATTTTATCCACATTTATTATACAACATGCATAGGAAGCAACTCAAATGCAATGGGGGCAAGTGGATTAATTAAAGTTACGTCAATCGTACGCTACACTAAATATGTTAACTCTCTAAAACCTACATCTTTAAAGCCTGTGACAAGAGCCATGACAAATAGTTGACTGATTCAATTTGTAAAGTCAAAAGTAAAGTACCCCTTCCAGATCTTGCAATCTATAAGGCATCTGTTTTATTTGGCCAGAGGTTGACGAGCAGGGTGTTATGTGGCCAGCACAACGTCCAACCGCCTTTACTTTTTCAAACTGTCAGGTACCCATTAGAGTTGGGTGGACGGATTCAGGAATGCCCTAAAAATCCCGGAATTCAAAATCAGTCTTCGCCGAGATTCGAACCCAGGACCCCAGGTTCGGAAGCCAAGCGCTTAACCACTCCGCCACCGCGCAATTTGTAATTGAAGGTAATTTGCGGGGCCCAATTTTGAAGCAATCGATAAAATTGCCCCTAGCTTGCCGGACCTGCAGTGCAGACATAACTATTCTACGCCGTTATTTGATTTACATTTTCTTGTCGCTGTCTAAGTCTGTCCTCGACAGTGGATTTTCTTTTGCTCTCAAATGTGTATCCGGCGGCTATTGTTGCCTTCTGCTATGTCAGTTAAAACAGTTTTAAGTCTATAATGAAAAGTAATATCTATCTTCTTATTTTATCTTATATAATACAGACGTTACTTCAAAACAAAAAGAAGATGATTACGTCCTACGCGTAATGCATTTAGTCATATATAACTCTGAGTAATTCTACAACAGACATCGGGAGGCTCGGTGGTTGAGTGGCAAAACGCTTGGCTTCCGAACTGTAAATGCCGGAATCGAATCCTGGTAAAGATTTGGATTTTTAAATTTAAAACTATTTATAATAGGCTCATAATCTTGTAAATCCACAAGGAAATGTGTTCATTACGCCAAACAAAATGTTATAACTATAGAAAACCATAATATAAATTAACACCAGGCTCACGCATAATTTCTATGTGAAATGTTAATATCAGATAGTTGAATTGTATTTAATGGTTTGAGCGCCAGGCGACAAAAGAGTTTTTGTGTCTGTTTGTCTTTGCAATCGGTGTCTTGTATTTCTTTTTGTATGGTAAAATCACTAAGTCCTGTTCCAGCTCTGACATTAGTTGGGGAAAAGTATAGGCGGTTGGTCATTGTGCTGCTAAGAATTTTTCTGCAGAAACTGGTGACTTTTACATCATCTGCCTAAAAGACTGCAAGGTCTGAAAGGGGGACTTTTACAACAAACAACGAACTGTAAACAAAAAAAAAGTGCTTCTCAATATTAGCGAGGATTATTTTACTGGAAATGGTCCTCATTCTCAAGATGACCATCACACGAACTATAAAACATCATTTCAATAGCCATCTCATGCAATGCAGAATGAAACCGGTGACTATGACATTCTAATCCATGATCGCCCCTAATGGTAAGGAACTGTAGGCGAGAAGGATAGTAGAGAAAAAAAAGATTAACCCCCTTTTACGATAGATACTGGAATATAATCAAACTTGAAATAAGAGCACTTTAAGATCATAAACTTTAATCAGCCATCTTGGCTACCAGAGTAGTCTTTCCTATGCATGGGAACATCTCTTCTTACTATATACATTATCCATAAAAGGGGGATAATGTACACTATTATGTGAGTTACTAAGAGGTGCATAACATTCCATCAACGACCCCCCTAAACACTCACAAACACCAAAAAAATAAGAACAAAAGCAGACAAGACATTACAATGGCCAAACGTACTTATGTCTGGTATAAGATATTCATTCATTATTCATTAAAAAAAAAAGAAAGGACTTCACAGATATTTGAATTCATTGGAAATGAGAATGCACACTCCTTTGACCAAGCATCAACGTAGCTCTAATCATTTACAGAGAAACTTGGGTACGAATGTCTAGTTTGTACACTACCCTACACATTGTTTGCTCTAATAATGTATTGTTAGCGCACTGCACAATTGTCAAACAAATTTCCTCGCGCTAAATAAATATTATTATTATTGTATCAAAAAGTAATAGTCATTCTCTGGCACTGCCAGGGTAGAGCTCCGTTAGAGAGAAACAAAATCCGCTGTTGTCCATTTAATTATCAGGTTATTTATTTTATTACTGTTTTTTTAATCCCTAGTCACCATTGTGCACTTACACAACAATAACACAGTGGACAGTCCTGGTTTGGTTTGTCAAGGCTAGAATATTGGAGATATGAGCAAATGAAATGAATGTATGGTTGTCTCCCTTTTTGTAAAAATGGAAGTAAACTTTTGAAATCAAAGTCAATGTTTGAGCCTACATACCAATGGGATTAAAAGCAGTCTGCAGATAATTTACAAATTCCCAGTTCTACAATTTTTTTAAACTATTTTTTTTCCATTTTAATATCAGCCTTTGGTTCTTCTAGGCGAGACCAAATCTGTTCCGTGGCAACGATGCTATGGGTCTCAATTTCCCACATGTTGTGACGTTGTGGCCATTGTGATAAGAGGACTCGCTCCAGGCGACTCTGTTCTGGGCGAGTCTCGCGAACATTACTCACTTCTTACCCAGCTGCTTAATATTTCATTACTGATGGTAGTGATGGTATCGATGGTAGTGGTGGTATTGATGGTATGGATGGTAGTGATGGTATTGATAGTACTGATGGTAGTTAGGGTAATGATAGAAGTGATGGTACTGCTGGTAATGCTAAGTGATTGTACTGATGGTAGTAATGGTAATGATGGTAGTAATAGTAATGATGGTAGTAATGGTATTTATGGTAGTGGTGGTAGTGATGATGGTAGTGATGGTACTGATGGTATTTACGGTACTGATAGACCTGGCGGAGATTATGGGCCTGTCAGCTTCCAGTTGGCTCTGGCTCTCTCTCTCTCTCCGACCGGTTAGTTACCCCTAACGAAGCTACTTCAACAAAAGCAAATTTCAACAAAAGCAAATATGTCTAACACAAGTATCAATTAAAAACAAAGAGTCAAGCTTGGGTGTCACCACACCATTCGCTTTTGGTTCTAGTCTCTAGAGATTTATATTTCATAAAACATGCCTCTCCAAAACACATTCAATCATTAAAGACAGTTGGTACCACTGTTACATCAGATCTGGACACAGTGGGCGTCTCCTCTCCGTATATAGAATAAAAAGATTTTAAAACTTTTTTATTCCAATTTCAGTCAGGGTGTTTCAAGTTATTTTGTCCTCACCAAGAAGTACACAGAAGCGTTGTTCTTAAGGCGCTAGTTATAAACGTGTGAATGTATATATGTGTGTGTGTGTATTTGTGTGTATGTTTGTATGTGTGTGGGTATGTGTATGTGTGTCTTTCTTGTTGTGTATTTCGTGTGTATATACATCTATATTGTTAGTATTCTAGTAGCAATGCTGAGGCAGACAAATGTGGTCAAAATAAATTTCCATTAATTTCTTTACTAACAGCTATCCTTCTCGCCTACACTCACGGTTCCTTACCATTAAGGGCGATCATGGATTAGAATTTCATAGTCACCGGTGTTCATTCTGCATTGCATGAGATGGCTATTGAAATGATGTTTTGAAGTTTGCGTATTGGTCAACAACCCTTTCACCCCTCCCCCCACCAAAACAAGAATCAGTTTTAAGTGTTACAGAGAAAACCCTAACTACAACCCAAGTCACAAAAGTGTCAAACCAGTTCATTATCTTCACATGATCAAACCTTTTGGTAGATCCACTAGCATCAGTTGAACGTCTCACAAAGTCGAGATGACAAAAAGAAACATTTATAGATCAGTTGATGGGGTAACAGGTTCAGATTTATCACGATACAGACACCAGCTGTGGGAGACGACTTTTTATTGTAAAATTTGCTTTCCCTACATCAAAACTAGTTCTACCTTGTTTGCCAATGTATAAGTCTAACGTATTAGTAGAGGATCTCAGTTTGGTAAAAGTACATTCGAAATTGTGTTGACATAGAACAGGAGTCAGATGTATAAAAGAAATATACACGTGACCTACGACTTAAACCAACACAAGTACAATTAGCTTGACATAATAATTCTTTTCATTCCCAATGGTTACGGTTAGGATGGAGCGTAGGGTCGAGACAGTAGCACCCTATTGGACTCAAGAGCCGTATTTTGGGTATTTTTCCGTTGGGCAGAAACGGATGACCTTTACATCCTCTGCCATATAGACCACAAGGTTTGAAAGAGAACGTCTGTATTATTACTTAGAAATAGCGTAAAAAAAATTAATTGTAGAATAAACTATTACAAAAAATGTTTAAATACTAAAGCAATGCATGAAAGTTTTAAATATGATAAAAAAAACGTAATTTTAGTACTTACTTCTTAAGCCCTCTGCTGGTTACATTCAACTAGAAACTAAGTTTAAATATTTGCAAATAGGCTATATGTACGAGATTCTGAATTACCAAATGATACCTTCATAATCTTCTAATCATTGAACGATCGCTCACTTAATTACATTACATCTGCTTATTATATTAATATAACACTTGCTGTTTAAGACTATAAGACAGATTGATAGGTTCCTACTGGAGGCAGTAATAAGATTGTTATAATGTAAACTGTTACGTTAAAGAAGTTCCGCAAGGTTGTCATTGTCGGAAGGGGTAATGGATATAAGCATTCCACTACTTATTAAGTGCTTCCTAATGGCATGCGTCTCAAATAGCCTCAGACAACCAGCCCAACTCCTGGCCTTCACGTGTGGCTCAGAAATTGAGTCCGGCGGAACTATTCTAACTAATAATACGTTAAAGAATGCAAGAGAAACGTTGTCATTGAAATAAAAGCAAACCCCATAAACTTTTTTACTATCGCAATGGACCCTAAATGACGGAAAAACAATTACATTTTGGATCTTATTAGGCCAAAACATACACGTGCTATCGTCATGCATTTTATTAAGTTAGAGACATCTTTTTCTCTAGAGATAATAAAATCTATAATTATACTTAATTCTCAAGATTAAAAAAAAACAAATTAATTAGCTTTTAAAATATAGACGTAATTTAACAACCGCGAGAGATTAGTACTCCGGTATTTTATAACACTTTGATATTGGTAACTGGGAGTGAAGTTTGATAATGTGTACTAGATTTTTACTCGGTTAGTTAAAAGTTTGTAAGGTTTACTATCAGGTATCTGTGCATTTGTCTCTACTTACAAAGAGTTATGACACACAAATATAAATCGTTAAGACTCAATGAAGCAAGAAATCACTGTATCATTGACTAGAGGGCACCATTTGTATCTAGTAAGTGACACATTCTAGTAGTTAGAGTACCTCCTGGCAGAACCTGCCACGCCGCTGACCCCAAACTGTATAGACACTGCCGTTCCTTTTGGATACATCAGCTGCGTGGAATGGGGAGAACTGATGTGTGGGCGACATTGTTCCGACCACAGCTAATGCCCAGGCATTTATCTCATTTCCATGAGATGATCCATAATCCCTTCGCGTCTGATGGAGGCCATAGAGAGTAGAGAGTACCTCAAAGTCACTATCTAAAAAAAATGTCAAATGTGTTACATGTTTCGGATGTTCCTTCAGAGTTGAAGATGATGTATTTCCTGGTCCAGACCTCCCGCTGTTAGACAATGAGATAGCAGCGGGCAGGGTGTGAACATGGGACTATGGAGAAGTCCAAACAAGAGACCAGTGCGTATACCACACGACCAGGCAACCATTTATAAGCAACAAGTACTTCAACAGCTCGTTGCCATATCACAGGTCTGACGTCACGACAGTGGAATGGCAACGAGCTATTGGTCTGATCCATCAACAGGTTCTTCGGGCATAATATAACCATAGGTCTTGAGCTAACCAAGTTTAATATTAAAAGTCATTTTATCCGGGAGCTAAATTTCATAAAAATCATCAACAAGTTTTCGTCGAAAAAAAGCTCGCCATTCATTAACGCGGTAATTAAGTTGTGAATATTTTAAATCCTTATCTATTTTAGACGTCCAGGTCATTGTACCAGTCAAATAATTCTGTAGTTTGTCATTTTCACTTTTGTTTTTGTAAAAAAAAAATATTCTTACCATTTAATCTAGAGATTTTTATCAGGATTTAATGAGCTAACCCTGGTTAATAACTGGCTTCTTTTCCCCAAATAACCGTCTGAAATAAATAACACTGTGTCTATAAATATATACAATCAATGCAGTGGCGTAGCTAGTGTTGGGGAGGGGGATTCAATTTGAAAATTTCCCCAGGGCCAAAGTGAGTGTTCAAAATTTGTTTTAAAATTAAATATTACGCCATTATCACATGTCATGATGTCGAATTTCAGGGGTTCCTAAGGAGGATATGCCCTCTGTGCTCCCAAATGCTAAGATACGCCAGTGGACGTGAGTACTATTTATCTAAATCACCCAGTCTCTCTCTCTCTCTCTCTCTATCTCTCTTTCTTTCTTTCTCTATCTTTCTTTCTTTCTTTCTCTCTCTCTCTCTCTCATTCTTCCTATCCTATATATAAGATGGTTGTATCCTAAGAAAAGCTTATTTTAGTGGGACGCTCGTTATGCATAGAGTTACCAGAGCCAAGAACATTCAGAGGAGGACAAAAAGGAGGACAAGACCTAACAAGGGAGGACGCAAACAAATCTGTCAAAGTAAACTTGAAAAACAAGAGCTAGGATCACACTCTATTTAATGAAACATCTCGGCAAATCAAAGGCTGTAAAACTTCTAAGTCTAAGACACATCTTTTCCCAGTAGTATATCATTAGTGTAAACGTACTGGTGGAACTCGGGGCCGGCCTTAGGCCACTGCAACCTATACGATCTGAAAATCTTCAAAAACTATTAAATTCTCCTGTGATCTCCTGAAAAATATACAATGTTGTCAATTTTATGATGCCAATCCTACGTGCGATTAAAAAAAACGGCATTGTCTGCTTTCATTTAATAAAAAAAAATATTGCAGACTAATAGCTATTATCCTAATATTTTAATATTATGCTTAGCTCTACCTACAATAGGCCTCACGCAATCCGTTTCGCACAGGGTCCCGCGATTGTTAAGGTGGCCCTAGGGGAACTCCATGCATGGGATTTTTTCAGAATGTACATCATGAAATAAGCACCTCTCACTGGAGAAAGTTTATCGATAAACAAAAACTCATTGTCACTTTACTGCTGTCTATTTGTGAGTATTAGTGAGTATTAGTGAGTATTAGTGAGTATTAGTGAGTTAATGCAATGGATTCCATCCCACTGTGGAATAGAGGAAACGAGAGGTCCGACAGTTTGGTCAAGCTAGGAACGCTTCTTGACCCACCAGAGGTGCCGCAAACATACAAGTGCAAAAGCTAGGATTTGTGAATGAATCAAGTTTAAGTGGTACTACAACTGGGACCTTTGTAGCACGGGTCGGGAAGTCTGGAACGTTGTCAAACGTCGAAACAGACAAGACGAGTGGTGGCAACTAGACAGAAAAGATGTCGACACTGCCATGCTGAAGACGAGTACCGCGGAGCACATCCTCTACGACTGCACAGAAACACATTCGAAGATACAAATAGTCTTGAAACAGATAGAACTGATGCATGCGGGGGTCTCGCCTTGTACGGAGACAGGCAGACCCTACAGAACACTGCCAGATACCTGGGCGGTGCTGTAAGGGATTAACCCCAGTACGGAGCCTTAGTGCAGGGAGATTTACAAATTAGTGAGTTCGCCAGGGCACGCTGCCCTGCCTCATCGTGGCGCTAGGGTGGCAACTGTCGTGAGAGGGGACGGCTAGGGCAAAAAGTAGCACAACAAGGCTCTCACGGGAGTGTCTAAGAGGGTGCTAGAGTCTCCTCATTGCACTGTGCGGGGATGTAAACGTGCTCCCTCAGCTATCTGTCAAATCCAGCCGTCGTCCCTGAAGGGGCCGCTACATAAATGGCGTGTCCAGCACTGTAGATTAAAGGGGCCTCGGTAGTACGGAGTGTGCGTGTCCGCCGGAAACTGAACGCAAAACCAAACTCTGTTAACCCCAAGTGTAACCCCCCCTTCCGCCAGACAGAGTGGTGTGAAGGAGGCACATCGCTCACTTCAGGCCAGTAGAAGGGAGCTCTTGTTCGCTTTTGCTGGCTTGAGAGTTTGTTGTGTACTAGTTTACAGAGTATTTTAGTTTTGTTAGACAAATATATTGTGTATTATTTTAAGTAAAAGTAGTGACGTAGTAGACTAGGCGAACAAGAACATTATGGCGATAGCGTAGAAGAAGGTTGTTTAGCAGTATAGATAGATAAATCGTGACGGTTAAGAGGACTAGACAGACTTCCCAGTTATGAATAAATGTGTCATTTATAACAGTAAAAAGTCATTATGAAGTAAATACTGTTAACCTGTAATGTCCTGTGGCTAATGTGGAGTAATTACTGGAATAGCAGTGAAATTGAACATGGAATTGGCCCACAACAAGTACCAAGTGCGATGCACAACTCTATATGACAATTTCAGATTGGTCAGTCCGTGTCATTAATCCAGAAGATAGAAATAATAAGACGATAACATTTAATTACAGCCAAAAAGCTGGACATTTCTACACGTTAGGCCAGTGTTTCCCAAACGTTTGATTAAAGTGTACCCTTTTATCATTTTTGTAATGCTGAGAACCTCTCGCCTTGCACCTTTGAAAAAAATGAAGATAATAAATGGGTATTTAAAAAAAAAAATCAGCATAGTTATTGAGGTGCAATGTCTATCCGCTTCATAGTCTTCCCGTGCCCCTGCGGGCACGCTACCTCACACGGAATTAAACCTTTAACTCTTTCTCTCCCAAATTGACGATACAATGGTTGATTTAGCCTTATTAAATTAAAGCAATGTTTAATTTTATAAACTTTACTTTGTTTTCTATAAA
Source organism: Biomphalaria pfeifferi (assembly GCA_030265305.1). Classification (NCBI taxonomy): domain Eukaryota; kingdom Metazoa; phylum Mollusca; class Gastropoda; family Planorbidae; genus Biomphalaria; species Biomphalaria pfeifferi. The sequence goes on along the minus strand of JASAOG010000009.1, from coordinate 7,347,911 downwards.
AAGAGCCTACTTTTCCCTTTAGATCTAGACGAAATAAAACACTTTATGATAACAAACGAGAAAGTTTTTCAAGTTGTGTCAGAACAGAGTAAAAGAAACTGAAGACTTCCATCAGAACGTGGACAATAATTGCGGAGAGAAAGAGTTAAATTAGTTTCTTGCGTGAACCAAAAACATTAGAAACTCAAATTTAATTAGGCCAATATATTTACTCGTGATTTCTATTGTATTTATTGATGAGGTCATACGTCATTAAATGAAAGCATATGAATGAAAGAGGTGTGCGATGGCTGAATGGTTAGGCGCTTGGTTCCTGAACTTGAGGTACTGTGTTCGAATTTCGGTGAAGACTAAGATTTTGAATTAAGGGATTTTAATGGTGCCCCTGCGTGCGGCTGAGTCCAACCAAGACTAATGGCTACTGACTTAAGTTGGAGAAAGTAGGGGCCGTTGGTCATTGTGTTGGCCACATGAAATCCTGTTCGTTGACTTTTGTCTAAAGAAACAGATGACCTTAACATCATCATGTCCTAGAGATCGTACGGTCTGAAAGGGAACTTGACTGTCATTTTATATGAGTAAGAGATATTTAGATACAAAAACTAATTTGGTCTCCTTAGAGACCAATTCATAAAATATTTGTCTGGTGTGATATTTGTAAATAACTGTAAGGCGCGTGCGTGCGAGTTTTCAAGTTTATTTCTGAAATGATAAACATTTTTTATAAATATAAAAACTATTGACATAATTTTACTACATCTAATCAAAAGATTTCTCATATTTTGTTACGGACAATGAATAATTGTGTCAAGTTTCCACAGGATCTGAGTCATTGAAGTGGAAGAAATAAAGTCTACATGAATTGTACCAGACAAACAGCGTTAGTGGATATAAAAATAATAATAAGGCTTGTCTTTCGACTACGAAGATTAATGATTAATGCAGTATTGCCATTTCTAGGGCAGGCATAACCATCGTCCGCCTGTGATCGAGTTAAGATTTTCTTTTCGCCTTCTGAAATCCAATGTGTTTCCCGCGGCCTTTGTGAGTGACCTCCAGCTTTCTCGATCTGAGGCCGCATGCAACCAGGCGCTCTATTCTATGTCAGTTAAAGCAAGTCGGCGCCTAAGCTGGTCTTTAAAGCACCTCTGTTACGTCGACCACCTTTTGTAGCTCACGTTCTGTAAAAGCTGGCATAGTTGTTGCTCAATTGATTGGGTTGGGGTTACAAGAGACTGTCGTTTAGTGTCCTGTTGGCGTTTTGTTTGATGTCGGGGCTTTCAATAGTTAAAGCCCACTAACATCAAACCAGCCGTCTCACTATTGCATAGGTGTCCGTCTCACTATTTCATACGCGTCCGTCTCACTATTTCATACATGTCCATCTCACTATTTCATACGTGTCCGTCTCACTATTTCATAGACAGATAGATAGATATACAGATAGATAGATAGATAGATAGATAGATAGATAGATAGATAGACAGATAGATAGAAAGATAGATAGATAGATAGATAGATAGACAGATAGACAGATAGATAGACAGATAGATATATAGATAGATAGATAGATAGATAGATAGATAGATAGATAGATTAGATAGATATATAGATAGATAGAGAGACACATAGATAGATAGATAGACAGACACAAAGATAGATAGATAGACGTAGAGACAATACTTTCCAACAATGATCTCTTACTGATATATATATATATATATATATATATATATATATATAATGTAATAATCTCAACTAAAGTTACATATTAGCTGAGATAAAATGTGAGAATAACAGTTGGCTTTTATCTTATTCAATATCTAGAAGACGGAAGATCACAGTGTGTAATGTGAATACAGATTTAAGATGTATATAGATTTACTGTATTTATAATCCAGGTCTCGCATAGCTGACGCTGCAGAGCTAGAAAGGAGGACTCTAGCAATGGAATTAAGATTTTGCAGAAGGCCCCTAGGTATCACATTTACTGACTGCATCACAAACGAAAAGATTTAGAGACAGGGTTACTAAAGCGATTAGACGCCTCGATGACCAGCTAGCTAGGGTTAAAAAAAACACAAACTAAAATTCTATGGCCATATTACAAGATCTTCGGGGTTCGGTAAGGCCTTCCTTTAGGGAACAGTACCAGGACAAAAGAAGAAGAGGCAGAGAAAGAGGTGGGAAAAAAACATGAACAAAATGAATGAGCTTCAGGATAAAAAGAGGTTCAATTCAAGGCACAAGACAGAGAGGACGGTCGAAGACGGTCGACAAATCTTGTGTAGTGTCCCAACTGTCCTACAGACTAAGGGATAGCTGAAGGTGATAGATGTAATAGAGTTATGGGTGATGACCTTTGATATTAGTAAGACACTGGTCTTCAGCAAAGCACTCACTATATAAGTTATAAAAATCTTGTGACAATAATTATAAAAAAAAATATTATAATAAGTTATTACATTATTCTTATTTCAGTTATAAAACTGTGGAGATTGTAGGCTCAAAGCGTACAGTAAACACACAAAATGTATAAACCAGCCAGTCCAAATATTTGTTTTTAATTGCTAAGATGCATTTCCTGCTATAACTCGATGAAGAGTAAGTTTCAAACCATTGGGCTGTTCACTGAATCGCCCAGCCAATCGTAAGTGTATAGGGAAACAGGATTTATTACAACAAGGCCAACCTTAGGTAACTCGAAGCCCTAGGCCCCAAATATAATAGAAAAATAACAAATTAAGACAGAAAAAAACGCTATGTATTATAAACCTTCTTGTATCTGTATTTAAATCAACAAAGAAGTTAAAGTCATATAGCGGAATTACCGTAGCGTTCAATTAGCGTTTCGTAAAACATTTTCATGCTGATGTAGATTCATAAACAGATTTTCCAGCTCAATCCAAGTGGCGATGCCACGAATGTGCTTTATGGATGATTAATGGTCACCAGGCTAGAAATAATGTTTCGATTTTTCCTCAAAAGGAAGAAACAAATGGTCTTCTTACATATGCAGTCTAACGAGAAGAAATTCGTTAATAAAGCGTGAATTATAGTAGAGACTTAAAGCTATGCTAAAAGCTATACAGTTCTGCTATGTTTGAGTTTTGATCCATGTTTCACATTTATTTCACTTTAAAAAGTTTCCCTAAGTACAAATCGGAGGCCCAGGTGTGGTTGCCTAGTTTGCGTATGCCTAAGGCCGCCCTGTTTTCAATTATTATCGTTGGGTTTATGATGCATACTGACTTAGGAAGTGATCAGTTCAGTAAGGTACGAAGGCTTCTCTCTTTTTCTTTAATGCACTGATGACCTAGCATGGTAAGGCAAAAGAGAAGTCGCTGATTTTAGTCTTTGATTTCCTGGGACAGAAGAGAAAAAAAGAGAAACGCGAGGCAGAGAGATGTAAACATTGACAGAGAAAAAAAAATGTAGACATGTCCTCTTTTTGCCGGACGTCTGGTAAACCTAACTCCACACAATCTTTCTGTACATACAATTTTAACGAAACCGGAGATAGTAGAATAGTTGTCTCCTAAAACTCAAGCCTCCATTTAATAGCCTACATTGCCATACATTCATCTCTTCCAGATTACTAAAATTAGAGCGAATATTAATTATTAATTATTGAACACAGAAAATTACATAAAATACTGTAGGGAGAATCGCGCAGCAGAACGTCAACCCAAGGAAGCAATCAAAGGGAAGTAAGAAACTATTGTTAAAAGTTCTGCAGAGTTATGGAACCTTTCCTACTCACCTCCTTTTCTTGTGTAGCCTTAGTGGCGAGGACCAGCACAGTGCAACAAAACAGAACTGAAGAAAACAACATTTTTTCTCTGTAAAGAAATAAAGTGGCAATCTCTTTTCTTTCTTGCCCTATTTATATCTACCCACTGACGAAGTACGTGATAAGTTATTATTTTACTTTTTCAATCAGGTCGTAAACTTGGTAAGACAGTAACAGGAAGTGACATGGACAGCCAAGTAATATACAAGCTTTAGTTATATGCGGGCGTGACTATAATTTTGAAACAGCATGTCAATGGCTAATTGATTTAGGACTTCTGTAGGCGGATGTGTCCATATATTCTCTTCTTATGCTTTATTATGATCACTTAGACGACTAGTCCACTGTATCAGATGATCTGCCAAGTGGTTTGCCAGATCAAGCAGCTCTCTATATAGTTTTTCTACTTAAGTCTGAATTTCGGGCTAGTGTCTTGTTCTGGTTTCTTGAGTATACTGGAGGATAAGGTCGGAATTCTCTGGCGACACTCCTCAAGGTCTTATTTCACAAGTCCCGATTTTCAGCTTTAATTCATGCAATTGTAGTATCTTTATCTTGGAATTTTTTTATCATCACTTATTTAGCTTTTAATTTGATAAATGCAATAATTTTGTCATTTTAAAGACATAGGTACTATTTATAATAAAATGTTTCATTTTTGACGTTTCCTACGGCAAAACAAGTAAAATTTGTTCGAGATAGCGGCATGACTGGAGGCGAGGGGTCCCGGGTCCGAATTCTGGTGAAGCCTTGGATTTTTTTTTCGGGATCCTCGGGCGCCTCTGAGTCTGAGCTATAATGCGTACCTGAAATAACTTGCAAAAAGTAAAGGCGGTTGGTTGTTGTGCTGGCCACAGATGAAACAGATGACATTTACATCATCTGCCCTTTAGACCACAAGGTCTGAAAGGGAACCTTACACCACATGACTATATTGCCTGAACTTATATCCTGAAAATTATTTCCACTAGACCTCGCTGTTGGCCATAGATACTTAGTAGGTATTTATCGCTTTCTTGTAAGATAAGAAAGTGGAAGATACATCATAGTGAGGCATCTAGGATACATCATAGTGAGGCATCTAGGACACATCACAGTGAGGCATCTAGGATGCATCATAGTGAGGCATCTAGGATACGTCATAGTGAGGCATCTAGGATACATCATAGTGAGGCATCTATAATACTTCATAGTGAGGCATCTAGGATACATCGCATTTAGACATCTGTCATGTTTAGGAGCGATTTGTGTTGTTAAATATCTGTATACAATTAAGGCCCTGACAAGAACATCATTTACACACAGTCGTACATAGAGTAACCAACTATGTGGATAGTTTAAATAACAAACAAAAAATGTATTGTATGATACTGATAGATGTATATGTACAATGGGAATGATAGAATGATGAATAGATAATAGATATATATTTAACATATATAGCTAGTTATTATTCAATAATTCACATAAGCACCTTGCTACTGACACTCAAGACTGTAATATATATTTCTAAGACGACAAGCGACGCCCACACTAGCATACAACTCCAACACTGGCGCCCTATAAACGAAATAAACACAAAACTCAACTTTTACTCTAAAACTAGAAATAGTGACAAGCTCAACCAATGTACAATAAGAGATATCACAGAGGAAGTAACTCACCCTTAACACGGGTCAAAATGTTCTACTGAAGAATAAGTCCAAGAAACTAGTACTACGAGTAGAGGAAAAAAAACAGAGTTAGGAGAAAGCAAATGACACTTGTCTAAACTACGTGACAACATCTAGGATACATCAAAGAGAGTCATTAAGAATACATCATATTGTGACATCTAGGATACATCATATTGTGACATCAGGATACATCATATTGTGACATCTAGGATACATCAAAGTGAGTCATTTAGGATACATTATGTTGTGACATCTAGTATTCATCATAGTGAGGCATCTATGATATATTATGTTGTGACATCTAGGATAAATCATAGTGAGGCATCTAAGATACATTATGTTGTGACATCTAGGATACATCATAGTGAGGCATCTAGGATATATCATGTTGTGACGCCTAGGATACATCATAGTGAGCCATCTATAATACATCATGTTGTGACATCTAGGATACATCATAGTGAGGCATCTAGGATACATTATGTTGTGACATCTAGGATACATCATAGTGAGGCATCTAGGATATATCATGTTGTGACGCCTAGGATACATCATAGTGAGCCATCTATAATACATCATGTTGTGACATCTAGGATACATCATATTGTGACATCTAGAATACATCATATTATGACATCTAGGATACATCATATTGTGACATCTAGGATACATCATAGTGAGACATCTAGGATATATCATGCTGTGACATCTAGGATACATCATAGTGAGCCATCTATGATACATCATGTTGTGACATCTAGGATACATCATAGTGAAGCTATATCATATTGTGACATCTACGATACATCATATTGTGACATCTAGGATACATTATAGTGAGGCATCTAGAATACTCTTCTTATTGAGGCATCACGAATTGTTATTAGAGTGGCCTCTATTTTTTTTACGTAGTGACATATCGTGATAATTCAAATTGGGACATCCAGGATAGTTCTTATCTTAAATGTTTATGTATCATTCTGATTTAAGAATTCAAAGGTATAGAAAAAAAAAAGATATAAAACTAGATGTGAACTGTTTTGTAGCCATGGTGAACTTAAACAAGATTTTTTTCTTTTTTTCTTTTATACAATACCTCTATTCATGTCACAACCTCATGGAATCTTGGTGAATGGTAAGGCCAGAACAAGGATCCCAAATCTAAGTTAGAAGTTTAGGTAGAACTAGATCTTTTTTTTTATACAAGGAAAGTACCGATAAATACACATTTCAACAATTATAGCTTTGGTTCAGTAACTAAAGTCGTTAGAACATTTTATTTAAGGAAAGTACCGATAGATACAAATTTACACAATTATAGATTTGGTTCAGTAACTAAAGTCGTTGGGACATTGATCTCAAAAGCTGAATTTATTATCCCTTTAAGCAAAAAAGAATATTTTTAATTTAGTTTTTGATACTTTATTTTATTTTAAGTTGTTAAATGTCTTTGTATAATTGTGTTTTTTAAATTCTTTTATTGTTTGTGTGTGTGTGTTTAATTTTTTATATGGTCAAACTTTTTAATCAGCTGGAATTCCTGAAGCTTTTAAACATTTACAAAAGCAAAACATGTAAATGTTATATTTTGATTATATGTACTAATTTAACTTTCGTTAGTCCAATATTAGAATATGCATCCTCTGTTTTAGACCTTCGACTCAGGGAAACATCAAGAAACTAGAACAAATACAAAATAGAGAAGTGAGATTTATAACAAACATATTTTTTAATTTGACTAGAGTAACACCGATAGTAAAATCACTAAACTTAGAGACACTTCAGGACAGAAGAACAAAAAGTAAAGCAGCTTTAATACATAAAACAGGAAAACATAACTTTACAACTAGAAAAAAAAAACCTAATGAAATATTCAGAAAGACACAAAGATAGAGACACATTTCTTATTCCATACACTAGAGCGAATTCATACAAGGGCTCCTTCTTCCCTACTGCCATTAGAGAATGGAATGGGTTGCCTGAATTAGCCAGGAAAACCAACGACTTAGCAGAGTTTAAGTCATTGATTGACATGCATGACTAGATTGACACACGAAATGCGTAGGACGTAAGTATCTTCTTTTTGAAATAACGTCTGAAATCTATAAGATGGGTTTGGTGTGTGGTTCATTAAAAGAAAGGGATACAACATTAAAAGTACTATTCGCATTATACATAAAAATAGGGGGAAGAAAGACAAACATATCTACAGAATGAATTATGGCATTATTCAGGTATAAAACTAATTGAATAAATAAAAAGATGTCACAATAACATGTCTGCGTTTTTTTTTTCTTGTTTTTACTTTTTTTTTGGAAACCCTACGAAAAGAGAAAAGAAACATCTCTCCGACTATTAACAGTAGATGCCAAGCAAATAGGCAAGACGTTGGGGAAATAGGAGAGACTCGCCCACAGTCAAGGCGCCTGGAGGTAGCTCGTTAGAGATTCATAGACAGGACAAAAGGCGGAGATGAAATGGAGGTGTTCTTTTGAGGAAATTTATTGTAATCTTAAATGTGCATCAGACATTCCTAATACTAGAGGTTGACAGAAAAAAAATGTCTGCCTTGTCGGGTGATATGCGCTTCGGAAAGACTTTACGATGCGAGTTCAAGCCCAGCTTACTGCCGCCTTCTTGTACTATGATAGTGCCCTATGGACACATGAGTGGAAAGATTCACCAATCGTGGTGGGAAGCGTGGTCGAGAATGCTTGAACTTGGCTTGTCTTGGTTACCTAGAAAGGGGCGCCAGGTTTGACACCCGACTCGGGCAGAGTTGCGTTTACTGAAGGCAGCACGGAAAACCCCCTCCCCTCCCACACTGGTCCATAGATAAGATTGGACCGAAGCGCTCTGAGAATGCTATAAGCCAGTGATGCCCAACCTAATTCGGTCCGTGGGCCATTTTAATTTGTAACACTCGTGTCGCGAGCCACACCACCAAAATGGTCAAATAAAAAAGAAAGAAAGAATCTAATTATGTAATTATTCACACATTCAAAATCATACTTCTGACTATCCGGCTGCACACATGAGACACCAAGTCAGAGCACTGAATCCAGACTCTCGTCCGTGATGCGAGAATTTTAATATTGGTTTCGCCTGTTTCATTACTGAAATAGTTTGTGCTTGTAAACAAGGTGACCATCCTTAACTCTTGTTTCGGGGGATTTAGACAAGTCTCTGCACGCAACACGGAGTAGAAATCAATTGTCTGCATGGTTAGAAATTTATCAAGAAGGGATGTCTGGCTTTGTAAGTCAATCAGCTCCAGTTACAGGTATGACAGAGCTCCTGACACATCAGCCGCTAATGGAGTTTTGAAAAAATTAATTTCATTCTTTAAAAATGTGAAAATCGATAAAACTTTCATTTTTAATCTTTTGGTATAGACATATTGAGCTGCTTGTATTTGTGTAGAGTGGTACAGGCTAGAACTTGAAAAGATGCACCCCTTCCCCTGCTGAATGAAGAGCTGCAATGGTGTTCGAAAGCGCTTATGTCAGCATAAGACATGCTAAGAGAAATCAACGTGTAGTTTGATATTGAGTTCATTCAGATGTGACGTAATGTCTCCTAAAATAGCCAAAATCAGACAACTTTGTGTGGTAGTTCAGTTGAGATACTTGGTTTAAATGCTCTGTCTCAAATAGAGATTTTAAAAAAAAAGTTTTAGTACCCTATCATATGCTCCAGGTTAAAACCCTTGTCACAGAGGTGCTAGTTGGTGAATAAAGCAATGAAGCTGCAGACACCCTGCTCCTTCTGACTCGACAACTTTTTTAATAACTCTTGCTTCCAGTCTACAGTGGAATTTAACCATACTTCTGGCGCCATCCGTAGTCACTCCCATAAATTTCTCCCAAGAAAAATATCCTTTATGATGGTTGAAACCTTTTTGTGCAGGTATTTGCGTGATGGTCCCTGCATCCTTCTTATAGCTAATAACTCCTCTATTTTTTCAACATTGCTGTTAATACCATAAATACCAAGAGTTAAGAGGTTCAAGATATGCCTGTTTCATATTATGTTTTTTTTTTTTAAAACATCCACAAGATCTTATCAAACAAAGATGTTGACTCACTAGCATGTTCCTAAAAAAAAAGTAAACATCCGTTCACTTTTCCAGGAAGATTTCAAATTTAAGTTTAAAAGGTCATGGTAGCAATCTATCTATGAACGCTTAACTGTCCTAACATAGGGAAAATACATTTTTATCTTTTATTTTCGGAAGGAGGAAGATTTTCTACGCTCTGTGCTGACGTTTCGGCGGGCCGGATGGAACGACGTCGCGGGCCGGATCTGGCCCGACGGCCGTATTTTGGGCATCACTGATATAAACTATATAAAAGCTATAATTATAATATCGTGGCAGAACACTCTCCAGAAATGGAAAGATCTATAATGAAAGGGACCTGCGTATCGCCAAGGCCAGTGCATCCTATGGCAGACTGTCTTTAAACGCCTGGAACAGACGTGGAATCACCACAAGTACAAAGCTAGGAAATCTATCGAGCCGTCACCCTCCCTACATTGCTCTATGCCTCATAAACATTTCAGGACTGACATAGGTCTTAACAGCCACATAAAGGCATAAAACCCATGTGCAAAGCCTTCAGCCCCCTGGATGACAAAGTGGTCATCATCAAACTATGATGGACGAACTATATGTACACAGCTGAAAATCTGAGAACAGTTTAAAATAAAATATAACTAACTGGATTTACAAGAATGGTACATTTTTCAAATACATACTAAATATCTACTGGTTAGGAAAGATCTTAGAAATCACATATGATGACCACGTCAAAAACGAAGAGATATAGAGACAGACTTAGTAGAGCGATGACCTGCTAACTACTTGAAAAAAAAAAAGGCTAACTAAAACTTGATGGCCATATTACAAGCAGAGGCGTAGTGAGGGAGGCTTTGGGGGCACATGCATGGGCGCCACCCTCAGGAGGGCGCCACACAAAGCTTATATTTCTATGTGATGGTACTAAAAATTGGTTAAGGGGCGCCAACATTGTACCTTGTCCAGGTTGCACGTTTTCTCACTACGCCTCTGATTACAAGAAACTCAGGGCTCACAAAGACATTCCTTCAGTACTGGAAGAAAGAAGAAAAGGCAGACAGATAAAGCACTAGGAAGACAACATAAATAAATAGATGGGTCTGCTATTGAATAAGATTCTATCCAAGCAAAAGACAGAGAGGAATGGATAAACACAAAAAACAGATCTTGTGTGGTGCCCCAAAGGTCAAACAGACTAAGTGATAGGTTAAGTTGAAGGAGACGCTAAAATATGTCTTCAGAGACACTTACTCCGGAACTTTTTATTGTACTAATTCCCTCTAGAGAATCAATAGAAATATTGACCAACTCTGACCTTTTACCTTTCACCTACATGTTAAACGTTTCTGCTTCAAACCTGTAGATTAAAATGTAGGTAAGTGAATCACATTTCTATTTTGGTGGTTGGTACTAAGACTATGAATATCTAAGTCAAACATATCATATACATTGTGCAATTAACATAATTATATATGTCAAGACGGTAAGTATGGAAATAACTTAATTGAGCAGAACAAAGTTAAAGTAGATATATATATATATAGTCTATACAAGCTTACAGAGCTTTAACTTTGAGATACTAGACGTATCATTTACACTGTCTGATAAATTTAGGTAAATTTTTCCACCTTATATTAAATTTTGATATTGTTTTAATATCTTCAGTCTGGTGTATAACTTCCAGCTTTTCTATTTACTGTTACATTTTATTAAATCGTGTATGTCAGGACTATTGTATAAGCTTAAAGCTCACATATCGCACCAAAGAGCCTGGCTGAGGTAATTGGAGGCCCCAGGCATAATGAATGGGGAGGCCCCAAAGAAATAGAATATGACAAAACAATACACAATGAATTTTATTTCTTCTTGTATCTATACGCAAATCAACAAATAATTTGGGTGTACACAAAGTCGACTAGTAATAGCGTTTATATCTTTCGACAAAAGGAAGAAACACTGGTCTTCTATCATATGTTGTCTAACAAGAAGTTGTAAACACTTCTGAATTAACTTTAAATATTAGTATAGACGGACAGCTGGGCTAGTATACATAGAGCCATGGAGTTCTGCTAGGCTTACGATTTGATCAATATTTAGCTATTTATATCAAAAAAAAATTCTTAGAGCCCATTACAAGACCCCACCAATCGAAGGCCCTAGGCGGCTGCCTAGATTGCCTATTTCCTGACACCAATAGCTAGCCTTCATTCTAATAAATACGCTTGGAAAATGTATGCATTGTTGTATTCTTGATTCTTTTATTGTTGTGTTTTTGAAATGGTTACCATAGCAGCACATCCCAAAATTGAAGGTTCTGGTTCTGATGCTATGTCTGGCCTTGAGCTAAGGTGTTCTGGCACAGCTTCCGGTGGTTGGAGATGTAAGTACAGACTTATTGACTAAATAATGACAAATTGATGGAAACAAAGTTACAAACTGATGAAAAAACTAAATATCTCAGACCTATTAGTAAACTATGGTTACGCAAATTAAAAAACAACAACAATCTTTATATAGAGCTCCTCCTTCGTGATCGAAGATGAGCACATTTCTCATTCCCTATGGACTCGGCCGCATACGTGGCATGGGTAGATTTGGTCAGTTGCAGATAGACCTGCTTCTTCTCTTAAAAATGGAAGATATTCATTTCTAACACTAGGCAGGGTCGGCAACCTTTTAAGTCAGAAGAGCCAAAAATTACAATTTACAAAATTTCAAAGTTTGTAAAGAGCCACAAAGTTTTGTCTTGCCAACTATAAATAGCACTGGCATAAATAAAGTTCTGAACTAAATAAAAACGAATCTATTTATTTCTATAGGACTTAGTGTTTCACAACAGGTTAGGTAATAGATGGCATTATTAGATCATTACTTATTATGTCGGTAAACTAATTAAAAGAATTAAACATTAACATACAACACTAACTTGTACTTCAACAACCAAACAATACAGCCAACAATTTCAATGGGAGCGATGGGTTTGGTTTTGGAAAGTCTGGAGACGTTTTGTTTTTAGTTTCAAACACGACTCTACATGTTCATTTGTTAGGTTGATTCTTACTTTACTTTTAATAATATTCAAGCAAGAGAACGCTTGCTCGCATGAATATGTCGATCCAAATGTAGTTAGCACTTCAAATGCCAACCTTTTCACTTCACTGTAGCAGTATGGAAGGTTATTCAATGCGTCGAATATAAGTGTCTAGTTTCGCGGCATTTCTTTAAATGCTATTCACTTTTGTTGCGTTACGTACATACATTTCTGGACCTCCAAATTTTCAAACTTGCTTTTCAAATCTGCTAATTCTCCACTCCAGAAAGCTTTACTTTTTAAAGTCCAGTATCAATTCCAAATGGCTCAATGTGGATTTCGTTACTATTTGTGTTGAGGTGATTAGCTATGAATGCTAGAATGGTTTTGTTGGTTTTGAAATGCTCAAATCTCTCAACAAACTCATCTATGATTTTTTTATTACTGTGCTAAAGTAACTCCTGTCAACAGTTGCAATGGTTTTATCGCGATATTGCTTTATTTATTTACTGCTATGAATAAGTAAAATAAAGTTTACCTTTCAGACCTTACGATCTATACGGCAGATGATGTAAACGTCATATCATTATTCTGTGGCCCACGGTTAACAAGGGTGTTATGTGGGCAGCACAACGACCAACCGCCTTTACCTTTCCCAACTAATGTCAGGTACCCAATAGAGCTGGGTGGATTTAGAAACGCCAAAATATCCAGCGATTAAAAATCCCATTCTTCAACAAGATTCTAACTCGGGACCCCGGTTCTACCAAAATATCGGCTGCGCTTTCATTTTCTTGTAGTTTTAGATTCAACTTATTTACTGATATATCCATCATAAAGTAACATTATAGCAACCATTTGTCGTTCTCTAATTCAGGGTGATTAATACCATCCTGATTTAGGAATGTATTTATTTCATTCAAGCACAAAGCTGGAAGTATCAACACCATACCTGTAGAAAGCCATCGCACTTTATTGGGAAGAAGAAGGTCAGAATACTGAGTCTCCATTTCGTTTAAGAACTTTTTACACTGACGATGGTAGAGTGCTTATTGACCAGCACGTCTTGTTGGAGTAGGCAGTGAAACGTAAGACATACGTGGAGGCTCGCAGAGTCTCTTTTATTTGTTCATGTCCTACTTCTGGCTCCATCAGTTGCTAGTGAAATGAGTTGATACCGATCTTATTGTGTCAAGGCATTTTTGCACGGCTTTCGTTAATCGACGCTAGTTTGTCACGAGAGCGCTAGCAATCATTGAGAAGACATATACCTGACAGAAAGCCAACTTGCGTCGTGTCTTGTATGTGGCAAGACGTATCTATAGCATTGATAAGGCAGAAGTAGAGTTTCTTCCACCTGTAAATAGGTTACATTTGAAGACATGGGGAGGGGATGCGGTGAAAAGCAAGTACAAGTGGCTGAGAGATTGAATCGGTGCCTAAATTTAGGTTAACCGATTCATTTTTGATAAAATAAATAATATTTGAATATGGAACTAAAGAGCCACAGCTTAACATCCAAAGAGCCGCATATTCTCGCGAGCAGCAGGTTGCCGACCCCTGGTCTAGACTCTAGGTCACTCATTTACAATAGAGAAGAAAAAGTAACTCTTCGTAGAATATTGTTGAGATAACTCATTATCAGACTTTTAGTTTTGTAACTTTAAGTTATCTCTGGTAAATAAATAGTTTTCTGTATTTCAAATATAATATCGACAACAGAAAGTAACAAAAAAGAGTTCCCCTTTTAGACCTTGCGATCAATAGGGGATATATATGTTTCTGTAACCCAGGGTTCACGAGGATGCCATGTGCCAGCAAAGAGATTAACCATCTTTTCCCCAATAACTAATGCTAGAATATTTTCCTGGCCAAGTATATACAACTCGTACTGTTGTTACGATGGTTCTCAGTTTGAGATCTTACATTCCTCTGCCGTGCAGAGCGAGGTATAGGCTAGGACAAAATAATCTTCCCTTCTGAGGGAATCCTAATCTTGCAAGTTTAGAGAACACTACTTGTTTTTCTTGTATGCTTAGCATCAATCTCAAGTTAATCTTGGAAGACATTATAACTATTAGTTGAGAATGGAAAGTTGATGACTTCATGGTCTCCTATGGTATCTTCGTTGTAGTGCCAAGTGCAGTTTTATGTCCAGTGGCTTTCACGAGCCTACTTGAAATATTTTATAGTAAAGTTTCTTTTTTTTTGGACTTGCGATCTTTTACTTTTCTCCATCTGATGTCAGGTACCCATTAGAGTTGGGTGGACTTATAGGAGCCAAAAGATCCCAAAATTAAAAATCTCAGTCTTAAACAGGATTCAAACCCAGTTTAGAAGCCGAGCGCTTCACCACTCAGTCACCTCGCCTCTGAGATATTTCATAATCATCATCATTATCTTTCTTTTGTGTTTCTCGAGGAGCAATGAGACTCAGTAAAATCATGCCACAGTCTCTGCTGTCTCTTGCTAGTCTTTTCATTGATTTTTGGCTTTTTTATTTATTCTCGTAGTTGTATTCAATTCGTCAAACTCGACTGCTTGTAAAATGTTGGCGAACTTGTAACTAGTAGGCACCAGTATTAACTTAAGGCTTACAATAAATACAATACTAAGCTTGACTATGTGGTATATATTATAAGTTGTTTCCTTTTAGGGCAAATGATATAAAGTCATCTGTTTTAGTGGCCCATGGTTTACGAAGATGTCATGTGACCACGACCTACGGCCTTTACTTTTTCCAAACTGATGTCAATTACTTATTAGAGCTGTGTAGACTCAGAGGCGTCATAAAGATCCCGAAATTTAAAATCCAAATCTTCATCAAGTTTCGGACACAGGACCCCAGGTTCTGAAGCCAAGCGCTTTATCACTCAGCCACCGCGCCTAGTCACACATTATACATTGTAAAAACAAACCCTTTATTTTATAGTCAATGAAAAAAATAACATTGTAACTATTACGTTAAATTCATCATTTAAAAAACAAAAAGTCAATAAATTATTTCTCTACAACGTCATGAAATGAACATGAAAATTTAAATTTAAATCCAAACCTCGACTGTGTTCAGTTGCCACAAAAGTCTATCTTGAAGTGTTTGTGATTAATACATTAGTGACTGTATTATACCATCTGAACATTGCATTTACTGGTACAGAGACGACTCCAAAAAGCCGAAGTGAAAAGACGTGTTATGGTAGTGAGCTGCATTTTTTCAAAATACCATTTAATAGTATCACTAAAGTCTCTAGTACATTGATTTTACTGCATCTCTGGTTGAATGTGTCTATAGTGTAGTAAAAGTATTATTATGTTTTATTTAAACATTACTTATTTCGGTTTATTCAAGTTTTACAAGTTCAAATATAATACGCCTAGAGCAGTTTAGTTGTGCTACAAGTCAACACAACTAAATCAGCCAGGAAAACCAATGATTTGAGAATTTAATTCTGTAATGACCACGCACGATTAGATTAATGCATGGATAGGCGTGTAGGACGAAATTATCTTCTTCTTTGAAGGAATGAGTGAAATTATCACTATAAGACCTTTTATAAATTGTATGATTTAAATCCTGCATTCCTTTTTGAAAAGTAAAAGTACGCGCCATGTTTGTCAAGAAAGATGTTCAAAGATAGAAGAACATTAAGCTCGTAGATTTGACTAAATGGCATAAAACACTTTGTTAACAAAGGACTCGAACTTTAACCCCAAACCTTGAGATAAGTTGTTTGCTGAGCGACTAATTGCAGCACGGAAACCTTTATTTCCCCCTCCTCACATGTCCGTAAAACAAAATTGATTTGAAAGCAACGGATCATGTTATGGCATGACATGCGCTTTTCAATTTAACACGGGTTTTATTTTCAAGGAGGATAAAATGTGTAGCCAGTGGTCAACGAGTTAGAAGCTGACCTGGTCCTGGTCATCAAGGGGGACATTTTTATGTTCCTAATTTCTGTACCCAATCAATGTAAATCAATATAAAAACAGCAAAGTCATTACTCAAAAGATTGTAAAGGTACCAAAATCAATGTGTTGAAAACAAAAAGGAAAAATAGCCAATCAATATATTGTCTTTATTTAGTTTATTAAGGCCAAAGCAATCTTTAATTTTAAATTGTTAGCTATTATATATAACACAACAAAGAGATTTCTGATAAAAAGAACAAGGTTACAAAGACAGTTTGTGTGAAACACAAACACAAAATCGGCCACCGAAGTGGTCCACCTAGAGTCTTAATCTGGATTCGAACACGGGACTTTTAGTTCCAAGTGATTTATACCTCAGACACAGAATCTCGATATATTTATTTAGAGTATACTTATATTTAAAAAAAAATATTATTAATCTTATTGATACATTTAAAATTAATAACATATTACATTTTAAGAGAAAATAAAAAAAAGATTTATTCTTCTAAGAAAATTAGTTTTAAGACTTTCCCCTGATGAATAATAATTAATATATCCATTGTCACTTTCAGAAGCCGCTAAAAATGACACTACTCTTTTCATGAGGCGATTGTTGCCCGGTGGAGTGTTATGCGCTCTGAACTGTCAAATGGGTGTTTCCTGGTATTCTGTATTATATAAGATAAGAAGATGAATCCTGCCATCAAACAACCCGCGCATTCGTTTGGGTGGTTTGGGTTAGGAAGTAATTATTTTCAATTTAGAAGCTACATCCTAAATCATGCAAGAAAAAAAAATAAAACAAAACTACATAAATCTGAAGGCCACAGCAAACTTTAGAAAGTGTTACTTACCAAACATGATAAACTTACAAGCTCTGTCATTCTTTGCATAATGTATTGGACCTTCCAGTAGCCTGAAGATTTCACCCCAAGTAGAGAAACACTGATCTCATAACGCTGAGTTTGCGTACTCTTTATTGTTGCATTCGCTCGCGTGGAGAACACTGCACAATTCACAGGTCTTAAGTAAAACAGCGCAACCTCTGCTTCGTTCAACAAGATCATAGGTTTAGCGCGTGACTTATCGTTAGGAGACCAGACAAAATGAAGCTCGACGGCTGTTTCTTCCTCATAGTGGCTACATTTGATGTCATCACCTATAACTGACATTTTTCAAAATGTTAAGTGCATCCCTTAAAACAATAATAATGGAAATGTCTTCGATTCTGAAGATTAAGGTTGAGTGCAGTGTTTCATGTGGCGATACAATACCCAGTTGTGTCCTAAATATTTTCCCGCTAGTCATGCAGTCAAAGCCATTTACGTCTTCTAAAGTTTGCAATATATTTTTTATTTAAAGAAAATGTGACAAAAAGAAAATTATTGTGGACAGTCGTTGACTTGTAGCACCAAACTGCTGGTAGGTAACTGAACCGCTGTTGGCGTATTATATTTTAGCTTGTATAAATTAAAATGATTTGTAACGCTTATTTGTAAATATACTTTTTAATTACAAAATAGATACAAGTTAAAGTTCAGATGTGATATTTGATATGAATACATTTCAACACGGATATAGGTGTATAACTGATCCACGATTGACTTTGTTATAAACTATAAAGCAAAGAAAATAGCAGCTAACTAAAAAAAAAGATTAGATAAAAACATATTTTAAAAAGTAGGGGAATAATCAGTGGCGTAGCAAGGTACCATTGGGCACCTTAATCAAGAATTGTTGATGCGCCCCTTCCCCCCCATATGGAAAATATTTTGTGTGAAAAAAATCCAGTAGTTTGTATGTATTAGCTCATTTACAAAAAGAAATTCCAATGCAAGCTCATGAACACAGCAGACAGAATCATTTAAGACCATGTTTAAGTATCACTTGCACAGTGAACATAATGCCTGAGCTGCTTCTTTTGTTGAAACAGTCCGGTAACTCTATTGTATTTTCCGCTCATATTGGAAAACCATCATTGCCATGGCATTGCAAGTAATGTAATTTAATAAATGATGGTGACATTTTATTAAGTAAGAGTATCTGTTAAGTCAAACCTGCAGACTTCTGGTTTTCACAAAATATGAAAACCTACAAATGACTATATAATTGCAATTTCTTTGGGTAGTTCGTCATCGGAGTTCACAAAACATTTTCAGAAAAAAATAGCCCTTTACATTCATACTTACTTACTAAAACACACATATACAACTGTCTCAAAGACACACACTTAGACAGAGGTCTCACAGAAACACATTTTCATACATGTGGTGACAACGCATTTACAAGCTACGGTATTCTAAAATGTATTAACTTTGAATATAATTAAATCTCTGTTTTACTGTTCAATAAAGGGTGTTGTAACTATAATGTCTGTTAGAGGGTGCATTGTCTATAATGTCAAATAGGGTATGCAGTGCCTATAATGTCCAGTAGGGGATGTAGTGTCTATAATGTCCAGGAGGGGATTTAGTGTTTATAATGTCCAGTAGGGGATTTAGTGTTTATAATGTCCAGTAGAGGACGTAGTGACTAATTGAAGTTATCCAGTCCCACAAGATGTGTGTGTTCAAGGTAGATATAGAAGTTGTTCAGCCCCACAAGATATGTGTGTTTAGGGTAGATATTGAAGATATTCAGCCAGAAAAATTTTGTAATTGATTTAACTGAAAGTTTGAGCTATTTGTGTCTAACACATATACAATGCTTACGTTCTGCAGCATTGATCACCTGTAAAGACCAACTAGAAAAAGATATTGTATTTCATAAAAGGTCGCGTCCCAGTAAATGAGCATGAAGCTCCTTTTCTATCCGAGTCCACGGACATTCTTACCCTTTAAATACAATGTAATGGTAGCGCAGGTAAAGGCCCAATGATATGTTTTTATCGAACCAAGACTCAGTCGTCATTTCTTTCTTTAGACCTGACCAAAAGTTTAAACGTTACAAAGAAATGTAGAAAGCAGTTTACCTGTAACCTATTGATTTTCTAAAATGTTATTTACACGTTCCGAACCATTGCATGTCACGTATGACGTAATCACATTCTTTTTAAATAAACGTCTGTAATAAATAAGATAAGGATCAGACTTAATGTTCAATGGGACAGTTAGATTTAATTGTAAAATGTAGTAATCAGTGTCATATTTTTAAAAAATATAGCTATTTATTCAATTCAGTTTTATAGCTTAAATGCATGCTAATCAATGTTAATTCCAGGTACTGCATCCCTAAAAGAATATTGTAAACTCAAAAAATATTAATATTAAAATAACAATAAAGGTAACACTCCCTTATTTAATATGGTTCCCGGTCATTTCATTCTCTGATCTTGTTATCAAACAGATACTTATTGTACCTGAAATTATAACTGTTATGTTATAAAATGTACCACGTGATTTAAAGGGCTCTTGATGTAAACTTCCTAATGTACTCCTACTTCCAGTGGAATGGCTTTAGGGGCAACAACGTCAATGTTCGGTGGGCCGGTGCCTAAATTGGCAGGAACAGTAAAATGGGCTATATTAAATAAGTTCAGTAAAATTGTTTAGTCTCGCCTTACCTTTTATAAAACATACTAATGATAGTCACATATTCTGAAAGAATGGATTCGCTTTTGTTTGCTAATAACCCCCTAAACAGTGCTTCTGTGAAATTCATCTCTCTTTATAAAGAGATTAACAATCAACTTAAGACCATTATTTTTGATAGTCCAATAGAAGTCAAACTAGTATGAGAATACTCGCGTGGATCTATTACATCACCTTGAAATCTAATTATTATTTAAACAATCAAACATGTGACCAAATTGATAGGAAAATGTAAATCTAACGAGAGAGATACAAAGCAAAAAAAAAAAAAAAAAACATTCCAAGGAATCCTCTGCAAAAAGATGTAGTAATAGTACTCGTCAGTTGGGAACAAATAATTCAGGGACGTTACTGAATCTCGTGATAACCTGTACGAAAGAACACTTACAATTCTATTTAGGACTGTAGGTCATGGCACGTTAGATGATGTAGAAACAACTTCGCACAAATTCCCAAAAGATGAAGACTTACACGCTCTCAATAATGTATATACTTGAGCGCCTTCATCTTCCTGTTGTCTTTTAATAAATGTATTGGCTAAAAATGCAATCACGAAACACAAAACTAGTAAAGTCGTGTCCTGACACAATAATGTTATTTGACATTGACTTACCCGAGTAGTCATTAACAATTTATGTAGCTACAAATATAACACTTGGAATGTAAGGACGATGGCTATTGTGGATATGGCTTTATGGTGATAATAGCAAAGAGTGCTGTCGTATAGAAACTGTCCAAATGTTTTTTTATTAATTGAGGGTACAATTTATTAAGAATAAGGCTATTTTGAAATCATCAGCTAAATTTATTTACAAGTTAGAGCTAATGCTGTACTATTTGTACATAACTTGCAAACCAAAGTTTCTGCACTTTCCTGTATATAAAGATTAGGCCAATTTGCATAATAACACAATAATACTTGCAGGATTTCATGCTGAAGGCTAGTCATAAAGGCTTTCACAAGAAATTGTTATGGGCTAATTAATAAATACATCGTACAAACGAGATAAACCAATGACTTATGTTTGTTAAATTAAAAGTCTACTAGAAAAGTCTGTTAGTGACACGTTAATCAGTGGACAAGTGTCCAACAGCATACTAAAACGCCTACTAGAAAAGTCTGTTAGAGATGCGTTTATTAGTGGACAAGTGTCCAACAGCATACGAAAACGTCTTCTAGAAAAGTCTATTAGAGATAGATTTATCAGTGGACAAGTGTCCGACAGCAGTCGAAAACGCCGACTATAATAGTATGTGAGCCTAATTTTTGGTTTACCCACTCCTCCTTTTTCCCCCGATATTCCTGGTTAGGCAAATGTATAGATCTACTCCACTTTCTATTTCTCTAATGAGAAGACATTTAGATCCAGATTTAGATTAGCAACATATTCCTGAACGTTAATTTATGAAACATTCGAATAAAAGCGGAAATACCCGAAGACGAAGAGTTCGTTCATAATATTTTTTTTTCTAGTTCTATAGCCATATTTAGATTTGTATCTTTTTATAATAAAAAAAAATAATATAAATGTCCAACCAGTAATTTAATTCTTAAAGATATACAGAAACTAACAATTTCTAAAAAAAAATCGCAAACAGTGCATACGCATTCAGGTTCCACTCAGAGCATTTCACGACGGTACGAGTTGAAAAAAGACATTGTACAAAAGAAAAATCAATGACATGTTTTCACACAAAAAATATATAGATATATAAAAGATGGTATGGTCTACTTCAAGCAATGCTTATATGTTTATGTACATAAATGCAAGAGAATATTAAGAGTTGTTATAAAAAAAAATTCAGCAGAAAGTCAGCTGGCGAAATAAACTAACTAATACAGTTTTGCAAAACACTCTTTCATTGCTGGTAAAGATGTATTAGATATGTGACGCACAAAAACGTATCTGACTGTTTGAGACGCACAGTTGTTTATTTCCTAAATATATCACCTTTTAACCTTTAGTAGTAAAATTCAAAAAAAAATAAAATCGGATATTACTGTTGTAATTTCGTTTCTATAAATAGCGATTAGTTCATTTCCCATCCCTCCTTGTTAATCAAATATATATCTACTAGAATAAAAAAGTCTTCATAATTGGTTCTTAGATCTCACAACCAGGAGAGACGGTTGTCAAAATAGTGCATGAATGCATAGTGCTAAATGCATGACGCGTAGGACGTAATTAACTTCTTTTTTGAAGTAACCTCTGTATTATATAAAATAAGATAAGAGTGTTACATTTTAAAAAGACAACGTTTTAAAACTCGGATGCACAAATGTGTGATAACATTCTGTAGACATTAAATAGATCCCAAGACGATCTTACTTCTTCAGAAAAAGTGAGACAAATTAGAAGCTGATAACAACAAAAGTCTACCAGCAACTTGACAGGCGCATCAAGTAAGTCTGTAGTTGAATTAAGTCTTTAGCAAACACAATGTTGTAAATGATGTTGAATGGTGTAACGTTGCAGAATGCGAATGTCGTGTAATGCTGGGTTCTTGCTAACTAAAGAACTCTTGACACGTGACTAGACAAATACTGTAAACTGACTTAAGTCCGTTTCAGCAGACAAATATAAAGTTTATTTTACAACACATTAATAATAATACTGCACTCCTTGTTAGTGCTACAAGTCAAGAAATAATAAACAATCCTATCCGCATGACATCGGTATCAAATGTATCCAATATATGTTAGTTACAAACCACGTCCGCATCTCAGCGGGTAACACTGTACAGAATAATCTTTAATAATAATACATATCTCAAAAGGAACACTGGCGACAACTGCCCACAAGTTACTTTCTAACTGCAATTACAATTCGACTTTTCTAAGTCGCTACTGTCTATCTGGGACTAAAATATAACTTGACCACCCGGTCCAAAAGATAACACTTGACTTCACTAACTTGACTTAACTTACTTGACTGCTTGACTTGACTGACTGAATTCAAAGTCAACTTTATTTATTCTACTTCCTGTTTTCTACATCAGGAATTCCGCGTGTCTTTTCAACTCTTAACATGACGTGAACATTAAATCAGGCAATGTCAACTAAGAATGTGACCAATGTACTGGACAGTGCTGTATATCAAACATCCGTAATTAAAACTATGGAGAGAACAAAATCTTGATCATGTATAAAACTGATGAAAAACAACTAAACCTGCAACTAATAAAAATAAAAAAAATAAAAAAAACTGAAAAAGATCTTATTGACTGTCACTTTTAAAACATATATTTGATAAAGGTGCCAATGTAGAATTCATCTAAACTTCATAGAGAAAATTGGAAACGAATTGTTTCTATTTGAGATGTGTCTTCAAGTCTCGTGACTCCCATGAAGTGAATGTTTTCAACAAGGACGTTTATTTACACCGTTACTCCGCGGCTTGTTGGAAATGAACAGATACAAAATGAGAAATAATAGAACATTATAAGAAAGCTGGGACACAAATTACTATTAGATTAATACAGCAAATAAAGTATATCATTGGACGTAAATTCTTACTCTCTTGCAAGTCCTTAGAATTATCTTTCGTAGATATTTATAGGTATATCGTCAGGTGCGATTCGACATAACAAGTTCTTACTTTAGGTGATTGAAATTTTTACCAAGTAGTTGGGGTTTTTTTCTGAAAAGATCTCAAGACATTTCCTGTGGCATCTTACGTATCGAGCGACGATCTTTTCCCTTTGCAACTTCTGTTGTGATCCCTTGGTGTTTAAGCCATCTGCTATTAGGACACTTTCTTTATGCTTGTCTTCATGTGGATTTATCCAAATGTTGGTGTAACCCGGACAACGGAGCCTGCTTATGGAATGGGAGAGTAATGGGGCTGTACATAATACTTTAAGCAAAATATTTGTCATTCTATGGGCTATGACTTTCCAGCATTTGATAGCAATGTTCAATATTTTGAGTTCCCATTTTTTTTAAATCCACCAATACCAAGACCACGAAAATAAAAGAGAAACAACATGGGCCTCAGGTCTGGTAGAAAAGCGTACAATACGAAAAATGTTCACTAAAGTGAAAGTCACCTTTACTTGCAATATTTGTCTCTCCAAAATAGGGCTCCACAGTAACATGAAAAAGTGTTCGAGATGAACCATGACTGAAAAAGACCAACATTAGAACTTTCGACGATTTATGTTTTTAATTACGTTGCAAAAATTATTATTATTTTTTTTTTCTTATTTTTTTTAAAATAATTTTTAAGGTTTGTTTCATTTTTGACTCTATAGGCCCCGTTCTCCCTTTCTGAGGGTCAGGCTCTTGTCAGCGCCACACAGTCTGCATTATTGTAAGTCCGGCCTATAGTGAAAATATGTGAATACACAATGCTACCACAGATCCATTTCATCGTTATTACTCAATGTCTTGTACAAGGTACTTGCTTAATGTTGAATTAAATGTGAATGTATTGATAAAGAACTGATAAGTCTAATAGTGAGAGTATACAATAAAATGTAAATGCAACTTCTCTTTATTTCTCAAACAGTTGTATTCTGTCAACACATTCAACTCTTTTCCTACAATCAAACAAAGAACTGTAACATCAGTCTTGTGGAAAAGAATGATAGAATTCTGATGTATGGCAAAGTGGATTTCAACATTCCAGCATCATCAGATGTCTTCGTTGAAATCAAAAGGAAAACTGATACAAGTTTTCAAATTGTAAGAGATCAAGACACATTAAATATTTGTTTCGTTTTTTTTTTTTGTTCAATAATTCGCTATTCTTCTTTAGCAATGAGTTTAATGTTGTTGTTTTTTAATCCTGTACACAGTATATTAATAGTCTTTTATCTTCATGAAGCAAAGTGTACATTTTGAGCTGACCACGAAAAAAAAAAAAGTCTCAGTTTTTTTGTGTGGTCTGTGTCTGTGTACTGTATGTGTGGTCTGTGTGTGTGGTTTGTGTGTGTGGTCTGTGTGTGTGTCCGTCCAACCAATTTAGAGTGCAGAAAAATACAGCCTATAATATAATGTAACGTCTTTAAAAAAATAAAATTAACATTGCAATCAGTTTTTCCCATTAAACTACACACCAGTTGTACACTTGTTACTGTTAATAGTATAGAAATAAAGAAAGAAACGGAGTGCAAAGAATAGTACATCTGGTACCTTTTGGCTTTTACTCAAATGATAAAGTTGTTTTTTTACGTAAGACATTGAATGAGATAGTGTCAAAATCCTCAAGTAGATAATCAATCAGTAAGATAAGTTAGGCCAGGATCACATTTGTCTTCTTTATTCATAACAATGAATTCATTATATAAATATGAATATTAACAATATAATATTGATAGCGTTTATTAATCCCTATCCTGTCGTATAATATCGTCAGTCGACCTAGCAATAAAACAATATTATGCAGCACTTTTTATATGTATAAGTCTCCTTTATATTTGTTTTAGAACTTTCTTTCATGTGTATTTCAGCTTTGTTTTTTGAATGTTCCAGAAGACTGTGATAAAGTCTTATACTACTTCAACTGTTTCAAAACTGATGACCCTAAAGTGTTTAAATTGACTCTAAATATAACTGCGTTTACTGTAAATAGCGAGGCAGATGTAAGGACGGAATTGGT
Source organism: Biomphalaria pfeifferi (assembly GCA_030265305.1). Lineage (NCBI taxonomy): Eukaryota > Metazoa > Mollusca > Gastropoda > Planorbidae > Biomphalaria > Biomphalaria pfeifferi. Next base: position 7,322,225 of record JASAOG010000009.1, on the reverse strand, counting down.
TTACAGGGAGACATCTTTTTTTAGCGAAATAAGACAGTTGCCAATAGTTTACGGTGAGAAGAAATTAGTATAGTCAGACTTAAATGGATTAAATATCTTTGTTGATCCTCTTTACAATAAGTCGGCCTAAGTCTTCCTGCTGAACAATTTAAATTTAATAATTATATTTAAAAAATATTTTTAAAAGAAGTTTCTTGTCCCTAATATTTAAAACATTCCCTACTAGCACATAAAGCAACACTTCGTGTCAAAGACTAGATGATACAAAGTCCAATACTTTATGTGTTAGTATTTTGCTTTGCAATTTAAGTTTTGTATCACCTCATTCTGAATGTCCGGGTAGATACTTTTATTTTGTTTCGAAATTGTGTCAACAACAACAACAAAATTAGTTAATTAAAAGTTTGTATTTTTTTATAAGGAAACAATATATGAAATATTAAGAAAAAAAAGGGAGAGGGCTTGAATTGAGGTGTCACTTTACAAACCTTTAAAGCATTTTTTTATAATTTGTTATGCAGGTTTTAAAACAGATATGGTTGTAGTGTATGTCAATGGTCAAGTGGTTCACTTTGAGCAGACTGATATCTCAATCAATGATACACAAGTTACAATAGTGTCTGTGTGTCGCGATAATTTCGCTCATAAATGTAAACAACAACTGTCAGACTTGGTTACAGGAACTCTAGTAAAATCTGGGAATGAAATAATTGTCTACAATACAAACATTAAAGGCAGATTTTACTTTAAACTCAAATACTCTGTTTGTACTATTGAAAGAAACATCTTTTTTTCAATTACTACAGGTAAGTCATTTCATTAGAACAGAAAAAAAAAAGAAAATTTAAAAAATATTGAATTGAATGCATCAATGAAATCGCATAATCTTTCTCAAATGTAATTTTACTTTGGATGAGAAAAAATCGCACTCTCAGTACTGGATTTTAATTTTTTGACAATGTAGGGAATGTAAAGTTAAAAAAAAAATAAAAAAAATAGTATTCTGTTTTTTCTATTCTCTTGATCAGAAATATCACATATATAAAGGTAACAATAGGGACAAGATTTTAAAAGAAATCACATGATGAATAAATTTATAAAAAAAAAAAAAGCACTGACCAGGGCAAAAACCATTGATCCACTAATAATAATACTCGGTAACAATGCAGTGGCATGCAAACATCAAGATTAAAATGATATACGTGGCCAGTGGCGTAGCTAGCTATGCGCGAGTAGTTCGGGCCGCACTGGGCATCAAGTAGTAAGGAAAATAATTCTCAATAAAATCAAAGCATTGTACATAAATAGACAAAGACAAACTATTACATTTAAAATGTTTACAAGAATTCAATATACTTTTCTACTTTTGTTATCTTATATGTTATATCTCAAATTCAACGTAAGCTGTTGACCAGGTTTAATCAAGTTTACTAGATTTGTTTACATCTTGGAATTCAACGCATTTTTACACGCTCGCGTTCTTCTGGGACTCGTTTTGTTACTCCATTGTTCTGTAAGCTGGTTTCATCTCGATCTAGAGCTTTGAAAATATATGCCTAGAAAAGTATAATGTGGGCACATAGCGAACAAGTGGAAGAAGAAAGACAACAACAAAATGCGGGCACTAGCGAACAAGTGGAAGAAGAAAGACAACAACAAAATGTGGGCACACAGCAAACAAGTGGAAGAAGAAAGACAACAACAAAATGTGGGCACACAGTGAACAATTGAAAGAAGAAAGACAACAACAAAATGTGGGCACACAGCGAACAAGTGGAAGAAGAAAGACAACAACAAAATGTGGGCACACAGCGAACAAGTGGAAGAAGAAAGACAACAACAAAATGTGGGCACACAGCGAACAAGTGGAAGAAGAAAGACAACACAAAAATGTGGGCACACAGCAAACAAGTGGAAGAAGAAAGACAACAACAAAATGTGGGCACACAGCAAACAAGTGGAAGAAGAAAGACAACAACAAAATGTGGGGCACACAGCGAACAAGTGGAAGAAGAAAGACAACAACAAAATGTGGGCACACAGCAAACAAGTGGAAGAAGAAAGACAACAACAAAATGTGGGCACACAGCGAACAAGTGGAAGAAGAAAGACAACACAAAAATGTGGGCACACAGCAAACAAGTGGAAGAAGAAAGACAACAACAAAATGTGGGCACACAGCAAACAAGTGGAAGAAGAAAGACAACAACAAAATGTGGGGCACACAGCGAACAAGTGGAAGAAGAAAGACAACAACAAAATGTGGGGCACACAGCGAACAAGTGGAAGAAGAAAGACAACAACAAAATGTGGGCACACAGCGAACAAGTGGATAAAAAAAAAACGAAATCTAGGTCATTTCTATCCAAGTTCAATTCACTCTTTTTTTACGACTGGGCATGGGTCACAAGAAGCTGCCGCACTGGTCATCTTATACACTAGCTACGTCACTGTCTCTGACATTCACCATACCTCACCCAGCACCGATCCCACCTTGCTAAAAGAGTTGACGAGGATAGCCATGGAGTCTATGTACAAGACTGTTGTGATACTGTTACTATACGGCATGTGTAATCAACCGTGACACACGGTAAAGTTTTGTGTACCTGGGAGTTAGCCGACTTGCAGAAGTTACGAGCTTTTTGTAAACAAGGAGAAGGAAAACCATCGAGTGGAGTTGCTTGTATATGAATGTTAGCTTTGTACATATGTTACCATTAAGTTCTGTACAAGTAAAGTCTCAAAGAACTTGTATCCCTTTTATTAAATAACAACTCACTGTTAAATACATTAAATCAAAGCCAAAACTGTTCAAATAGCAATACATATCACTGACTGTACTTATGTTTCACAGTGGATAACCGTACCGACGTATGAACACTTATGCCCCTATACCTTTCAGCATCGTCCTGAGCTTAAACAGGTTTTAACAGTTTTAGACTGACAATCAGACTTGACGTACCGACTAGTTTTGACCTGAATAACTTAGGTCAGCACACAATTACCCCCCAACCGAGTTACCTCCAGTTTTTTAACATATTTTTGTTACATAAATTAAGAAAGTCATACATTACATAAGTTACAACTTTTGAAAAATTTTATTTTAGATACACCAACAGACTATTTGCATTTCACAACACGAGCAAATCAACAATTGTCAACGGTTTCTATCATGACATTAGTAATACAGTTTTGTTTAGTCGTCTTTGTAAGGTAATATTCTGAATTATTTTCAAATTAATAGATTCGTTTGTTTGTTTGTTTTTCTACGGGTAATATTAAAATATTATTGAAATAGAAAGTCGTTGAACTATTCATTGGTCTTTAAAGATTTTCAATAAAAGTATCTAATGTATTCGGTGTACAAAGCATTGAAATTTTTATTACCATGTATTTAGGTAAACGCTTAGTTCTGAAGAATCTTAAAAATGTCATTGTAAGAAGGACTGTGCAATACTGAGATCATCGCGAGGAAGAGAATTAGCTTGTTTTGTTTTTTTGTAGAGTTCCGAGAATTGTTTTATCCATCTGTGCATTTGTTCGCTATTTTCTGTGATGTACTTATAGGTTTTGGGAAGGTCCGAGAGCTCACTGTTGCTGAATACTCTCACTGAACTTAATTCAGTATTCATCAACACAGATCTATGCTGTCTTCTACTCGGTGGTTTTAGCTTCTTTCAGATTTAAGTGGACTTTGACTTGTAAGCAGGGATAACATCTCTATTTGCTTTCATGAAAGATTTAGTTTACCTAATTTTAAAAGTGTACCAAACGTCGTTTTTTTAGTTTTCTTCCGTAGATTTTTTGGAAAGTTTTGGATAGGGTGTGTCCCATTTCTCTATTGCTCTGTTTAATTTAAAAATTGTAAACTATATTTTATAATAATCTATTGATACTTTTCCATTGTAACCTTAGATGCAATGTTTTTTTTTTGTACTAAATCGAAAATCTATGACTGAAACTTGAGTTATTAATGAAGAAGTCTGTGACTTTTTAACCCCCCCCCCCCCCCCGATTAACTTTTTTTCATTTATAAATGGTGTATTTTTTAATAATTTCTAAATTGAAATGTTTCACTTTCGGTCAAAAGTAGACGTTGCATCAGAACTTTGAATGATCTAAAATATCATGATGCCCGATTTTCATTTTCTCTTCTAGTTTCTGAGATCTAAATGGGACGGATGAACGGACGGACAAACCACACAAAACTAATAGCAAGTATTTTTTATCGCACAAATTTATTATTTTGGTCTAGATGTATTACAAAATTTATTTTATGACTATCCAAACTATATAATTACACTTTTTTTTAAAAAGTATTTTATGTTTTTCTTCATTCTTTCAATTTTTTCTCAGTATACTTTTTTATCGTTTACAGTTACAAAGTCAAAACAAAGAGCGAAAAACGGACAGTGTAAGTATTTACTTACCATTGAAAGCTCTACTTCAACAACAGAAGCACCTCTCTTGGTGGTATTTGTTTGAAGATAAAATAAATTGTTTCCTTTCTTTGGATTTAATCACATAAATGTATTTAGATCTAGACATTGGTATTACCTTTTGTTTTTATTTCTTTGACTTAGTATTAGACATTTTGTTTTCTTAGTGTTACACGTTTCTTTGTCTTAATATTTGAGATATTTCTTCAAGTTCTTGACATTTTTTATTGAGTTATTGACATTTGTGCGATATTTTTTATTTAGCTTAATGATACATGTATATACTGTAAAATGGACAAGATATGAACTCTTTATCACCTGCCCCCGTGGATCTATTTAAATGTAGCTTTTTTGTTTTCCACAGCAATCTGATGAAGAGTTACATCTTTACGAATATAGACAAGAGGACAGAGAAAAGGGTGAGCTGAAATTAAATATAGTTCGTCCATGGTGGTTCGATGATGACCACTTTGTCATCCAGAGATGCTGAGGGCTTAGCACTGGGGTTTTGTGCCTTCTCATGTGGCTAGTAAGAGTTAAGTGAGCCAGGAAGCTGATCCGAATGGTGGAATGGCAATCAAAATATTTGACACCCTCTTGAAACATTTGGGTAAAGGTTACCATTTTTATGCAGATAGATGGTACACAACAAGGGCTTTGATTGACCATCTTCTGGATCAAGGACAATACTATACAGGGACAGTACAAAACAACCGTGTTGGCTTCCCCAAAGCTCTGAAAACCGGAGTGCTCAAACACATGCAAAGCAAATACTGGATGCTCCAGGATAAAATCTTGTGTTTAACCTGGAAGGACAAAAAAGCAAAAAAGCCAGTCATCCTTGCTTCAACAAGTGCTACAGCAGAGGATGTCACAGTGCAGAGGGGCAAAGTAAAACCATGAGCCATCCATGCTTATAACTACAGCATGAATGGCTGTGATCGTGCTGATCAGATGATTGGCTACTAAGGCATCCACACTCGTAGAACAAAAAAATGGTGGAAAAAGATTTTTTACTGGTCTTTAGAGATAACCACAGTAAATGCCTATATCCTCTGGTGCCTTACAAGACCACCAACAATGAAGAAACATGAGATGACTCTGAAAAGCTTCAAGCAACGAGTCATCGACGAGCTGTGCTGCAAAGCCTCCGCAATCATGCCTGATCCAACCAGAACAATTTTCACAAAACCAGGACGTCCTCGATTGTCTAATTCAATTGAACGCCTAGAAGGAGCAAAACACTGTATTGCTTACACTGAACAAGACAGAAGATGTAAGGTATGCAGCACGCCTAAACAAGTAAAACGCTGCAACTTTATTTGCAAAGGCTGTGAAGGTCATCCTCATCTCCATCCAAAACACTGTTTTGAGATATGGCACACCAAAGTTCATTTTTAATCTGGCGTACACAGTACTTGTAAATAGTTTGATTTTGTGTACAAAATGTATATATAGCTTCAAGTTTCATTTTTTGTTATTTTCATAATTTTGTTTTGGAATGAGACTGTGATTAAAAGGATCACTAAAAGTGTAAATATTGATCAAGTTTGACTGTGTTATGTTTTTTCAGTAGATAATTGGATAGAGTTTAATAATTCATACTATAATAATGAATAAGGACTGTTGCAATATTCTTTATTACTTGGGTAAATCAATTTTTACATATTAAAATTAAAAAAAAAATATTTTCATCTCTGAAATTACCTAATTTTTTTTTTCCAGTGACTATCTATAACACTAAAAGATAAATTACCTTGTAGTACATTCAATGTCCAACACAATTTTATATAACATGTCTCTATGTTTTAACAAACAGAAAAAACAGTAGGACGTTTATAAAAAGACTTCTGTGATAAAAATTGTGGGGAAAAAAAATAATTCCGGTAGAATGAGAAAAAAATTACGGTTTTTAAGAGTTAATTCTGCAATATTGTTCTGCCCATCGCAACTAGGACTGCAGGATTGTGTGGATGCTTTGAAGACCCACTCTTAGAAAGAGTTTAGTATCTGGTATTTTTTCTTTTATTATTCAGTATTTTTCTTCAACAGGTTATGAGCTAGTGGTTAGGTTTTTTTATATCTTTTGTATAAACTGTCTACGTTTCTGAAATTAATACAGTCAAGTTGTATAAACCTAATATACAAGTTTAAGTTAATTACTGATTTTATATATGATTGCGTAACAAAAATGAGATGGTTTTTTTATAAAAATAGACACTTTTCCATCGATTTTGTGAGTTAAATATGTGATATTTTTTTTAAAACTCTGCTTCCGAGTCGCACTCATTGTGCGCATAAGAGCGCCATGAAACACAAGTAGTGGAAGACATGTTTATAGAGGAAGGAGGACTGTTGTGGACCCGGCTAAAGTTATGGGAGTCTGAACAGTCCGGGGCTGAGCGCTGTCCTGTGTGATACTAGCGAGGTGTTCAAAAGACCTGGAATGACACTGAAAAGGGTGTCTGTGGTCTGTTCTGTTGTTCTGGAATTAATTAGGGCTATTAGAACTTAAGGCATTACTACCTGTGACTTGATAACGGAAGTCCAAGTCTTACTATTTGTTGATGCTTATAATAAATACATCGATTATTGTTACCTTCTGACTTTTGTTGAGTTGTCTGCCCCTAGAGTCACAACAAACTTTACTTTCGCAGAAAATATTGGCTGATTTATAAAGAGAAATACAATAACGTCCTTTTAACATTGTTGATTAGTAATGTTATGACATGATTAGAATTTAGTTATTTTGTTTCGGAAATATAGGGAAAGTTTTACTTAGTGACGAATGACGTGGAAGATATTTGAAAAGTAGGAACGCTCTAAGAGACGCTAGAATCAAGACACTTTCTCATTGACAGTAGGAATCAGAAGAATTCTATAGACAGCTAGTAATAGAGGACATCCGACGGTTCCCTCATTGGATATTAAACGTACTTTTTTTGTTTCAACACTAGCGTAGACTCCTTTTATCGGTTGTTGGATTTTCGCCGGTGTATCTGTTCCAGCATTGAGTTCGGCATTTCCACCTTTTGAGTTTGTTTATAGTTCAATTACTCATCACTGCGGAGGCACACAACAGAAAGTTCCGTGAAGCTGATTATAATCTTGATCTTTTTTGATCCTGTAATAGACATACAGACACATAGATCTACTTCTCATGGGTTTGTCAGACAGCGGCAAAAAATCCACCCTAACCCACAGGCTCTAGTATACTAGACCCACGGTGTTTTAAAAGAAACACCTGACACAGATTTATACAACACAGTTAATTAGCATAATGAGTTAAGAGTTACATTTTCAAACATATACATATGCTACACATTCTTTGGGGAACTATTGATTTCGGATGTAAGTTTTAGACCATGTTATACTACTGCGGTTTGTGAAAGAATATTTGGAGAAAAATTATATATTAGAGTTATCCCGCATGTTGACAACTTTAAAAGGAGAGAGGCACAATGAAGTTCCATTTACGCTGGCGCATAAACCAAGAATTATAACTTTTTTATATAGCTTTTTTATATAGCGCTACATTCATGCTTACAGCATAGTAATAACGCTTCGATCTTATCTCAGGAGTGGTTTATATCTGGGAGAAGGTTTTTCCGTACTGCCTTTTGGCGCTTAGTGAGCACAATTCTGCTCGAGTCAGGAGTCAAACCTTGAGCCTCGAGCCCCTTAAAAGGTAGCCAAGCAAAGCCAAGTTCGTGTACTTAGACTCTCGACCACGTTTCCCACATAAGGAGGGAGTTTTCACAATGCTTATTGATGAATGTCAAGGCCGAGTTGTGATAACAGGACGAAAAAACAGAAAAAAAGTTGCAAAATGAACTTTTGATTGAAATTTAAATAAAAACAAATCAACCAAAACCGGAAACACAAAACTAGAACGTAAATATGTTTGATATAGCGCCAAGGAGACTTCAACTTTGGATTATTTGTGGGAATATGTGACAGATAGCCAAAAAAACGCTTGAATTTTTATAGGGGGTTCAAGTTGCTAAATTTATGATGATGCGCATGACAAGCCCCTCCCCCTCAGAGGTCCACAAAAAGAGTTTCAAACATAGCACATTGAGCATGCTGTACGCATAGAAAAATAAAAGATGCCATTGAAAAATAATTAAAAAAAAAAACATCTCTAATGTAAATCTATTTTCATACAACTTTGTGCTATACATACTATTTGAAAACACCTAGGTTCTATTTCAACGCTCCGGTCATGGCTATCCACAAATTCTCATCTAATGCTGACAATTGCTTTAAATGATCAGAACTTAAGACTGTAGAAAGTCAAAAACTAATCCAAGATACTTTTATTTGAGTGGATTACTAGTTCTATATTATAATTCTACTTCAGTCTATATTTTGAAACTAGTTCTTAAGGTAGATTTGATTGTAGAAGTGTATCTACCTGATAATTTAAGTATCGATGTATATTATTTACTCCAAAGCCTAGTTCACCAGCAGAAATGTAAAGGACTGGCAGAGTTCAAAGTCTGGATAGAGGTAGATCAAGTCCGATACCACTAGACTAGACAAAGCTGTCATCCTCCGAGACACATGCAGCACATAGTACTCAACTATACTCCATGACTGATATTTCTGAGAACAAAATCATCCACATATTTATTCTTTTCATTAATACTCATTTTTTTCTAAATTTGAAGATGTTTTAACGACATAAGAGTAACAATGATATTGTGATAGATTATGTCTATCACTACCTCTGAAGTGTGTTATAGTCATTGTCTTTGCTGATATTATTAATACAAAACTTGAACGAATAGTCATTCATTAACACTAATTATCAATCATTAACACTAATAGTCATTCATTAGCAGTGATAGTCAATCATTAGCACTGACATTCATTCATTAGTATTGATAAGTCATTCATTAGCATTGATAAGCAATTCATTAGCACTATAAGTCCTTCATTAGAAATGATATTACATTTATTAGCATTGATAAGTAATTCATTAGCACTGATAGTCATTTAATAGCACTGGAAGTCATTCATTAGTATTGATAAGTCATTCATTAGCACTGTTAGCTAATTATTAGCAGTGATAGTCATTCAATAGCACTGAAAGTCATTAATTAGTATTGATAAGTCATTCATTAGCACTGTTAGTTAATCATTAGCACTGATAGTCAATTATTAGCACTGATACTCATTCATAGCACTGATATTTATTAGTTTTGATAAGCCATTCATTAGCATTAATAAGTCCATCATAAGCACTGATAGTCATTAATAGCACTAATATTCAATCATTAGTATTAATAATTTATTCATTAGCACTGATAGTCATTTATTAGCTTTATTAAGTTATTGATTAGCACTACTAGTCATTTATTAGCTTTGTTAAGTTATTGATTAGCACTGATAGTCATTTATTAGCTTTGTTAAGTTATTTATTAACACTGATAGTCTTTCATGAGCACTGATAGTAATTTATTAGTTTTGTTAAGTTATTGATTAGCACTGATAGTCATTTATTAGCTTTGTTAAGTTATTCATTAGCACTGATAGACTTTCATGAGCACAGATAGACTTGTATTGTCACTCTCCTTGATGTTTCTGTACCACGGCTGAAAGTATTATGAGGACATGAACATGTTTTTTTTTTGTTTTACATGTTTTGGATGCTCCTTCAGAGTTGAATATAATTTACTTCCTAGTTCAAACCTCCCGCAGGATGACGGGGGATGGGAGAGGGCAGTGTTTGAACCCGGGACCATCGATAAATCCAAATTACAGTCCAGCGTGCAAACCGAATGACCAGGCAGCCATACTATGAAGAAGAAACATTATACATGGGCTCGGTTGATGAGTGGTTAACAGTTCGGCTTATGAACATGGGGTCCAGCTTTCGAATCTTGTAAAGACTTTGATTTAACTTCAGGAATTTTTAGGTGCCTTTAAGTGCATCGAACTCAAATAGGTACATGGCTTTAGTTGGGGAAGGTAAAGAAGGTAAGTCGGTTGGTCGTTGTGCTGGCCACATGACACCCTGATCGTTAACCGTTAGCCACATAAACAGATCACCTAACATCATGTGCTCTATAGATCGCAAGGTATGAAAAATGTATTTTACTATAAACATTATTAACCATTTCCTAAATACGTTTACAATCAAGATTGGCAAAAGTTAAACATCGTTCACTGCTATCTTCAGTTTACATTCTAGATTTAGAGTGTCTATCAATCTATCAATCTATCTATATATATATATATATATAATTCTCTTCTTCCCTCAACAATTTAAACAAGAAGTAAAGGAAAGAAAACTCTCTTATTTCTGAGTATAGTCACCTCATAAAAAACAAAAAAAACAAGAGGGGTAGGGGGAGAACACTTGGGTATTCACACACGTCGCTACAGATGCTGGACTGTCAAACCCTGCCGCTCCCATCCTTCTTCGTCTTACGGGAGGTTTGGACTAAAAAGTAAACTCTCTTCAACTCTGAAGGAACATCCGAAACATGTCAAATATTTTACAAACACTAAATAGCAGTGCCGGACTTAAAGCAATGTGAGGTCCTATTCGAAACGGATTTTGGGGGCCACGTTTGGGTAGGGAAGCGGACAATAAGTGAAATTTAAGGGTTTGTATTAGAAAGTAAATTCGTCTATGCATTTTATTCAATCTTTACTACGTACATAATTACTTTACGAGCGTTGCGTGGTGCAAAGTCATACAGTATATTATAATAATTCTGTTTCCTAGCAAATGTTTCAATCTATCTTTGAGAATTGTTGACCTTAAGTAATTCTTCATTAGTTTGAGGCGCGAGAAGTTTCTTTCACCTGATTACACAATTACGGCTAATGCATATTGCCTTTTTTATTTAATGCTGGTAGGATTGGCGTTTTCCATATTGAAAGACACCCAGAAAGGACACTTTTTTTTTCTATAAATTTCCGTATATTTTAAGGATATTTTTGTATTTTTTGCAATTTCGGGAGATTTCTAGGAGCTCCTCTTAAATCAATAGTAGGGGGCGGGAAATTTGATTTAAATTATAAAATGGCTTAATTTAATAATTTTTACACCTTTAATTAGCGTGGATCCCATGAAAGTGAAGATCCTTCGGTCGCATAGGTTGCAGTGACCTAAGACCGGCCCTGCAAAATAGCCGCCAGTCAACTAGTAAGCTATTTTTTTTTCTTCCAACTGTGCAAACAAATTTATAAGTTATTGTTGCATATTTACGAGACGATAATTGTTTTGCAGAACAGTATTCCATCACACTATGTGGCATTTTTAACTTACCTTTTTTACTATAACTTATTACTGTATTTCGTTTACTTTTGTACGCTTAAACATGATCATTAGATTAATACATATTTTATGATCAGATAATATGCTGTCTGTCAAATGGCTGTGTGAAGCGTCTAGTGTGATAGCTTGACTTGTTGCCACCGCTGGCTAGCATCTGTGAAAGGGGAGCAGTTTTGTAAGTCTCTCTTGCCACTACATAGCCTCTCCACAGCAAGTCCTATGCAGTACCTCCTCGTGGTGGCAGATGGAAACTGAGGCTGCGAAGCCTCAGGCTAAACTGCAAGGGTCTCGGAGGAGGTTTGGCCCCAAGATGTGAGGCAGCCATGGCCTGTCGGCGTGCGGACACGCCCTGTTGCCCACAAACCAAACCCCTAGCTATAGGTCAATAGCCGCACTGCCTTGTGTGTGTGTCCCTGTAAGGTCTAAGGCTAAGGGAGCAAACCCTAACAGAAAATCCGGTCCTGGAGCCCCGTAGGCGGGGGGACAGTAGTAAGACTACTGCTCTCTGGCAAACTCCTGCAGCCACCTGTCCCCAAATTGTGATGGCTCGCCATCCCTTTGGACCCGGTCAGTATGGAAGAGAGGCGTGTGCTGACGTGTGGGCAGCCAAGCACTCGCAAATTTACCGCCCTGGCTTTCCCCCAGCAATGGAGAGGTCACTCCATCTCTGACAGTAATGTCTTTGGAAAAACACGGAGAGTGGTAGTTACCAGTGATAAGTTCCTAGCTGATTGGCGTAAGCTGGAACGCCAGGGACCACTCGTGACGGTAGGAGGGGCTTTTTAGCCTCACTGGATAGCTACTGCCTGCCTTAAGCCGAGCAGCCCTCGGACAGTAAAGTGCTATCCCGCCACAGCTTGCCGCACCACTGGGTGCTTGGTGCTAAGACAAAATCAAAAAGCAAGCTGCTCACCCGCACCTGCAAATACAATCAAAAGAAAACCCTCAACATTAATGCGTTTAGCAAGCTGGAACATACAGACAATGTGTCCTGGCTTCAATACTGACCCTGAACTCGTCACCAACATGCGTCAAACAGCTATCATCGACAGAGAACTCAGCAGACTAAACATTGATGTGGCCTGCCTGCAAGAAACCAGACTGGCAGACAGCGGATCTCTTACAGAAAGCAACTATACATTCTACTGGCAAGGAAAACCAGAACAAAGCCCTAGAATACATGGCGTAGGCTTCGCAATTGAAAACAGTCTCGTCCCCTGCATCGCGATGTTTCCCATTGGCAATGAAAGAGTAGCACACATGAAATTTGCATTACCGCAAGACAAAGTTAATATAATCTGTGCTTACTCACCAACCCTTGCTGCACCGGAAGAGGACAAAGACAGATTCTTTCAAGCTCTAGAGGACGTAATTAAAAGTATTCCAAAGTCCGAGCACCTCTATATAAATGGAGACTTTAATGCCCGTGTTGGTGATGGAAATGATGCATGGCCACAATGCTTGGGACCTCATGGGGTTGGCAAAATCAATGACAATGGCCAAAGGCTACTCGAGTATTGTAGCTCTCATGAACTGTGTGTAACAAATACATTCTTCTCTGGCAAGGAACGCCATAAAGTCTCTTGGCAGCACCCACGCTCAAAAAGGTGGCACCAGCTTGACCTCTGCATCACCCGAAGGATGAAAAGTGTCATCCACACCCGTTCATACCATAGTGCGGACTGCAACTCAGACCATTCACTAGTGCTAAGCAAATCAAACTACTTCTCAAGAAGGCATATACTTCCACTCAACCCAGAACTAAGCGAATTAACGTCAACCATGTAGGTGAACCAGAGAAGTGTGCACTCTTTGGCGAGCTGCTAAACAGTTCAATCCCCTCGTTAAGTGATGAAGAAGACATCTCTATCAAATGGGAGAAAGTAAGAGATGTAATCTACAGTTCGGCAATCACCGCCTTTGGGCCTCAAAACCACACAAATGTAGACTGTTTCGAGACGAATCTAGCACAAATGGAACCTTGCATCGAGAAAAAGCGATCTGCACACCTCGCTCTCAAGACAAAGCCAAGTCCAAGATCTTTGGAGGCCTTCAAAAGTGCTAATAAAGAGGCGAAACAAATGGCTAGAAAATGTGCTAACAACTTTTGGAGGGATACCTGCAACAGAATCCAAGACAGTCTCCACTCAGGAAATAGCAAAGCTCTATTTCATAGCATTAAAGCGGCCCTGGGTCCAACAGTGTCTTAGCTTGCCCCCTTTCTATCCAAATCAGGAGAAAAAATTACAGATCAAACCAAGCAGCTAGAACGTTGGACAGAACACTACCTCGAAGTCTATACCACACAGAGCACAGTAGACGATGTCGCCCTGGCTTCTCTACCAGATCTTCCAGTACTGGAATGCCTAGATGATCTTCCGAGCCTCAGTGACCTTAAAAAAAAGCAATTAACTGCATAAAAAATAGAAGCTCTCCTGGGACTGATGGTATCTCAGTGGAAGTAGTGAAAGTCAACGAATCACTCCTGCTCCCTGAACTTTATATTCTCCTCTGCCGCTGTTGGGAAACAGGTCATGTCCCACAGGACATGCGTGACGAAACTATAGTCACAATATACAAGAACAAAGTGGATCGGAGTGACTGCAACAATTACAGGGGTATCTCTCTCCTCAGTATAGTGGGCAAGATCTTTGCTAGAGTGGCACTATCCAGGCTGCAAGTGATAGCTTCTAGAGTCTACCCAGCGTCTTAGTGTGGATTCAGGAGTGGTAGATCCACTGTAGACATGATATCTTCTCTACGACTACTGCAGGAGAAATTCAGAGAGTGAGACAGACCCCTTAACATCGTTTTTGTTGATCTGACTAAAGCTTTTGACATGGTCAGCAGAAGTGGCCTTTTCAAACTCCTGAGGAAAATAGGTTGTCCTCCCAAACAACTGCAGTTCATTGAGTGTTTTCACGAGGAAACTAAATGCACTGTCCAATTTAAAGGAGCCCAATCAACACCTTTTGAGGTTTGCAGTGGTGTCAAGCAGAGATGTGTGCTCGCACTTACTCTGTTTGGCATATTCTACTCCTGTCTACTGCATTATGCGTACAACGACATAAACGAAGATGTGTTTCTCTATACAAGATCCTCTGGAAAACTATTTAATGTATCAAGGCTGCGGCAAAACCAAGGTTAGGAAGCTACTCGTCAGGGAACTCCTGTGTGCTGATGATGCAGCTATTGTGGCTGATTCTGAAATTCAGCAACAGTGCCTGGTTGACAACATATCTGCTGCTTGCCAGAAAATGGGCTTAAACATCCGTCAAAGCAAGACTAAGATACTTGTCAAAAACACAAACATTGCATCTCAAGTAAGCATTAATGGCCAACCACTAGAAATTGTTGATCCTTTTGTTACCTTGGCTCCATCATATCCAACAACACTCTACTGGATAAAGACATAAACAACTGGATAGCCAAGGCAATGGCCACCATGTCACGGCTGCAGAACAGAGTCTGGGACAACATATTGCTGACTAACAGTACTAAAGCCCTAGTCTACCGGACCTGTGTGTTGAGCAACTTGCTGTACGGAAGTGAAACATAGTCAACCTACTCATGGCAGGAAAAAAACCTCCGATGCCTATGGCGGATCTTTAAAATAAGGTGGCAAGATAAGATAACCAATGAGGAAGTGCTACAAAGAGCAGGGTTCCGGGACATCCGCTCTGTTATCAGCAGCAGACGCCTTGGCTGGCTTGGCCACATTCGTAGAATGCCAGAAGGTCGACTTCCACAGGACATCCTGTATGGCAATCTAATAGAAGGCAGGAGCCACTTTTACGTTAGACGGATGTATGCAAACGCGACATGAAGCTCTTCAAAATCGACACTGGTAACTGGGAAGAGGTGGCACTGGACAGATCCTCATGGAGAGAGAGCATAAAGGAAGGGTCAAAGATTGCAGATGCCATACACAACAGAAGCAGAAAGAAAGGTGAAAATGCAACGGCGCCTGGTGATTATATATGCCCAACCTGCGATCGCAGCTGTGTATCAAGGATTGGCCTCTTTAGTCACACAAGAAGTTGCAAAGGGAAAAGATCGTCTCTCGAGGCGTAAAATGCCACAGAATATGCTAAACTAAATTTTCATATATTTTTTTTTTTGTCATCGAAAAAAAAAATAAAAAAGATTTAAAATATGAAAATATAACCTATTGACTGGTATTAATAGCACAAAGTTCTGTCAACTAAGCTTAACTTGCTTATCTTAATTTATCTTACATTTATATATATATATATATATATATATATATATATATATATATATATAGTTTTGATCTGACCTTTGCCCAGCCCTTTTCTTTCAAACTATTGTGACAAGCCTTGATATGTCCTAAAGAGTTGTCCACATTGCTGTCGGGGTTTGGGATCGAGTTGTCTCTCACACGAGAGTATTTTTATTTTGTTTATTTCTGGACATGTGTCGGCGGAATTTGACTAACATTACGTTCAGGATGTAGAATTACTGGAGGCGTAAGATGCCGCAGGAAACGTCTTGTGATCTTCTCAGAAAAAAAAAACTACTTGGTAAACGTTTCAATCACCTTAAGTAAGAACTTGTTATGTCGAATTGGACCTGACGATATACCTATACATATCTACGAAAGGAAGGTCTTAGGACTTTCACGAGAGTTATAACTAACGTCTATTGATATTCAACTTTTTTCGCTGTATTGATTTTGATTGTAATTTTTATCCCAGCTTTCTTATAATGTTATATTATTTCTCATTTTGCATCTGTTAATTTCAAACAATCCGGAGTAACTGTGTAAAAAAAAAACGTCCTTGTTTAAAACACTAAATTAACTTAATGGGAGTCACGAAACTTGAATACAAATCTAAAATATAAACAATTAGTTTCCAATTTTCTCTATAAAGTTAAAATGAATTCTACATTATTAAAGATATGTTTTAAAGTAAGAGTCAGATTTATTTATTGTTTTTTAGTTTTTTTTCAGTTTGTTTTCATTTTTATTAGTTACAGATTTAATCGTTTTTCAGCAGTTTTAAACAGGCTCTAGATTTATTCTCTTCATAGTTTTAATTACGGATGTTTGATATACACTATTGTCCAGTACATTGTCTTTGCTAAAGACTTAATTCAACTACAGACTTACTTGATGCGCTTGTCAAGTTGCAGGTAGACTTTTGTTGTTATCAGCTTCTAATTTGTCTCACTTTTGCTGAAGAAGTAAGATCGTCTTGGGATCTATTTAATGTCTCCAGAATGTTATCACACTTTTGTGCATCCGAGTTTTAAAAGATTGTCTTTTTAAAATGTAACACTCTTATCTTATTTTATATAATACAGAGGTTACTTCAAAAAAGAAGTTAATTACGTCCTACGCGTCATGCATTTAGCCATGCATATTAACCAAATTAAATTCATGCAACACTGAATGTACTTGTTATTTATATGCACTATTTTGACAACCGTCTCTCCTTGTTGTGAGTAACAGGGAGGGGTGGGAAATGAACTAATCGCTATTTATAGAAACGAAATTACAACAGTAATATCCGATTTTATTTTATTAAAATGCAAATACAGTTCAGGCTTTTTTAAAGTTTTATTAGAAAAAAAAATAAAGCCACTAAAAAGGTTGAAAGGTGATCTCTTTAGTAAATAAACAACTTTGCGTCTCAAACAGTCAGATACGTTGTAGAGCGTCACATATCTAATACATCTTTACCAGCATTAAAATAGTGTTTTGCAAAACTGTATTAGTTAGTTTATTTCGCCAGCTGACTTTCTGCGGAATGTTTTTTTATATTTTTTTAAACAACTCTTTATATTCTCTTGCATTACTTAACATAAACATACAGGCATTGCATACGTTCTTTTATATATCTATATGATATTTTTGTGTGAGAACATGTCATTGATATTTTTTTGTACAATGTCTTTATTCAACTCGTACCGTCGTGAAATGTTCTGGGTGGAACCTGAATGCGTGTGCACTGTTTACGATTTTTTTATAGAAATTTTAAGTTCCAGTATATCTTTAGGAAAAGAATTACTGGTTGGACATTCTTTTATTTTTTTTATTATAAAAAGACAGAAATCTAAATTTGACTAGAGAACTAGAAAAAATATTCTGAACGAACTATTTGTCTTCGGGTATTTCCGCTTTCATTCGAATGTTTCATACATTAACGTTCAGGAATATGTTGCTAATCTAAATCTAGATCTAAATGCCTATCATTAGAAACATATAAAGTGGAGTAGATCTAGACATTTGTTTAACCAGGAATCTCGGGGAAAAGAGGAGGGGTGGGTAAACCAAAAATTAGGCTCACAAACTATTATAGTCGGCGTTTTCGAATGCTGTTGGACACTTGTCCACGGATAAACGTATCTCTAACAGACTTTTCTCGGTGGAGTTCAGCTGGCACCGCTTTTAAGTTACAAACTTCGGATATAGATCTTAATTTCTGCATGTAGGTGTCTACCGTTCGACCTTGCTCTGGTTTTCAAGTAGCCAACTTGTCCCTGGCAAACATCTCACTTGGAAAGAAAACTCAATGAATTGGTCACATTTTAGAAAACTCTGTTAAGACTGTTATAATTTTTCAAAGTAAAAAAAATAAATGAATAAAATAATTTAACAAACAGAAGTCATTGGATTTTCTCGTTTGTACGCTGTATTCATTAATTAGTCCATAACAATTTCTTGTGAAAGCCTTTATGACTAGCCTTCAGCAAATATTATTGTGTTATTATGCAAATTAGCCTAATCTTTATATGCAGGAAAGTGCAGAAACTTTGGTTTATGTACAAATAGTACATCATTAGCTCTAACTTGTAAATGCATTTAGCTGATGATTTCAAAATAGCCTTCTCCTTAATAAATTGTACCCTCAATTCATAATAAACATTTGGACAGTTTCTATAAGACAGCACTTCTTGCTATTATCACCATAAAGCCATATTCACAATAGCCATCGTCCTTACATTTTAAGTGTTACATTTCTAGTCATCAATTCGTTACGTAAATTGTGAATGTCTACTCGGGTAAGTCAATGTCAAATAACATTTTTGTGTCAGGACACGACTTGACTCGTTTTGTTTCGTGATTGCATTTTGAGCCAATACATCATTAGAAGATAACAGAAAGATGAAGGCGCTCAAGTATATGCATGAATGAGAGCGTGTAAGTCTTCATCTTTTGGAAATAAGTGCGAAGGTGTTTCTACATCATCTAACGTGCCATGATCTCCAGAAGTAAATAGAATTGTAAGCGTTCTTTCGTACAAGTTAGCATGAGATTCAGTAACGTCCCTGAAGTGTTTTGTGCCAAACTGACGAGTACTATTTGTTGTTTTTTTTTTGCTTTGTATCTCTCTCGCTAGATTTACATTTTTCTTTCAATTTGGTCACATGTTTAATTGTTAAAATAATAATTAGATTTCAAGGTTATGTAATATATCCACGCGAGTATGCTCACACTAGTTAGACTTCTATAGGACTATACCACATATAGGTCTTAAGTTGATTGTTAATCTCTTTATAAAGAGGGGGTATAAGCAAACAGAAGCGAATCCATTCTTTCAGAATATGTGACAAGCATTAGTATGTTTTATAAAAGGTAAGGCGAGACTAATCAAAATTACTGAACTTATTTAATGTGGCGCATTTTACAGTCCGACCTACCAAATTTAGGCACCGGCCCACCGAACAGTTGCGCTGTTGCCAATATAGACATTCCGATCGAAGTAGGATTACATTAGAAAGTTTACATCAAGAGCCCTTAAAATCACGTTGTAAATTTTAAAACATTACAGTTATAATTATAGTACAATTATTATTTGTTTGATAACAAGATCAGAGGATGACATGTCCGGGAATACATATTAAATAAGGAAGTGTTACCTTTATTGTTATTTTAGTATTAATATTTTTTGAGTTTACAATATTCTTTTAGGGATGGAGTACATTGAATTAGCATTAATTAGCATGCATTTATGCTATAAAACTGAATTGAATAAATACATTAAATAAAAAGCTATATTACAAAAAATATGACACTGATTACTACATTTTACAATTAAATCTAACTGTCCCATTGAACTCTAAGTCTGATCCTTATCTTATTTATTACAGACGTTAATTTAAAAAAGAATGTGATTACTTCATACGCGACATGCAATGGTCCGGAACGTGTCAATAATATTTCAGAAAATCAATAGGGTACAGGTAAACTGTTTTCTAAATTTCTTTTTAACGTTTAAACTTTTGGTCAGGTCTAAATAAAGAATTGACGACTGGGTCTTGGTTCAATAAAAACATATCATTGGACCTTTATCTGCGCTACCATTAAATTGTATTTAAAGGGGAGAATGTCCGTGGACTCTGATAAAAAGGAGTTTCATACTCATTCACTGGGTCGCGACCTTTTATGCAATACAATCTCTTTTTCTAGTTGGTCTTTTCAGGTGATCAATGCTGCTGAACGTAAGCATTGTATATGTGTTAGACACAATAATTCAAACTTTCAGTTAAATCAATTACAAAATTTGTCTGGCTGAATATCTTCAATATCTACCCTAAACACACATATTTTGTGGGGCTGAATAACTTTAATATCTACCCTGAACGCGTATAATTTGTGGGGCTGAACAACTTCAATATCTACCCTGAACACACATATCTTGTGGGACTGGATAACTTTAATCAGTCACTACATCCTCTACTGGACATTATAAACACTAAATCCCCTCCTGGACTTTATAAACACTACATCTTCTACTAGACATTTTAGACACTACATACCCTACTGGATATTATAGACAATGCACCCTCTAACGGACATTATAGTCACAACACCCTTTTTTGAACATTATAATAGAGAATTAATGATATTCAAAGTTAATACAATTTAGAATACCGTAGCTTGTAAATGCGTTGTCACCACATGTATGAAAATGTGTTTCTGTGAGACCTCTGTCTAAGTGTGTGTCTTTGAGACAGTTGTATATGTGTGTTTTAGTAAGTAAGTATGAATGTAAAGGGCTATTTTTTTCTGAAAATGTTTTGTGAACTCCGATGACGAACTACCCAAAGAAATTGCAATCAGATAGTCATTTGTAGGTTTTCATATTTTGTGAAAACCAGAAGTCTGCAGGTTTGACAGAACAGATACTCTTACTTAATAAAATGTCCCCATCATTTATTAAGTTACATTACTTGCAATGCCATGGCAATGATGGTTTTCCAATATGAGCGGAAAATACAATAGAGTTACCGGACTGTTTCTACAAAAGAAGCCGCTCAGGCATTATGTTCACTGTGCAAGCGATACTTAAACATGGTCTTAAATGATTCTGTCTGCTGTGTTCATGAGCTTGCATTGGAATTTCTTTTTGTAAATGTGCTAATACATACAAACTACTGGATTTTTAGTCACACAAACTATTATCCATATGGGATGAAACGGGCGCATCAACAATTTCTTGAACAAGGTGCCCAATGGTACCTTGCTACGCCACTGATTATTCCCTTACTTTTTTAAATATGTTTTTATCTGATCTTTTTTTTAGTTTGCGGGTATTTTTTTTTGCTTCATAGCTTATAACAAAGTCAATCGTGGATCAGTTATACACCTATATCCGTGTTGAAATGTATTCATATCAAATATCACATAGAATGGAGTTGATAGACGTAATAACGACAATGACTTGGGTTCTGTTGAGTAAGCCTATATAACTAATTGTTATAGAGTGTGTTTGTGTGTGTCGATGGTAACGGTGAGACGATGTCAGCGATTGGTTGATATCTATATATTGTGAATGATGCAAGGTAATCGACACTGTCGTCAACTTTATTTTTTTATTATTACTAAAATCTAATTTTTTTTTCATCTGAACTTTAACTTAATGTATTTTGTAATTGAAAAGTATATTTACAAATAAGCTTTACAAATCATTTTAATTTATACAAGCTAAAATATAATACGCCAACAGCGGTTCAGTTACCTACCAGCAGTTTGGTGCTACAAGTCAACGACTGTCCACAATAATTTTCTTTTTGTCACATTTTCTTTAAATAAAAAAATATATTGCAAACTTTAGAAGACGTTAATGGCTTTGACTGTATGGCTAGCGGGAAAATATTTAGGTCACAACTGGGTATTGTATCGTCACATGAAACACTGCACTCAACCTTAATCTTTATAATGAAAGGGTTAGGGTTAGACATTTCCATTATTATTGTTTTAAGGGATGGACTTAACATTTTGAATTTATGTCAGTTATAGGTGAGGACATTAAATGTATCCACGTGGAGGAGGAAACAGCCGCCGAACTTCATTTTGTCTGGTCTCCTAACGATAAGTCACGCGCTAAACTTATGATCTTGTTAAACGAAGCAGAGGTAGCGCTGTGTTTTGTGCAGTGTTCTCCACGCGAGCGAATGCAACCCAGCGTTATGAGATCACTGTCTCTTTACTTGGGGTGAAATCTTCAGGCTACTGAAAGGTCCAATACATAAATGAAGTTGATGCAAAGAATGACAGAGTTTGTAAGTTTATCATGTTTGGTAAGTATTACTTCCTACAGTGTCCTTCAGATTTAGGTAGTTTTGTTTTTGTAGTTTTTTTTTTCTTGCGTGATTTTGGATGTTTCCTTTATAATTAAAGATAATTACTTCCCAGCCCAAACCACTCCTAGAAATGCGCGGGTTGGTAGATGGCAGGATTCATCTTTTATCTTATATAATACAGAATACCAGGAAACACCCATTTGACAGTCCATAGCGCATAACACTGCACCGGGCTTCGATCGCCTCATGGAAAGAGTAGTGTCATTTTTAGCGGCTTCTGAAAGTGACAATGGATATATTAATTGTTATTCATCAGGGGAAAGTCTTACAACTTATTTTCTTAGAAGAAGCTTTTTTATTATTTTCTCTTTATTACACTGTAACATGTTATTCATTTTGAATGTATTAATAAGATTAATATATTTTTTTTTAAATATAAGTATACTCTAAATAAATAAATCGAGATTCTGTGTCTGAGGGATAAAGCACTTGGAACTGAAAATCCCGTGTTCAGATTCAGGTTAAGACTCTAGGTGGACCACTTCGGTGGCTAATTTTGTGTTTGTGTTTCACACAGCCTTGTTCTTTTTTTTTCTGAAACCTCATTGTTGTGTTATATATAATAGCTAACAATTTAAAATTAAAGATTACTTTGGCCTTAATAAACTAAATAAAGACAATATATTGATTGGCTATCTTTCCTTTTTTTCTACACACTGATTTTGGTAGCCTTATTGTCTTTTGAGTAGCATTGACTTTGCTGTTTGTATTCCTTTACATTGATTGGGTGTAAGTTCTGTTTGTTTGCTTTTTTTTCGCTTTACATTGATTGGGTACAGAAAATAGGAACTTAAATATGTCCCCCTTGATACACTACTCCTGACCAGGACAAATCAGCTTCTAACTCGCTGACCACTGGCTAAACATTTTATCCTCCTTGAAAACAAAACCCGTGTTAAATTGAAATTCATTTTGAAAAGCGCAGGTCATGACATAACATGATCCGTTGCTTTCTAATCAATTTTATTACGGACATGTGGCAGGGGGAAATGAAGGTTTCCGTGCTGTGATTAGTCGCTCAGCAAACAAATCATTTCAAGGTTTGGGGTTCGAGTTTCGAGTCCTTTGTTAACAAAGCGTTTATGCCATTTAGTTAAATATACTAGCTTATTGTTCTTCTATCTTTGAAAATCTTTCTTTTTCAAACTTGCTTGTTTTCACTTTTCAAAAAGGAATGCAGGATTTAAATCATACAATTTATAAAAGATCTTATAGTGATAATTTCACTCATTCCTTTAAAGAAGAAGAAGCTTTTGTCCTACACGTTGGCCTATCCATGTATAAATCTAGTCGTGCGTGACATTACATAATTAAATTCTACAAAGTCATTGGTTTTCCTGGCTGATTTAATTGTGGTGACTTGTAGCACAACAAACTGCTGTAGGTGTATTATATTTAAACTTGTAAAACTTGAATAAACCGAAATAAATAATGTATAAACAAAACTAAATAAAAGTTTTTATTACAATATAGACACATTTAACTAGAAATGCAGTGAAATCAATGTACTAGAGACTTGAGTGATACTATCAAATGGTATTTTAAACAAAATCCAAACCACTAAAATAACACGTTTTTCACTTATGCATTTTAAAGTCGTCTATGTACACAATATATCTTACGACATGCTTATCTTGCATCATTCACATTGCACCAACCAATCGCCAGCTTCCCACCTTTACCATAGAAACACACATACACACACACTCCCCATAATATCTAAAAATGTATCATTTTAAAATGTTCTCTTGACAGCCAAACCTTTCATCAAATTCGAAAACTGCCCTGCAGAAGTTGAATTCGGTGCTGCAGTACACTGCCTATGCATTGTTGAAGGCATAGAACCAGTAAATGCAATGTTCAGGTAGTATAATACAGTCACTAATGTTTTAATCACAAACACTTCAAGACTTACTTTAGTCGCAACTGAACACACTAGAGGTTTGCATTTAAATCGTATTTTTAAGATTATTTCTTACCGTTGCAGAGGAATAAATTATTGATTTGTTGTAACTTTAAATGATGATTTAAATGTATTAGTTAAAATTTTATTACTTTGATTTAACTGAAAAAAAAGGTTTGATTTTAAAATGTTTAAAAAGATGCCAAGGCGCGATTACTAAGAGGTAAAGCGCTTGGCTTCCGAACTTGGGGTCATAGTTTTCAATCTCGGTGAAGACTTGGATTTTAAATTTTGGATCTATAGGGTGCCTCTGAGTCCACCCAGCTATAATATGTACTTGACACTATTTGGGTAAAAGTAAAGGCGGTTGGTCGTTGTGCTGGCTACATGACACCCTCGTTAACCTTGACCAGAGAGACATCATCTTCACTATAAAATGGAACTGTTTTTTGCTATGTTTAAATACAGGCAGCTGTTCACAACAAGATCTGACAGACAGGTAACTTTATATATTATAGGCCATTATCTTGACCAAGATAAGTCAAAATTGCTAACTAAAAGCATGATAATCGATTATATCAGCAATAGACAACAAAAATGTAATTTTTCAGGCGTAACCGTAAATTAGTGCAGAAGAAGTATTAAGATAAAGGGGGGGGGGGGGATTACATGAACCACAATACTATTACAAATCATAACGATGTAAAAGCGTGACAACACAATTAATAATTTGAAGATAACTATATGGGCCTAGTGCTCTTTTGGCTGAAATCTCCAAGCAACTATTCAGACCATTTTCTTATAAGCTACAGACATCTTTTGAAAATAATTACTTCCTTCACAAATCCATGTTTTAATAGTCACACATGTCAATATGATACTTTATTAATATCAAATGTTTTCCTGGCTGATTCAGGCAACCCGTTCTATTCTCTAATAACACAAATCGAGTACAAATCGAGTGTCATTGAAATATTATATTTCTTTATCTTGTTGTGAATTGGAAATTGTTTAGATCTGTTTAACTTTAAAACATCTTTTATTGATTAAATAATTGTTTCACACAACATACTTAAATAAATAGTAATCTTACTTCCTAATGTCTTTGTCTAAATTACTTTTCAGAGTTTTCTTGCGTAGTTGATGACATACTGAACAAATAAAATCTATCACTGACCTAAGTGCTACACGTGAACAGTAGGTAGTTGTGTAGTACAATAGTAGACAATTTCTCAGCTCTTGTGATTGTATTTTTAAAAAAAATATGGTGATCTGCATGAACTATGGAGAGGCCCTAACAAGTTGTACCTACTGGCCCCAAAAGCACTTTATACAACAAAAACTATTTGGAGAGCTGCCAGAGTATAGGACTAGGATTCAACATAACACTTCAACATATAAATGAGATCGAATTAGAAGAGAATTTAGAGAATTATAAATTTGTAATGATTGGGGGGGGGGGGGAGGGACGGGCCTTGTAATGCGGCCCGTTTTATTGATGGATTGAAAATTGTTACTGGCACACACAAAGTATATAAACTATTTCAATCATAGCAAGGTTTATCTATTATTGTAAGTAGGTTTAATTCACTTTTCCCCCGATAATGAATAGGTAGAAATTGCAAATTATAAGAGAATATACAGAAATCTTTTTAATCAAAAATGAACATTCCTATTATTACACAGCTGTCAAGGTTTAAAAGTAATGTCTGTTAAAGCACAAGGGAGATAGCAACGTCATAAAAACTTTAAGCAACATGTCACTTCTCTGAAAACTACAAGTCTTTCTGTCACTCATTTCTCTGGCTTCAACTTTCACTCTGTTATATTAAACAGCCACTGCAATGTACTTTCTCGTGGATACATCATAATAATTCAGTCAAGATAAACAAAGTATTCACCATAATCTAGACAGCCAATCGAAAAACAAACACAAACACATACACATACTCTTGTGGAGTCAAAAATACAATCATCAGTAATAATAAAAGCCATTGTGTTTTTTTTTTTCATGAGAGTTTTATGTATTTTTTAAATGCGCGAATGTTAAGACCAATTTCCTTATTTATAATAAAGATTTGTATTACTAGTAGTAGCAGTACCAATTCTAGGTAAGGTTAATGAATGTTTCAAGTGTCATTTCTTTTGAGACTTTTAGTTCCACAGCAAAGTATGTACACGTTTATCTCTCTCATCTTCTGATACTCGATATAGTGACACACAGTGCTAGATTTACATATAGGCAACATAAACTATGGGCAACATAAGCTATGGGTAACATAAACAATAGCTAACTTAACATATAGACAACATAAGCTATTGGCAACATAAGATATGGGCAACATAAGCTATGGGCAACATAAGCTATAGGCAACATAAAATATAGGCATCATAAGCTATAGGCAACATAAGATATGGGCAACATAAGATATAGGCATCATAAGCTATAGGCAACATAAAATATAGGCATCATAAGCTATAGGCAACATAAGATATGGGCAACATAAGATATAGGCAACGTAAGCTATAGGCAACATAAGATATAGGCAACATAAGATATGGGCAACGAAAGATATGGGCAACATAAGCTATTGGCAACATAATATATGGGCAATAGGGTGGCCCTTATTTTTGAACTTTTTATTTTCTAACCTCTGACCCTCCAGAAAGTGTCCTTATGATAAGAAAAAATTGTTTGCAAAATTTTACGCAGATATTTAATCATTTAGGGGTAGCTCAATAACATTGAAGTTTACAATAGGCACTCATTACTCAGCAGCATGACATGTGAAGCAATATTGCATCATCATCATGTAATTAATATGTGTGATGCAACATTGCATCATCTAAGTAACAACTCTAGGTGATGCAACATTGCATCATCTATTTAATATGTCTGATGTAATATTGCGTCAGCCTGCAGTGTTGTGTATTACCTAAGCAAGCATGCGATTACATGACAGACTGTCATTGTTAAGTGGTCTCTTTCACACTGTCAGTGATGTAAAGCATTTTTGTTTAATTAGTTGAACAGTGAACACTTCAGTGAACACTCATCTTTTTAGTGTTATTATGGCTTCTGTAAGTACCACCACCAAAAGCAGAAAACCTGTGTACTTATTGGAGAAGTTTACAGAAGAAATCAGAGGTCAGAAGTTGCCCTCAAACCGGCAGGCTCTTGGACACTTCCTCTTTCTGCACCTACAACAGAAGAAGACTGTCCGCGAATCATCAACGCTTACTGTTGATGAAATTGAACAATTCTGGAACCGTGCACGAATTCCGGTTCGTCATAAGCAGGATTCAATCAAGAAGATTGAAGTATTGTTTGATCAATGGCGATCTCTCAAGAAAAATGCCTCGAGACGAACAGATACACAGCAAAGGAATGAAGAGCAATTCACAGAATTGTTTGATGATCTGTTTGATATAGCCCATGGTGAGGCAATGAGTATGATAAAAATTGATGAGGATAAAGAATTTCTAATTGCACAGAGAGAAAAGGGGCGTAGAGGCGGCATGTCATCAGTGGATACTGTATTAGCGAAGAAAGAAACAAAACAGCATCAGAAGTTAATTAAGGAGCAGGAACGTCGATATAAATCTGCTTCTGAACAGGACAGTTTGCAGGAACAAGTTAGTATTGACTGTAGCAGCAGTAGCAGTAGTGATGACGACACTGATAAAGATGTTTCATATCATTTGGCCAGTGGTGTTACCAGTTCCGAGTTACCACCTGCAGCAAAACGTGGTCGACAAACTATTATGACACCCGACCTGGCAGCCTTCCTAGATCGCAACAAGGTATCCGATCGGGCTGCTGTAATGATTGTTGGTGAGACAGCGAAATCACTCGGGCAGGACATTAGTACACTGACTCTCAACAGGAGTAGTATTCAGCGCCAGAGACAGCACTGCCGAGCAGAATGTGCAGAGAAGATTCAACAAAGCTTTCAACCTGGTGGTGTACTGGTCGTTCACTGGGATGGCAAGCTTCTACCTGATGTCAGTGGTCAGGAAATGGTGGACCGCTTGCCTATACTGGTGTCTTCTACCGATGGGGATGTACAGTTATTGGCCGTTCCAAAAATTCCTGCAGGAACAGGGTCTGCGCAAGCCCGTGCAGTCTTTGATGCACTGAATGAGTGGGGAATAACCAGTAATGTCCAAGGATTGTGCTTTGACACCACCAGCTCTAATACTGGCCGAAAAAATGGAGCCTGTGTTTTGCTTCAACAGCTGATTGGTAGGGATCTTCTGTACCTTGCTTGCCGTCATCATATGCTCGAACTTGTGGCCAGTGCAGCATTCACACAAGTTATGGGTTCCTCATCAGCACCAGAAGTTCTTCTCTTCAAGAGATTTAAAGCACACTGGCAGTTCATCGATAAGAGTCAATTTCAAGATTCATCTTCTGATCAGGAAAGTGCCCTTGTCATTGCTAGCATCAAGGAGGCTCTTGGAACGATGCTCATGTCTGCTGTGGCTGAAAACCAACCTCGTGATGATTACCGCGAGTTAGCAGAAGTAACGCTGATCTATCTTGGCATAACTCCACAACGTGGAATACACTTCAGAGCGCCTGGGGCTATGCATCAAGCCAGGTGGATGTCAAAAATTATCTACACCTTCAAGGTGTGGCTGTTCCGTTCACAGTTTCAACTGTCCACACGTGAGGAGACAGGTCTGCGTCAACTGAGCATATTTTTTGCGACAGTCTATGTCAAGGCTTGGTATACAGCTCCTCTTGCAAGTGCTGCAGCAAACAATGATCTTCAGCTTCTGAAATGCCTATTAAAGTACAGTTCTACAAACAGTGCTATTTCAAAGGTAACATCCCACAAGATGATGGATCACTTGTGGTACCTATCAGAGAACTTGGTTGGCTTGGCATTCTTTGATAATGCAATCAGCAACGAGATCAAAGACAGAATGGTTCAAGCAATGAATGAAGTTGATGGAGCAGCTGA
This sequence comes from Biomphalaria pfeifferi, assembly GCA_030265305.1. NCBI lineage: Eukaryota > Metazoa > Mollusca > Gastropoda > Planorbidae > Biomphalaria > Biomphalaria pfeifferi. Next base: position 7,293,005 of record JASAOG010000009.1, on the reverse strand, counting down.
TCCTCCTAAGCGCATACAATTACATCAAGTTTCCTCTGCCGACCTAGAACGTATGTCAACAGCTGACTTTGTGACGAAAAATACCAGATCTTTGTTCATCACGCTGGATCTTCCACAGGGATTCCTTCATTTACCCGCCGAACAGTGGGCTCAGAGTGAAGACTACCAGGCTGCAGCCAAACGTGTTCACCATCTTACAGTCATTAATGATCATGCTGAAAGGGGAGTCGCTCTAGTGGAACAGTTTTCCGGACGCCTCACCAAGAATGAAGAACAACTACAGTTCCTAATGCAGCTGGTCTCTGACAATCGCAAGCGGTACCCCAACGCACTGAAACGCTCATTAATGGATCACCAGTGACAGTTGGTGATAGACGCTTGACATTGTAAGCTACTTTATCGTTGCAATTTACTTTGTATTACATACTAGAAGTGAAATAAAAAAATCTGTTAATTTCAAGCATCTGCTAACATTTTGTATGGACTGTATTAGAAACGTGGACAGTGAGGTAAACTTTAGATCGCTTGAGCTACCACTAATTGTTAGAATTTCTTTCTGAAATTTTATGTGTAATGTTTTTGTACCATATGTAAGATAATAAGAGGGTCAGAGCTTAGTTTTTTTTTAATTTTATTTTTTGCCTGTAAGTAAGGGCCACCCTAATGGGCAACATAAGCTAAAGGCAGCATAAGCTAATTGCAATATTATCTATGGTAACATAAGATATGGGCAACATAAGATATGGGCAACATAAGATATGGGCAACATAAGCTATGGGCAACATAAGATCTAGGCAACATAAGCTATAGGCAACATAAGATATGGTCAACATAAGCTATGGGCAACATAAGATATGGGCAACATAAGATATATGCAACATAAGCTATGGGAAACATAAGCTATGAACAACATAAGCTATGAACAACATAAGCTATAGCTAACTTAACGTATAGACAGCAAAAGCTATGACAACATAAGCTATGGGCAACATAAGCTATAGAGAATATAAGTATAGCTAAGTGCCTTAGAGGCGCCGGAATATTGTCTTGAAGAAAAAGTAAAGGAATAAATAGCCTGCTCATTCTAACAGAAGCTTATATCATATAGCTCAGGGCAGGGTCGGCTTTAGGCTTAGACAAACTAGGCAGCACTGGGTCAAGTGATGGTTTAGTATTAAATGCTCACTTAATTAAAGCAAAAAATCAGTCACTAAACTCCGTATCCCCCCTCCGGCTACGCCAATGATCAAACGTATCCATTCCCCACTTTAAAACGCAAAAGTTGAGACAACATACCAAACTCTTGTTCTGCACAGAAAGAGTTAATTAGAGATACGCATTTACAAAACTATTTTGATGTACATCTGTGGTTATGTCAACTCTTTAATCGTAACAATTATAAAACTCTTGAAATGAGTTATTAGTGTTCATCTATAGTCATGCCTTCAATGTTAAAGTTGTTTTCTTGTTGTCTGTCTGTTTTTTCATGTTTTGCAAGTTCCTTCTGAATTGAAGCTTCTACCTAGTCCATAGCTTAATATGGCGGGGGAGGGCAGCGGCTTGGATTGGAACCCTGAACCTTCGAGACGAAGCTCACATTTGTTTTTGCAATTTTCGTTTACATCAATGAATTACCTTTTCGATTGTGAGGACTCTTTTATTTTGTATATTGGTTATACACTTAAATTAATACAATATTCATTCTTGTTTCACAATATTCCCACAGATATACAGTTGTACCTATTGTGCAGTATTTTACTTCTTACACTCGTGCATAATGTTCCGGAACTGTGAAACTATATTACTAGTTGTTACCCCTGTGTGTGACTGCTGTCAAATTACAGTCAGTCGACATTGACAAGTGACTATACTTGTTTAGTTTCCACAAAACAATAGATATAGTCTCAGAAGATATTTAAGTTTCTTGTGCGGATGTATTATACGCATTAAAACTACTTATGAACAAGACCTACACATTAACAAGATGTAAGGATCAAGACCAGACGGTTAGATACTTGAGTAAAGTTTAACGACTAGTGGTTCACAGACTAGTGGTTCACGACTAAAGGTTCACGACAAGTGGTTTACGACAAGTGGTTCACAGACTAGTGGTTCATGACTAGTGGTTTACGACTAGTGGTTCACAGACTAGTGGTTGACGACTAGTGGTTCACAACAACTGGTCCACTGGATAGTAACATAGTGTAAATATTTTCGTCTCCAGTCCACATAAATCGCAGGTTAAGGTGACATTCGTTCTGGTGGTAGAGGAGCCAGCCATTTCTCGTTTGGCACGCTTTTCTTCCAGAGCCGAGGCCCATGTTCTTATGTTCCCTGTACATCGCTTTCTTGGTCACTTTCTCTCTCCAAGAAGTGCAGTCTAGGACTAAGTCTTCCCTGTGGTCAGTATCAATGTCCACTGCTTTAAGGTCGCCTTTGCGGTCATCCACAGATCTGAGATGGACATGTATGATAAAAAAACAATCATTGTACTGCGTATGTGTGTGCGTGTGTGTACTGTACAAATTATCCATAATTTGATGATAGTGTGTGTTGTTGCCTGTTGTTGACTTGTAGCACCAATCAGCTGGCAGACAACTAAACCGCTATAGGCGTAATGTATCTTAACAAATAAAACTTCAAATAACTTGAATAACTTCATTTTGTGAGCAAAACTAGATAGAAATGCATTTTAATATAGACAAAATCAAGTTTATATGAAACCAAATACATGGAGTAGACTTTAGTAAGAATATTTCTTACATGATCTAACTCACTACAACCGTGATGCCCAAAATAGAGCCCGCGGGCCAAATCCGGCCCGCGATGTGGTTTTATCCGGCCCGCCAAAACGTCTGCATAAAGTGTACATTAGGTTGAAAAAAATTATCTTTACCCACGTTAGGGTCCGGACTTTTTCTCTGTTGAATTGGTATCATGCCATTTAAAATGTGTAGGTTTATGAAGTGAGAGAGCCGAAGAAACTACAAGTTGACTCTGAATTTAAAATCACACCAGGAAAATTAAACGGATCTTTAATAAATTTTGTTATGGAACTTGATAATAAACCAACATATTTATTTTGTCAATTGTAGCTGTTTAAAAAAACAACAACAACATATATACGGCTTTATAAAACTAATATGACAGTTCTTTTGGTTTGAGCCGGGAATAAAAGGTTGTTAAACTAAGCCTAGACATTGGAGGATTGATGGGAATATTTACCAACAAGTGACAAGAAAATGAGTCGTTGGTAAAGCTAGCTACAAAGATGCTCACATTGCAAGAGAGAAATGAAGCCAGTTAATATCCTATACATTCATGCAAGTATTAGATCCACTGGTTTCTAATAGAATTATTTTAGGTCAATTTTATTTCGTTTATGTACATTTTCGGTCATGTGGCCGGCGACATGAGTGTCGGAAATAAACATGACCCGCAGGTCGAATTAGTCTGAGCATCATGGCACTACAATAACACAACCTTTCAGTCTCACGTTCTGGAGTCGTCTCCCCTAACTGAAATGCAATAACGACAGCGCCTATTTAGTTGATGCAATCAGGTGACGTTAATTTAGGTGATGTTATTTAGGTGGCGTTAATTAGGTGATGTTTATAAGGTAATGTTAATTAGGTAATGTTAATTAGGTGTTAATTAGGGAAGGTTTTCCTTGTCTGTATTTGCCAAATACGAGCTATAAATCTACAAATAGAAAACAAAACCTGTATAAATACTCAGAAAGACACAGAGATAAAGGTACATTTCTTATTCCATATGCTGAGATATACATATACGAATGCTCCATCTTTCCTAGTGCTATTTGAGCATGGTATCAGTGGCACAAAGGGGTTCACTGAACCCGGGACCACGACCATCAGGGGACACAGCCTGTGACGTAGCAACACTAGCTCCACGGGGTTTATTTTACTTGAGCCCATGACGGATGACAACAAGGGGCCACATGAGATTTAGGGGATGATAGCAAAGTGAAACAAAAAAACTCTCTTGTAAAAATTGATTTAAAAGTAGAATCTACAAAGCTTCCTCAAAATGTTCTTAACTTTCTACCCAAAACGTTATATTCGTTTTAAAACATTAATCAGTGTTTTTAAGCTAAAGTCATCGTACTAGCAACTTTAATTACTTCATTGTAAGAAACTGCTCTCAACCAGGTTATTTGTAGCGGTGGCTAGCCCTGACCGGCATTTGAGGTAACAATAGTTGCTTGATCAATCCACTCTGTTTCTTCTTCTGTATATTTATAAAACCATGAATAGTATTTAAGAAATGGGGGGGGGGGCAGGGCCCTATGCGAAACGGAATGAGCGGGGCCCAGTCTGTTTAGGGATAAGAATATAAGGGAAAATTATGATTTTTGGTTCAATATGCATGAGTAAAAGCGTGACGCGTAGGAAGTAATCATCTTCTTTTTAAAGTAACGTCTGTATTATATAAGATATAAGATTATGATCTAGAGTTAGCGCGGGGCCTAAGAAAGTGCAGGGCCCACTGTTGCAGCATAGGTTGCATTAGCCTCACACCGGCCCTGGTGGGGGGGGGGGAGAGAAAGAGTTTGGTTCAGAAAATATTTATGTGTTGTAGAGAAAGGGTTTGGTTCAGAAAATATTTATGTGTTGTAGAGAAAGAGTTTGGTTCAGAAAATATTTATGTGTTGTAGAGAAAGAGTTTGGTTCAGAAAATATTTATGTGTTGTAGAGAAAGAGTTTGGTTCAGAAAATATTTATGTGTTGTAGAGAAAGAGTTTGGTTCAGAAAATATTTATGTGTTGTAGAGAAAGAGTTTGGTTCAGAAAATATTTATGTGTTGTAGAGAAAGAAAAAATGGAAATTGGAAGTGGGGTGACAATTACATTTTAGTCTATAGGGATAGTCCTGATGGTCAAGAATCAAAATTGTGACATACTTGCTAATTATTCAATTTTCTGAAAGCTCAATTTGTTTCTTTTTTCTATAACTATAACATAGTTAATTTTAGATATTTTGTAAAAATGGCTAGCATAATTTTGGGACATAAGTCAGAGAAATAAACTGACTACTTTCTGCTGTGTTTATTAAAAAACAAACGTTTGCACTTTGAGGGCTATAAGAGACATTTGTATATAATGTTTTGCTTATTATCCAGTGCACAATTGTAAGCGCAATCAACGATGTGTTAAAAATGTTGGAAAGTGAGCAGCAAGATCTACATACAGCAGATAAACAACTGCAGAAGATCTAGAATGAAATAACGAATTAGAGAATGACTTTTTGAGTGTTAGATAAAAGGGGATGCTAAAGTAGCAGAACCTTTTATTGTTGATGCAGTTTTTTTCCCCTCTACACCAGGGGTTCTCAACCTGTGGATCGCGACCCCCTTGGGGGTCGATTGACCATTTGCCAGGGGTCGTTTAACACCATCGAAACTATGGATTGTTATTGCCTACTCTTCTATTGCTGTATATGTGTGTCGGGGGGGGGGGGGTCGCGGCAGAGTGGGGGATTGTAAAAAGGGGTCGCCGAGCTTAAAAGGTTGAGAACCGCTGTTCTACACGATTGCGGAAAGTTAAGAAGCTTTTTGATGAGGCTATTACTAATTACCAAGAAGAGAATACTCAAAAGAAGACTTTCAAATTCAACGCATTTTACGGCACTATTGATGTCATTGTTTCTCAGTAACACAACGAATTTTACATGTCAGGCACCCTCCAACCTAACGGGATCAACAACCAGCACACTTTTATTTAATAAGCGATGGGCACTAACACTACGGTACCCCCTTTTCCCATTCATCTTTGCCTGACATCTCCGCCCCCTTCCGTTTTCCCGCGCTTTTACACCAGCGCAGCTCATTTCTTTTCTGCCTCGATAGAGAACAACATCGGACAGATAAGTTAACTTAAGACTATTTTGTGTTAATTGTTGTTTTTTTTGTTTGTTTTGTAGCTGATGAAGGCCTCGTGGCCCAAACGTCCTTTGTTTTACTTGGTCCGGCAGGGTTACATATATGCATGTTTTTCGTATTTTCTATACAGTCGTTTACCCCTGCAGCAGTAAATCTTTGTTTTTTTGAGTCTTTACTCTTGAACAGTCCTAATTATTTTTTTTTTACTTAATTAGAAGCCCCCTTCCCTTTTTTTTTTTTTTGCCTCTTATAAGTACAGATCGTATATGCCCGTGAAAACTATGGCTTGAGGGCCCTAACTTAGCTATAGCACATTCCTCATCCCATATGCTAGGACAAATTTGTACAAACGCTCCTTCTTCCCTAGTGCGAAAGAGAGACAAGTCTATCTCTTCAATCCTGGCGCTATCTACAGACATCGTGAACGGCGACACTTGCTATATGGTTTGTCTACGGAGGCGACGATCATTAAGACTTAGTTGAAATCTGCAGGTATGTAGGTGATGGAATCGGACAAGGTTCCAACTTGGCACCGTCAGCACGACAGTGAGAAGCGCACAGAAGAGGACAAAAAAGAAAAACAATTAAGAGATCCACGGCAGACAACGGTTTTGTCTGTATCAGATATGGCAAATTATGGCAATGTCATGATAAATACTACAATCATCATTGATCTTCGAAACATATTGGCCTATATATATATATATGTGAGAGAGGGAAAGAGAGAGAGCGAGAGAGAGAGCGGGAGAGAGAAAGAGAGAGGGAGAGAGGGAGGGAAAATTAATAGAGAAAAAAATGTAGCAAATGTCAATAACAAGAATTACCAAAAGTTTCAATTTATATACGAGAATTGTTGACCTCAAGTAATTCTTCATTAGTTTAAGGCGCAAAAGTTTTTTTTTCGCCAAATTTTAAAATTACAGAATAATGCCGTTTGGGTATATATCTTGAGATTTATTTAGTTTTCGAGATACTATTTTTCCATTCGGGCTTTTATTATCTAGTTTTTACCAATATTCATTTTTTTCTATTCGGGTGTCACCCCTTTAATGGGTGTGAACCGGTGCGGGCCGCACACCCGCACCCCCCTAGTGACGCCACTGGTCTAAAAAACCTTTTTAAAATCTACATTCTATTGATATTCTTTTAGGACGATCCTATCCCTTTCAACAGTATAAACATAGTTACAGATTTGTGTACAAAGAATTGGCGCCTAATACCGTTAGGTATCAATGTACTAGTGCAGGTGAGGCAACCTGCGGATCGAGAGCCACATTCTGCTCTTTGGGTGTTAAGCTGCGGCTCTTTAGTTCCATACGCAAATATTATTTATTTTATCGAAAAAAAAATTCGTTCTGATTCGATTAACGAGGATTAGGCACCGATTCTATCTCTCAGCCACTTGTACTTGCTTCTCAGCGCACCCCCCACCCCCCATGTCTTGAAGGTAACATATTTGCAGGTAGAAGATATTTAACTTGTGTATGCTTTATCACTTGCTATATATGAGTCTTATGACATAAAAGACACGACACGAGTTGGACTTGTTGTCAGATTTATGACTCCCAAGGTCCAGACAAAAAGAAAGAAGAAGACATGTCTTAGTGTACTGCTGGGAGCCTAGTGACGTAAGCGGTGTCAAGGTTCAACTATTGACAGAGAAACTTGTAAAGATAAGGACGTCGAAGATTGGAATATTACACACTTAGGTCAATGGTACAGACATCACAAAAATGTAGCATAACCTTGCCAATGTTATAATGGATAGAAGGAAATATAGAATAATATTTTCTACAGTGCCGACGATTATGTTTTGATAGAAGCGGATATTTGAAATGCAGTTCAATAAATACCAAGTCATAAAGAAATGTTTCACTTAGTAATGGAATAAAAATAGTAGACATACTAGTGAACCGATATCAAGTGTTTACATTAAGCGGCCTATAGTCTATATGCACTCAAAAAGTTGCATAATAATATGTACATTATAATGTAATAAAATGTGTTAAAATTTCACTATGTATATATTTGTATTAAAGGAAACATACTCAAGTTTTGATCTCATCTAATGTTTCAGTTCAACAAAAACGTTCACGAATCGAGAGTGTACTCTCCAACAATGCATTATTAAACCTAAACAAAACATTTGGGGGGTCAAGCTTCAAATGTCAGAAAAACTGTTTACTATATGTAAGCCTTCTTAATGGAAACGGTCGTTAGAGAGACGATTAACTCTTTCTCTCCGTAATTATTTACTACATTCTGGTGGAATGAACGTTGGTATCGTCAGTTAGGAGAGAAAGAGTTAAGACAATAGGAAAGAACAAAACCAAAGAGTCAACGTTTGTTTCCATGGCTCCAACACGTCACGTGGAGATCAAAAAGTGACACAAACTTCCAGACAATAATCAAAAGCTCTTCGTCTCTTGTGGGAATGGCCTTGTGTGTTGAATTATTGTAGTCTATGCAGTTTACATGTCAATTATGCCCTATGTAGATCTAGTCTATATTGTCTGGGTTAGAAATGTGTCATGACAAAATGTAATAATGTCCCCTATTAATCTTGTACGACCATATTAATTATCTACCAACCAGGACAAACGAAGACGGCGAAAAGAAAAAATTGAAATCGATAACCGGTGGACAATGGTTATGCCTGCGCTGGTAGTAGCAAAATATGTAGGTCGCAGCTGGGGCTGCGTAGCCACGGGAAATACTGCATTCCTCATTAATCTTCGGACTAGTAGACAAGCCTTATTTCTTATTTGTCCAATACATACCAACCATGTACAAACTATTTGTTAATTATGGACAACTATACAACATGAACTTTTCATATTAAAATTTCTTTTTTTTTATGCGGTAGATTTTTTTTTTTATTTGTATTCATTAGTTGTACGTGCGTATTTGTACAAAATGAACACACATGAAATTCAACTTGAAATGTGGATAGTTAGGCCACGATGAGGAACTGCTCATTTGTTTCGTAAAAAGGGGAAGTTTTGACTTCGAGACATTGACGCCACTAGTACATTCCTGACAAAGTTTTAAGGAAGACTTGCGAAATAGTAACCAATGTAAACTAAACCAATCTTGACGGCTTTAAAGATAAATAGCTTTTTTATGAACCTAGAGATTTATCTTGACGACATTCGACGTTATCTTTCAACTTCTGATTTGACATTTAGTATTCATAGTCGACTTTAGCTGAATGGGCGATGAGTTTAGTTCCTTCCTCAGAATTATGTAAGTAGATTTCGCGGAATTATTTTAAGCGACCTACAAATAGGAATCATACAAAGAAGGAAGAATACATATGAATCGAAATAATAGATTACATACAAGTAATTATTTATGCAAAAAGAAAAAAATAACTGAAAAGTGTTTCTATCCTGCAGTATTACAAACTCACATCAGCGCTATCAAAATGAAAGTATTTTGTTATTATATTATAGTATATTATATTTGTTGGAGGACTGTTATAACTTCAATGAAAGACTGTAGAGTCTGCGACATTGGAGGTGATTGGGGTGGGGGGGGGGGGAAGGGGCAATGACGGTTTGGTGGAATGATATTGCTTCTTACAGAGTAACAGAGGTGCTCTCAATCTAGCTGCATGAATCTGGATGTAGTGACTTGCAATAGCAAGTCTTCCAAAATAGAAATTAGAAAATATAACTTTTAATTTGTCGAGGGTGGATGTGAAATCTGTACGATGTATATTCATTTAAACAAAGTAATTAATAAAGAGTTTGATAATGATTAACATTAATAATATTTTATTGAACAAAAAGACTGTCAATACGGATTTGATATTAATAGAAACAATGTATTAAAACAAAATTAATTGTGTATTGCGAGTTTAGTACAATAGAAAAAAAAAAGTAAATATTATGGGAACATTTTGGCATTAGTACTAGCTTAATGTAAATTTAAGAAAAATAGTCTCCCTTTAGTTACACCATAAACACTAAACGATGCAAAGATTAAACTCACAGAATTATTGGAAGGTTATACTCACTGAAGGGTGTGAAGGTTATACTCACTGAAGGGTGTGAAGGTTATACTCACTGAAGGGTGTGAAGGTTATACTCACTGAAGGGTGTGAAGGTTATACTCACTGAAGGGTGTGAAGGTTATACTCACTGAAGGGTGTGAAGGTTATACTCACTGAAGGGTGTGAAAGTTATACTCACTGAAGGGTGTGAAGGTTATACTCACTGAAGGGTGTGAAGGTTATACTCACTGACGGGTGTGAAGGTTATACTCACTGAAGGGTGTGAAGGTTATACTCACTGAAGGGTGTGAAAGTTATACTCACTGAAGGGTGTGAAGGTTATACTCACTGAAGGGTGTGAAGGTTATACTCACTGAAGGGTGTGAAGGTTATACTCACTGAAGGGTGTGAAGGTTATACTCACTGAAGGGTGTGAAAGTTATACTCACTGAAGGGTGTGAAGGTTATACTCACTGAAGGGTGTGAAGGTTATACTCACTGACGGGTGTGAAGGTTATACTCACTGAAGGGTGTGAAGGTTAATCCTTGATAGAGATTATGCATGGAAAGGAAGTGAAATTTATATGACACCATTTAAAGGTTCTCTAATGCAAGGGCGTCAAAATTGTGCCTTGGTTTAACTTATTGAATCCCTCCATGCCATCCATGGACTCCTATTTTCTAATTGTGCCTTGGTTTACCTTATTGAATCCCTCCATGCCATCCATGGACTCCTATTTTCTAATTGTGCCTTGGTTTACCGCAAAACGTAAAGGTTCGTGGACTTTTTCAGCAGATAGTTTAAGACCCATTGAGCTCAGACAAAATGTTTCCCTAGTGCTTGAGACAGGTTAGGCCTCTATGCGACTGTCATAGAGAAGCTACAAGCAGATACTTCTGAACCACCACAGTGTTGCCCAACGTAATATTTCAACTATTGTCGGTCAAAATAACAACTACTAAATGGAACAAAAAAACAAGGGTCAGAATGTAATACAGATTATATACACACACATACACATATTTAAATATATTTTTTGCAGGGGGGGGGGCTGGGGGGCCGAAAAAAATCCTGGCTACGCCCAATGTTTGTATTCAATAATTGGATGTAGATATCTAGTAGGTCGAATAGCTTTTTTTTAGCTCCAATCCTAATATTTGTATATTCTTCAATTCATACATTCGCTTAACTTAGTACATTATCATTTTCTTGAATTGTTTTTAATGCACTATATCAGTAACTATTTCCGTGAAACAAAAACTAAGACCCGTTGGCCGCGGGTAATATATGGCTAGTAGTCACATTAACCTACAATATGAATTTAGTGACTAAGAAATAGAAGAATAAAGAAATTTATTAAGTCAAATATCAAATCTCATTTGTTTGCTAACAAATATTTATTTTAAGAATGTAATTAAATAATATTTCGTGGTTAAAGATAAAAAGCTTTGACAATATATATCAGAGATATCCAATGCAGGTGTAAGTACATAACATTGGCAAAAACACAATGACCTGTGACCTGTACTTTGTTTTGTTACTGTTGGGGGTCGTGGCATAGCGCTGAGCTAGAAGGTTGAGAAACGCTCCTGTAGTGGTAGGACAGTTAGGGAACTAAGAGTCTTTTTGTTATCTTATTTAACGGCCTTTATAATTTAGGCGTACAAAATGTGGGAACATTGTAATTCAGTTATCAGTGCAGTATAAGAAAAGAGTACATTCAAAATATAAGTATTTTTTTCAAGTATCTTTAATAAAGTTTATATTTAAAAAAATTGATTAAAATATGTTAATGAATACAAAGCATAAATTGTAAGCTGTCACTTTAAAACATAACATTATTTGAAGATCAGAAATTAATATATGAGGATTCATAAAAAAACCTTGTTTTTTTCTTCCACAAACAATGAATTGTTTTATGTTAATGTTCATTATCTCCCCCTAAGTATTTGAATTACAAAACTTTTACTTCCCTTTCTTGATGACTTAAACATAAAGCAACAGACAAGCTAACGTCCAATGCCTTTATAAATCAAACTTGAATTCAGAATCTCTATATAGATAGATCGGCACATGGGCTCTATTTCAATATACACAATTTAAACATGTATTTATATACTTTATAAAGTAGAAAGTGATGCGTATGTATGCATGTATGTTTACGAATAGAAATCAAACCGCTTGACCAATCTTAATAAAACTTGGCAGAAATGTTCCAACTCCTAAAATGAGTGTCGAGGTCTGAGCAGAAAATGTTCGCCTACATAATGTGCATGTTAATGTACCTGGATGACCTTTACTTTCAGTTATGACGTGATAACGAGGACTTCTTTGTTAGAAGACTATATTTTGGACGAATGTCAAGAATTTGATTACATTCTTACTAAGACCATATATAGGTCTATATGTTTAGCTTCGATAATTAATAATTTAAAGCTAGACCTTAGAATAGGTCGTCAAAATTAATGAACTGATAGCAACATTGCATGTGGCAATATAAAGCTTATATTTTATCATTATTTATTTACTTAACAAAAGTAACTATTTCATAGTTGTCTACTTAACAGCTGACAGAGCTCTTAAAAATATGTTTCATTATGAGAATTAGACATGAAACGGACTATATTATTTTCTAAATAAAGATAGAATGTGGCAATCCTATTATAGGAATAGAATCCAATAGGTGTTAAAGCATGGAAGTGCTACAGTAAATAACATATTTATCAAATTCAGAAAGGAGATAAAGCGTGAGTGAGGTTTAGGGTTAGGGTTATACACACAGACAACATAAACTCATAACATGAATACATAAACAACATATACTCATAACATATAAACATAAATAACATATACTCATAACATATATACATAACACAAATTATTATAATAATAATAAGGCTTGTCTTTGAGTCCGAAGATAGTGAGGAATGCATTATTTCCCGTGGCTGTGCAGCCCAAGCAGTAACCTACCCAGTGGAAGCATAGCTATTGGCTGCAGGTGGCCAATTTAGATTTTCTTTTGGTCTCAAACTTGTAGCCCGCGGCCTTTGCGAGTGACCACCAGCTGTCTCGCCTGCAATAAGGAATGTGTTCTCAAGGTTGCTATTGAAACCACTAATACTGGATTTCATCGACTCGAGAAGATTTGCGTTCATTTATCCCGTAATACGAGTATAACGAATTTCTCTGGCCTGGAGGCTGATAAAGGATAGACACTGTTGAACAATTGTATATTAGTAAATTCCATAAAGTTCCAGGACAACTGGTTGACTGACAAGTAGAAATGTGTCATGACAAATGTAATTATGTCCCCTCCTTTTATCAGAACATTGACTGTTGCACACACACACATAAAGCTTGAGAAACGAAGCACAAATTTAAATAACCTACTAACACACAAATATTACATGTTGTGAATTAAAAAAAAAGAATGGCTCTTAGATTCAAACTTCGACTGTGTAAGACAAGTTTGGCGACAACTGTAGAAAATGGAAATCTTTGTTGGAAGAAACATAATGAAACGTTTCATAATAAGAGTAGCCTTTAATTTCAAAGGCATCCTAATAGTAGGATAATTAGGATTTGATTTCATTACTCTCAGTAAAGAATGTTGAAATTTATAATTATTTATCAAAATTTTGATCGTAACTTAGTGTTTCGCAATCAAATATTGAAAAGAAAAGAACTAAGAATTTAATGTATAAACATACTTGAACGAAACTTTTTATTTTGCAATATAATACATTTTGTGGTTTTAAATTAAATATTGTAATACAAATTCTCTATAATAAGTCAAAATTTGTTATAATAAATAATTACATGTTAACAAGTTTCATTGCCTCCCTTTAAACAAATGCTATTTTAATTTACAGTGAAATTTCTCGAGAGCTAAACGACAATAAATAATGTTTTCTATCCTGATACACTTTGGAGGGGCAGTCCAAATTTCGGCACGTAGGTCATATTCAGCCAGTCCAAAGAATAGGGCTCACTGTGGATAACAGAGACCTTGTTTCATTGACACTCGACATTTTCTGTTAGTCACACGTCAATCGCGTGTCGACATTTAAAAGACGCGAAAGCCGACAAATGTTTTACAAAACTGAATCAAGGAAAGTTAGTCAGTTTAAGACATGTTAAAGAACCTGCAAGTGCAAAACGTGACTTGCCGTTAAGTACCGATACATTAAGTACTATCATCGGTACCATATTGTTTTCATGAGGTATATAATGAGATGTTTCCAACCTATATTTCATAACAACACAGCGAACTATGTGAGGTATAATGACCAACTGGAAAGTCCATAGTTTCCATTATGCTATGTTTATGGGTAAAAAAAGTTTTGTAAACACCACAACTAATGTCTCCCCTGCACAGCGCCATTCGTTTGTAACACCGTGTAGAAGTCGAGGGTTATATGCAGGGGTGCACCAGATAGTAGCTCCGGCTCCGGCTTCCGACGAATATCCGAAATTTTTTACTATCCGGTGCTATTCGGCTCCGGTCGGATATCAAAAAGTACTATCCGGTGCACCTCTAGTTATATGTACTACTGTCCTGAAGTCTCTCTACATTTATTGATTGTTTTGTCAGGTACAAGATATAATTGTTCAAAATTCATCTTGATCCGAGATAGGGCGTGGGAGAAATAACTTGTACAAGCTTTTTACCACACAGACAGACAGACAAGGTGATCCCATATAAACTTTAAATTGTCAAGAGATGCAGGTGTGATGCAGAGAATGAGGAGAGGCTTGCCAAGTGTGGGCGACGATCACGTGAGACAGGTTTGGGGAGAGGAGGAGATATAAATGTGGTTCTTTCTATGATTGCCATCAATGCACTAGGCGTTTGATTGTAAAAGGTTGCACTGCATTGCGTATTTAAATTAGTCCAGAGTTTAATACTGAAAAGCGACCTATTAGGAATAGGTATGCAAAGAAGGCTAAGATGAAGAACTAATACATATACACACCCAATAAATATTATTTTTTGCAATATTTATTTACACTTTTTAAGACGATAAAACATCCTATTTCGTTATAAAATCTAAAGCAAACTACAGTTACCTAATTTCAAGAGCGCTAATCAAGAGAGGTTACACATTTCTACGGAATTTAAGGGAACGCAATCGATACTACACGAATGAGATTATAATACATTTTAATTTCGACTGGTTTAAAAATATTGATACATATATATTTTCTTTAAATGGTGTTTGTATAGTAGAAAAAGTTCATACTGAAACTCGTTTTGGAGATACACCTATTAGCATGGAGGTCTGGGAGCAAAGCGATTTCCGCGTTCTTCGTTAAGTGATTTAAAATGTCATTGTAACCTAGCAAGAGGACAACTTCTGAGGTTGACAGGGTCATTGTAGCCTTGTACGTTTTAAGCTGACTTTGTAAAAGGGACATTATAAGTTTTAAACTGACTTTGGAAAAGGGACATTATAAGTTTTAAACTGACTTTGTAAAAGGGACATTATTAGTTTTAAGTTGACTTTGTAAAAGAGACATTATAAGTTTTAAACTGACTTTGGAAAAAGGACATTATAAGTGTTAAGCTTAAGTTAACGCCTTACCTATTGGCACATTTGGAGGTTTACAAATCCTGTGCAGCTGAGCTAGACAGCAATTTTAAACCAGAAAGAAGTTATTTTATTTGACGAACAGAAAAGCTAAAGAAAAATGTTATTTGAACAAAAACATCACTGCTATACCAAAGTGTATTCAGAAGTGTATGTAGAAAAGTATGTTTGTGTGCAAGTTCGTTTGTTTGTTTATAACGAATTTATATCAAGAACATCAAAATGAGAGCACAGTAGTACAATTCTGATAGAGTTCAAGGACCGTCCCTTTTTTACAAACAAATGACTAAAATTATTTCTAGTTTAAGAGCACCCGAAGCAGAGGAATACTTAACAAAACAAATGTTAACGCTGTGATTAACAAAAGTCTATTTATATATGAATGTGTATGAGTGTTTAAGCTTGAATTTGAATGAGAGTATGTCAATTCCATTAAAAATAAAAAAACAGGTCAATAAATATTTTTTTAAAATTATATTGGAATTCTTTTAATTCTAAGAGCAGCGTAAGAATCATATAGTTCCACATGCAAGACGCACTTACCAAAACTTTGCAAAATCTAAAATATCATTGATATATTCAATATCTCATCTAGTTTTTGCAATCTGTGTGACAGACAAACGGACGACCAGACAGACAAAAAAAAAAAAAAAACTAATACCGGCTTGACCCCTTTCGGGGTCACTAAAAAATCGTAGTAGAACTACGAATAACAGCAGTACCCCAGTCGTAGGCAGACATTTGTTAACACTTGAGTTTATTAAAGAATAATGAGTCTCTGTGTTTACTTTTTGTTGTATTTTGATCCTTCTTGTTATTGTTGTTATTATATTTATTATTTAAAGCATAGTATTTTTATAAACTTAAAAAAGGCCCATATTTCAATTTAAAATAATATATTTTAAAAAAACACAAAACACACAAAAAAACATGAAATCATTTCATAGATTTTTTCACAAGTGTTGTTTAGAGAAATATGTTAAAATGTTTTACTGTACAAAAGCTCTTCATATTGTTAATGAATAAAAATGTTACGTCAGTTTTGTACAATTAGTTATCTTCTCTCTAATTATTCGCAATTTAGTTTTATAATGAAACATAAGTGGCTTAAACAAATGTAAACAGTGATTCTTAAACCTATTGCCAAGCAAGTAAAAAATCTTCATCTAAGATGGGCTTTCAAGGACTTTTTAAAAGGCAAAGAATGTTCTATTTCACAGCGAAGTGCACTGATCAAGCCAAGGAAAGGTAGTTATGTTCTTTTTTTTACAGCCAAGTGCAATGGTCAAGCCATAGAAAGATACGAATGTTCTATTTCACAAAAAAGTGCACTAGTCAAGCCAAGGAAAGGTACTAATGTTCTATTTCACACTTAAGTGCACTGGTCAAGCCAAGGAAAGGTACTAATGTTCTATTTCACACTTAAGTGCACTGGTCAAGTCAAGGAAAGGTACTAATGTTCTATTTCACAGTGACCTGCACTAGTCAAGCCAAGGAAAGGTACTAATGTTCTATTTCACACTAAAGTGCACTAGTCAAGCCAAGGAAAGGTACTAATGTTCTATTTCACACTAAAGTGCACTGATCAAGTCAAGGAAAGGTACTAATGTTCTGTTTCACGGTGAAGTGCACTAGTCAAGCCAATGAAAGGTACTAATGTTCTATTTCACACTAAAGTGCACTGGTCAAGCCAAGGAAAGGTACTAATGTTCTATTTCACACTAAAGTGCACTAGTCAAGCCAAGGAAAGGTACTAATGTTCTATTTCACACTAAAGTGCACTGGTCAAGACAAAGAAAGGTACTAATGTTCTATTTCACAATAAAGTGCACTAGTCAAGCCAAGGAAAGGTATTAATGTTCTATTTCACACTTAAGTGCACTGGTCAAGCCAAGGAAAGGTACTAATGTTCTATTTCACACTAAAGTGCACTGGTCAAGCCAAAGAAAGGTACTTATGTTCTATTTCACAATAAAGTGCACTAGTCAAGCCAAGGAAAGGTACTAATGTTCTATTTCACACTTAAGTGCACTGGTCAAGCCAAGGAAAGGTACTAATGTTCTATTTCACACTAAAGTGCACTGGTCAAGCCAAGGAAAGGTACTAATGTTCTATTTCACACTAAAGTGCACTAGTCAAGCCAAAGAAAGGTACTAATGTTCTATTTCACAATAAAGTGCACTAGTCAAGCCAAGGAAAGGTATTAATGTTCTATTTCACACTTAAGTGCACTGGTCAAGCCAAGGAAAGGTACTAATGTTCTATTTCACACTAAAGTTCACTGGTCAAGCCAAAGAAAGGTACTTATGTTCTATTTCACAATAAAGTGCACTAGTCAAGCCAAGGAAAGGTACTAATGTTCTATTTCACACTTAAGTGCACTGGTCAAGCCAAGGAAAGGTATTAATGTTCTATCTCACAGAGAAATACACTGGTCAAGCCAAGGAAAGGTTCTAATGTTCTATTTCACACTAAAGTGCACTAGTCAAGGCAAGGAAAGCTACTAATGTTCTATTTCACACTAAAGTGCACTAGTCAAGCCAAGGAAAGGTACTAATGTTCTATTTCACACTCAAGTGCACTGGTCAAGCCAAGGAAAGGTACTAATGTTCTATTTCAGAGTGAATGGGAATGCTAAAGTTAAAATAAAATGTTAACGCCCCTTTATTGCAAGTTTTAATTCAGTCCTTTAATTTGCCTTTGTAAATGATAAGAAGTTAACTCTATCTTTCACAGAGAGAGAGACAGACAGATAGACAGAGAGAGAGAGAGAGAGAGAGAATGGTAACACTTCTGGTCAGTGTTGGAAAATTGAATGAGAAATTTGTATAAGAATTGTGGCCAACTCTCGTTATGTATCAATGTGCTAGAATAAATCCAAAACAAATTACAGATGTTAAGAGACAACAACGTGGAGACCACTTTTGGCTTGTAATACCAAACTGAATTGGGTCATTGTGCTGGCTACATGACCGTCTCGTTAGCCGTTAGCCATTGAAACGTCTGAAATATAACATTCGTTTTGTCAGAATGTTGACCCTATAGACACACACAGTTTTAGACAAATTGCTGAAAAAAAGCACCAAGTTTGTATTAAGCGGCCTTTAAAGACAAAGTCCTACAATAATTATTTCTAATTTCAATTATAATACGCATATGGTGAAGTGATGAAATGTGAATATTTATTTATTTTCTTTAAGTAACACTAATATAGTTAGAAATCAAATATTTCAAAGAAAAAAAAAGGACGGTTAACCCCAGAACTGCGCAAAATCTGGTCACTAATTGGTTTAGACTTATTTTTAAAAAATAGACATAGGGTTACAAATGCAGCATCTTGAAATTGAAATGCATCTTGCCTTGAAATCGTCTTTTCAACTTTAGTAGTAAAGTCGAAAATATGGAGCAGACTGTTAAACGTGGAACCGCATCTCATATTAAAATTAACAACCAGTGAATCCAATACAATGATCTGTCATGTCAACACACAGACTTTTTTCTTCGTATGCACCTAAATTCAGAGGAAGGGGCAAAGGGTAATCCGCGTTGTAAAAAATATAAAAGGGATACACATATGTCAACATTTAGGAAGCACTATAACCGGGGTCAGCAACCTGCGGCTCGCGAGCCACATGCGGCTCTTTGGATGTGAAGCTGCGGCTTTTTGGTTCCATACGCCAATATTATTTATTTCATTGAAAGATTTTTTAAAAAATAGTTCTGAATCGTTTAATGATGATTTGGCACCGATTCAATCTCTCAACCACTTGTACTCGCTTTTCACCAAACCCCTCTCCCATTACACGCGTCGTCACTGCTGTCAGTCCGTTGGAGGTTCGAATGTCGTCGGATGTTTCTATGAAGGTTTTAATTCGCATTTCACGCTATACGAATTGGCATCTTCGCCACTAGCTTTGGATGTGACGTATAGTTTGTTGTTTCAAATAAATGAGTTAGAAGCGAGTTATCTTCTCAAACTTAGAAGCAATCTACAAGTAATGCTAATCCTGCAAGCTTTGTGGCACCACAAGAAGTTGAAAAAAAAGGCAAACCATTTACAGATGGCGAGTATGTCGAAGACTGCTTTCTGTCTGCATATGAAGAATTGTTTCGTATTTTTAAAAACAAACCAGAAATCTATCAGCTAAAACAGTACAAGATAGAATTGCTCAAATGTCTTCAAATGTAACATATTTGCAGGTGGAAGATATTCAACTTTCAGATGTCTTATCACTTGCTATGGATGAGTTTTGAGACTTAGAAGACACGACACAAGTTGCCCTTGTTGTCAGGTAAATGTCTTTCCAAGGTCCAAAAGAAGAACTTGTCTCGTGACAAACTAGAGGAGATGTAGCGAATGACATGAGAAAATATCTTGAAAACATTAAGATCGATTTAAATAATAAATAAAATAGCAACTGCTGGTGCCAGAAATATGACAGGAACAAATAAAGGGGCAACAACGATTTTTGGGAGCAAAATAAACCATGAAATTCTTACGTTTCCATGGATAAATCGGAAGTGCTTTAGGCCTAAAACGATTCCGACCGAAATAGTTGAGGTCATAAATTTGGTAATCAATATTTTTAATATCATCTTGTCAAAAGTACTCTACCATCGTCAGTTTAAAGAATTCTTAAACAAAATGGAGACTCAGTTTTCCAACCTCCTTCTTCCCAACAAAGTGCGAAGGCTTTCCAAAGGTTGAAACATTTTGCTTTGTGCTTGAATGAAATAAATTGTTGCAAGCATTTTACATTAAGGTGGATATAACAATGAAATTAAATGAGCTGAATTTAAAACTGCAAGGAAAAAGGGAAACCCAGCCTATGTTTTGGTACAAGAATTTGTTTAATTTGAAGAAAAATTAATTCTTTTTGCAGAAGATATAAAGAGCCGTAAGTTTCTTTGTTTTGAATGCCTAACGCAGTATCGCGATAAAATCGGTACAACTTTTGACACGATGCATTTCTTGACAGAGTTAAGCAGTAACCCCCCCCCCCCCCCCAAAAAAAAAAAAAAAAAAACATTCGAGCATTCCTAGTAAATTCTTTCAACACAAATAGTCACGAAATCCACATTGATCTCTTTGGAATTGATACTCCTTCATAACTGCATCTAGAATTTAAATTGATCGATTTTAAAAATAAAGCATTGTGGAGTGGATAATTTACAATTTACAGAGTTAAAAAATCAAGTTGCAAGTGTTGGAAGTCCAGAAATGTATGTACATAACGCAATTAAAGTTGACAGCTTTAGAAGGAATGCCGCGAGTTGATTCTTCGCATGGTATAATCATTCAGATTGCTACTGAGAGGTAAAGAAGTTGGCATTTAGAGTGGTGACTATCTTTGGATTGACATGTTAGTGCGAGAAAGCGTTCTCTTGCATGAATATAATTAAAAGTAAAGTAAAAAGCCTACTAGCAATTGAAAATATTATTTTTAAAGTCGTGTTTGAAACTAAAAACAAGTTATGAGCCGAATGTATCCAAAAGTTGTAAAACCATGCAAAGCCAAAGCTCCCATTGAATTAGTGTTGTAATTAAATGTTTAACTGCTTTAGTTGTTACCGAATTAAAAATAACTATCTAATGATGCAATATATATATATTCTCTCTCTCTCTCCCTCTATATATATACTAAAATTTGTTAAGAAAAACACTACTTATATATGAATAAATAGTTTCGGGTTTTTTCGATTAAAAAAAAGTGTGTTAGTACTATTTATATTTGGCAAGAAAAACTTTGTCGCTCTTTAAAAACTTTAAATTGTCATTTTTTGGTTCTTTAAACTCAAAAGGTTGTCGACCACTGCACTTTAGTAATAAAGAACAAACTACAACATAATAAATGGGCTACAAAAACAAGGCATACAAAAATTCCCTTTATTATTAATTTAGTCCTCATATATAAACGATTAAAAAAATTATTATTTATTCAGTTCTTCACAGTAAATATACAAATGAAAAGGATAATGAATAAATTTAAAGGAAAAAAAAGACACTAAATGAAAACTAATAGTAAATACTGAACGTTTTTATTTCCCACCGAATAGTCCAACATTTCATGGTGTTAAATTAAATACTCAATCATTAAATGACAGCATTTGTTTATTATAACCTGGATTATCTAGTTATGATCATTTACATTACCTCCCTTTTAACAACTATATGCTTATTTTATGGTGACATTTTTTTGATGGCTCAAATACAAAGACAAGAATTAAAGCGACGATCGAACTAACCTCTAAAAATGTTTCTATACTGATAAACTTTGAGAGTGGCGTCCAAACTTCGGCACGTGGGACATATTCGGCCCCTCAAAACCAGACTTTGATACTTTGCACCGGACGCGTTTTTGTGATGTCTCGGCTCGCGAATTGAGTGTCGAGGTCTGAGCAGAAAATGTTCGGCTACATGATGTGCATGTTATGTACTTCGGTGACTTTTACTTTATGTTATGACGTAATAACGAAACCTTCTATGTAAATGGAAAAGTATCTAACAAAAGATCTGATACAATCTAATACCTCGTACATTTCACACTGACAGGCTAACAAAAGAGATAAAGATGGGTTTTAGTCAAACATTAAGTTGACTGCCAAGAAACTTTTTAAATTCTGACCTACAAAATCTGTATAATTCAGATATTTCCACGTTTTTATCATGTGACTTCCTTCAAGACATTTTGGAAATTTCTCTAGCCCGGAGGCTGATAAAGGTTAGACACTGGTGAACTATTGCATATTAGTCAAGTCAATTGGGTTTTACGACAACTGGTTGACAGACAAATAGAAATGTGTCATGACAAAATGTAATACTGTCCCTCCTTTTATCAGAACATTGTCTGTTGTCCTCAACCCCCCCCCCCCCCTTTACATATTTACAAAGTTTGAGAAATGATGCACAAACTTGACTACAGGTGAGAGCTAAATCATACATGAGCGGCCTTTGGTAGTCAGTGCATACAAAAATATATTTAGACTTCGCTGGTATTTTAATTGATGGACAAAAGGTTATAAAATTTCAATATTTATTTTGTTTCTTTAAATACCGCTAATATAGTTTAGAAAAAAAAGATAGTTAATGATTATCAATTAAATAATGAAAATTGGTTAATGCAAGTCAGCATTTTTTAAATCGATAATTACTCTAGAATTGTCCATTATTTGAGTTTGGTTTCTATAATTTCAGTATTAAACTTCACACGCCACTTTCTACCCCTCCCACTAAAGCATTTGCATGACAAAATTTTTGTCAACTTTCTAGATGTCTTGAAGATAAAGCAGTGGACAAGCTAACTTCCGACGCCGCGATCACTTTTTAACAATTCCTCACTACGCAGCGCCATGAGTGTAAGTCACTGTGTGCTTTCGCTAATGTAGATTGTCAAATTTCTTTTGCCATGTCGAAAAAGCACGATAAAATAGAAGAACTTCTAAGAAGTTTCAACGTTGTAGACTATACACATTGCAATAGGGAGCCCACTTCTTGCAGTGCTCCATACATAACTGACGATAAAGGTACACAATTTGCTTCCGAAAGTGAAAGGGAGACTTCTATACCTATGAGCCACGGTTTAGTATAGTATTATGAAATGTGTTGATAAATACCTATATATAACCATACATCCATTGTATGTGACTTCTTGTATACTATATATTAGGTATGTTCATTTAAAGTAACTAACAGTGTGTTTTATTTTGTTGGGTCAGTTCAAATGCTCTATCTTATGCTAAAGCTTATTTCGATCCTGTATACTTTACATTAGGTATGTTCATTTAAAGTAACTAATAATGTGTTTTATTTTGTTTTTGTCGAGGTCCTATGTTCTATGTGGAACCAGTAAGAGACCGTGGAGAGTGGCGTGTTTTTGTCGAGGCCATATGTTCTATGAGGAATCCAAAGGAATGATGATGATGAATAGTGAACGGGGGTCTGTCCGGATAATCGATCGTCCGGATAACTGAATGCGGGATTTTATAAACGTTTCATTTCATTACTAATGTAAAGGAAATTCAGATAGCGTTGTGTTGAGCTGTAACTTTCGATATGTTATTATCGTTTAATAATTAAATCTTATGTTATTTAGATGGTCCTTAACTTGTATGTTCCCTTCAACGAATATAATTCATCTAATTAAACTCTAAGTAGCATTATTCTGGAATGGTTGTGCGTGTTTCTGATGCAATGATGCAACTTGGAGTAACATTTTAGTAGATCAATTGTATTAGCTGGATAGTCTTTGATAGAACCACGAGAAACAACATCGCAGT
Organism: Biomphalaria pfeifferi; assembly: GCA_030265305.1. Lineage (NCBI taxonomy): Eukaryota > Metazoa > Mollusca > Gastropoda > Planorbidae > Biomphalaria > Biomphalaria pfeifferi. The sequence continues at coordinate 7,269,238 of JASAOG010000009.1, read as the reverse complement.
CGAGTTTATAAATAGAGGGTTAAATGTTGAAATAGGAAACACAAGCGACAGACGGGTGACAGAAGGACTTGTAGTTTTAAAAGGAGTTGAACTTTGTTTAAACGATATTATTTTACTTGTGCTTCGCCTTGTATTTACACTAAAGATAAATGTATATTTGTCAAGAAATGTTACGTTCAGTTTCTTTTCAAAAGAAGTTGAAGTTTCATTCAAGATCGACATTAAGAAAGTAATACGCCACAATGGTTTAGATGGACTAGCTTTTTGGGCGCTAGAACCCAACGACTGCGTAGAGGTGCACACATCGTTACTTAGTCTCTGACTTATACGAATGTTGAAAGTAAGGCATCATCTGACCACGTGGTAACCATTGATATTTATTCTTTAAGCATCAAATCAAAGACGTGTGTCATTGTCTAGCGTCTACATTATTCCAGAAATTTGTAAGGCCAGAGACAGCAATTAAAAATTGGTCTGTCACTGATCATACAAAGTTCCACCTTCAGACGTTGCGATCTATAGGGCCAATGATGTGAAGGCAATCAGTTTCAATGATCGATGGTTAACGATGGGTCATATTATCAATACAACGACCAACAGTCTTTATTTTCCATAACTAATGTCAGGTAGACACAGGGGCGCAATAAGCCCAATATTCACATTTCCAGTTTTAACTAAGATTGGAACCCGCTACCACACCGATTATGCTAGAAGCAGATTATTCGTGACATCATATCCGAGGAAGTAGCATCGAGATGAATAAGGCCATAAGGAGCAAAGAATCAAAGAATAACAGTTTACATGTTTATTGTCGCCTAGCAAAAGAGCCCCTGTGGAGGCTGAACTAGAAGGCAATAGTAATTTAAAGAAAGGCCCTAGTCGAAGACAGAAACAGATGACTAAAAGAGAACTTAAATAGACCTCTCGTGGACAAAGGCTTTGTCAGTATTAGGTGTGGCAAATTATACAGGTTGCAACTGGGTTTGCGTTGTCATGTGAAATACTGCAGTCATCCTTATTCTTCGGAATTGAGGACGACCAGAGTGGTCATATACACTATATTGAGGCTATATGTCCCTGCACCACAGTGGTTAGCGCTCTGGACGTTGTGTTAATGTCGTTTGGTTTGATCCCAAGACTAAACTTATTTTAAAATATTGACCAAAAAGAATGTTTAGCCTGGTAGGCTATATTATTTAAGAAGAGTAGAAATTATTTTTATACATAATAATAAGAGATGCTTGTTTGCTCGTATTTCACTTATTGTATCATTTACACCTCAGGAGTGATGCAGGGAAGGTCAAGGTGAGGGCAGTGGTGGGAAGCGGGTGGGCTGAGTTTGATGTATGACAGGTGTTTCCTTCTACTGAGACCGACTTTATTGTTTTCAGAAGGATGTCTATATCGGACCTATTGTATGTGAGAATGTGTGCTATTAAACTTAAGTTTCCCATTATAAAACATGAGGTACGATAATGAGTTGATGACGATTCCACAATATGTCAGCAATTCTAAAAACTGAGTTCTATGTAAAATTTAGTTTGTTGTGAGTATCGAACATATATAGAAAATTACCGGGTATATATTTATAATATAAGTACTTAAAATAACTGCAACTGTCGAAGCATAAATATTTGTAACAGTTTAAATTAATGTCCATGAAATGTTGTACCCCCGTACGGGATCACAGATTAAATATGGTATTTCAATGGTGAAGATTTTTTTACACGTAGTGACGCGATTAAAAGCACTTGTATTTATAATTAGTAATACGCGATGTTCGGTTTTAGTTGATGGTATTGAATGCAATATATTCATTCTAGAATACATGATGAGAATATATATTGCACTAAGGAACGTTACGGAAAGAAAAAAAAGAATGATACTCAGCAACTTTTACGGCATGATTTCATTTGACTTTTAATAGTTCAAGCGAAACCCCAATTCGTCATTTGTCAACCGAATCTATCAAGCTGTAAAAACTCAAACGTCATTTTTCATATAAGCGTCTGAGCTTTTTTTTTTTTTTTTTTAGATGGATACCCAGTATTTAAGTTTTAAACCCAGATTTGACTCTGCAGACAAACACAATAAACAAAATGTAGCAGCCGTGGAAGAGTGTTATTTAGTGGTGTTCAGAAAAGCCATAACTATGAAATATTAAACAATGTTAAAAGTTAATATTTTCAGCGTCCAAAAATAATGATCGCAAATTGGTTATGTATATTACGGAAATAATTGGTCTATGAGCAATGTCAACAGCAAAAAAACTAACAATACACTTAATGTCATGTGATTCCTTCTAAAAAAAAGCACTGACCCAGGTAACCCTAACACTCATCTGTTTGAACCAAAATGGAAAAAAAAACAACATAAATTTCGGGCGGAAAAAGTGACGTCAGACATTGACTACCATAAATAAGAAAAATATACATGCTGTGTAAGGTTGGACGTTAACCTTTGAAATTCAGCCATTTACTGGTCAAAGATGTGTACATGTGAAATTAACAACTAAATGCGTACATAGCTTACACGTTTATTTTTCAAGTATAAATTACGTGAAATCAATATCAATTTTCTTTCGTACATGTAATGAAAGAACTTGCTGCTCTATAACACAAATGATCTTACATATTAAATCAGTAGTTACCAAACTTTTTGTCTCGTAGGCCCCATGCCATGTTTACCTGTATGCGGTAGACCCATTGCTTAGCTAATATAGCCATTGTGAAACACCCGTCATTCTTTTTCCAGGCTAAGGACCGACAGGAAACGCAGGCGGTGAAAATATATTTCCTGTCAACATGTGGGGGAGAACCAAGTAAAAAACCTATAGCCAGGAAATAAAAAAGTGGATGAAACCAACTGCCAAAGTTGCAAGGAAATCACGTGAGTGGAATCCGCAAGGAAAGAGAAAAGTGGGCAGGCCTAAAACAATCCTTGGAAGATGTCGGTCTTCTTGGTCCTGAGGGTACTGGTATGACATGGAAGCAGATGAAGAAAGCTGCTCAGAACCAAGTTCGATGGAGAAGTGTGATTGGGGCCATATGATTCCCCTGGGGTTCACAGGATTTAGTCAGTCCAATAAGTCAAAAATTACCTTTTGGATAAAACTTGACCTTATGAAAACTTTCGTTACATAATTTCCTAACATTCGTAACCTAGCAACAAAATTAGGTCATCGTCTGTACAAATAATTGAAATATTAATCTAAGTGTAAATAATCAGATCTGCAAGATAATATTTTGCGCATGTGTCAAACCCCTTCCCGTGACCTAACATCCACAGAAGGATAACTTATTTTACTGAATTAAACAGATGCTAATTTGATTTTTTTTCTCATTCGTCTAAATGAAAAAAAAAGGCTCATATGATATATTTAAAATACACCTCATTCTTTACGATAGCATGCACCAGCTGTATAAAGTGGTAACGGTTGGTTGAAGCTGACCCTCAGCTGGGCCAGACGTGTCAGCTTTCAAGAGTTCCGTTAGCACGTCTCTGTTCTAGGTGTGCAAGCAGGCGTGACCATACTGAGAGACGGTGCGTATCAAATGTGTTGCATTCATACCAAGGGAAGCAAATGAGTCTGGCATACAAACATTGCCGTAATAATAGTTTCAAATATTACTCTTTCATACAAGTTGCAAAATTTGTTGCAATTCATTGCAAGACAAGTTAATGCAACTAGCATACAAATGGAGATATTCTAATGATGATAACCTATTAACTCATTTTTTCAAACGCTGTGTATTGCTACTCTAGCTGACAGAGCTCATACTTGTATATTTGATTACATGAATCGGACTTTATTATTATCTAAATAAAAGAGAGAATGTCGTAACCTTATGGGAATAGAATTAAATAGATTTTAAAGAATAGAAGAACATATTTATTACATGCATAAAACGAGATAATGAGTGAATATGTGAGGTTTAAAAATAGGAAGAGAGGGAGAGAGAGAGACAGACAGACAGCGCGGGAGAAAAAAAAAAGAGACACAGAGATGCAGAAAAGAAAAAGTCAGGAAAAGGTAATAATGCCATATTTACAGCATGAGAATTACAAGTGTGGTCTGGATTGTGATGTTGTTATTGTTGTAGATTGAAAATATTGATGAAGTAATCAGTTCTGGGGCTATATAGGTGAGACGAACTTACCTTACAGTTCTGGAGTTAGATAGGTGAGATCTGAACTTACCTTACGGCGCTTTGATTCTCTTCAGGCTTACAAGCGGCAGACGTCAAATCCAGCACGATAGAGAAAGAGAGCAGCCTATCATAGTGTGCGTGTGTGTTTGTATGTGTGTGTGTGTGCGTTCGTATATTTTTTAGCGATTTGGAAAGTGTAAGAAGTATTACATCAGTGATGCCCAAAATCATGTATGTTTTTTTTTTTTAAAGAAAAGCTTGGCTGTTTAAAAAATAACAAGAACATATAAACGGCAGATCTACAACAGCTTGGGATTATGGCGTGGACACGTAAGGCCCAGAAGAGATCTGAAGGGAAGGATGTGTTGAAGCAGGCCAAAGACCTCCATAGGCTGTAGCGTAACTTGGATGAAACAAATATGACGGCATTCTCGGTTAAACTATGCCTAGAGATTTGAGGATTTATGAGAATATTTAACATAAAGAGACATAAAAATTATTCGGTGGTAAATTTAGCTACAAGTTTGCTCATATTTTAAGCAGAGAAATGAAGACTTTTTCGACTTGTAAAAAAAGATAAACTTCACATATCCCATTTAAGTAAGTATAAGCTCCACGGGTTAATAAAAAAATAGTTTCAATTTGAATTTCCTTTTGTTTTTTTTATTTTTTATTTAAGTGCACCCCCCCCCCCCGGATATGAATGAGGTAATTAAAATTGCCCGCAGGTCAAACTAGTTTGGGCATCACTGCTTTAGACAATTTAAAAAAAAATAGAAGAAAAATACAAGAAAAAATATGTTGAATAATATAGCATTCTAGCTAGATCTGTAGATATCTGGTTAGTAGAACAAGTGATTAAACTGGGGACTTTTAAGGTCTGCAAATACTTATAGACTAGATTTAGATCTAATTTAGATTAAGAATAATTATGCTGAAGTAAATCTAAAGAAGATGGTATAGTAGATCTAGATCTAGCCTACATTAGTTCCTTATTATTTAAAAGATGGACGACTTATTTATATATACATGTATTGTTATAGCCTTTTACATCTAGATCTATGAATTTCTATTAATGTAGAATAAGCTTCAAATCTAGATCTATATAGATCTAGATTCTACATAGGTTCTAGATATCTATAAACTAGATCCTGGAATTGTCGCGACATTTCAGTTACCTGCAATGCTATCGAAGCCCAATTATTTTTTCTTCTATTTTTGCTTCTAAGAAAAACGCCTTACCTGAGCGCAATAAATTATCCAAACTGTTCCAATAATCCGTGTTATTACAATCCAAGGTACTTGAAGAATTCAATATCCAAACACATTAAATTATCCGAAATGTAAATGATTGATAAAGAAATCCATCAAACTGCCCATGTGACAAGAGCTGCATTAACCACACGTCAGCTTCCACTGAAAGTAGGTCAAACGTTTTTTTCCCCTGGCTCAAACAATTCACGTGAAGATCATAGTTACACAAGAAGAAACTTCCGGACAATAATAAAATAATCGCCATCTCTTGCGTGAATGGCCTTGTGTGTAGAATTAGTGTTGTCTATGTAGCCTACATGCCTGTTATGCCCTATGTGGATCTAGTCTATCTGTCTGTATAGGCCTACATAAAGTAGATTTAGACTATAGGCTACCTTACAAAGTGCCCTGGTACATACTGAGTAGTCTAGATTCTTGATGTATTTCTAACAATTGGGTTTGCGTAGTCATGTCAAGCTTGAAACACCACACTTATCCTTAAACTAAGGAATCGAAGACATTGCCATTATTATATCTAACAGTACCTTTGGGTATACAATCGAATAAAGTGTACCTAGTCTAAATCTTACAATATGTCTACTTACCTAATCATAATAATCTAGATCCAGCGGCGATCTGACAATAGATCTAGATCTTGGGAAAACAACGATTGCTAGGCACCCAATGGGCAGGTGGCCCTAAGGTGGGGGTCATCGCCGAATGGGCCCCTGTTTCTACATAGGTTCTAGATATCTATAAACTAGATCCTGGAATTGTCGCGACATTTCAGTTACCTGCAATGCTATCGAAGCCCAATTATTTTTTCTTCTATTTTTGCTTCTAAGAAAAAGTAAATCGATTCACCACCAAGATCTTATAAGTATAAAAGTAAAGTAGATTCACCACCCAGATCTTATAAGTATAAAAGTTTCATAAAATCGATCTTATAAATACCAAAGTCAAGAAATTCATTACCCATATCTTGCTCTTACTTGGGGATACAAATTCACCACACATTAATTATGACCACCAAAGAAAATAAGATTCACCATCTAGTTCTGATGACTATTAGAGGAAAGAATATTCACAAAATAGTTCTTATAGGTATCCAAAGAAAATTAGATTCACCATCTAGTTCTGATCACTATTAGAGGAAAGAAGATTCACAAAATAGTTCTTATAGGTATCCAAAGAGAGTAGATTCACCACTCAATTCTAAGTATTCGGAAATAGTCGATGACCACCCAGTTCTACCTGAGGTAAGTAGATTTGTCGCCCAGTTTTGAAGGGTAACTGAGGAAACTGCAATTACCAGAGGGAGGGTTGATGTTTAAAGTGAAATGAGAAGTAGATTTCAGAGTGAGACTGCATCCATCCAGAAAGGTGAAGTATTAGTAAAATAGCTAATAAAGTCTCTCACTATTTATGTTATTTATGCCACATATTTTTAAATTTCCGATATGATAGAACAAGGTCTCTCGTCCGTTGGTTGTTGAACACAGGGGAAGGACTAGACTTTCTAAATATATACACTTCTTGGACTGAGTACAGACGAGATACTGGGCATGCTACCCTGCCTCATAGTGGCGCCTGGGTGGAAACGATCGTAGGAGGAAACGATTAGGCTAAAGGGTAGCAAGACAAGACTCCCGAGGGGGTGCCTAAGGGGGTGCGAGAGCATCCTCATTGCACTGCGCGGAGTTGTAAAAAAAGCTCCCACAACCTTTTTACAATCCAGACGCTGTTCCTCAAGTGGCTGTTACATAAAAGGCGTGCCCCGCACGGTTAGCCTGGTATAAAAAAGAAAACGCCGGGGGTCTTAGTGTACTCGGCTTTTTTCCGCGAGTCTGACCCACCCGCCAGACAGAACAGTGTAAAGTTACTTAATTAAAGGTTGAAATAAGTAAAAATTGGACTAAACTATGTCAAAGACTACAAAACATAAAGTATAAGCTGTCATTTTAAAATATAAAACTATTTGTAGATCAAACATAAATATTGAAATGCATAAAGAAACCATGTGTTTGTTCCACCCAACAAGGAACTGTAGTATGTTAATGTTCATTATCTCCTCCTCAGTATTTGCATTACCAATTAATGTTTTTATCAACTCTCTAGATGGCTTAAAACATGACACAATGAATAAGCTGACTTCCATAGCCTTGATTCCGAATAAACTATGAAAGTGACATCAAAACTTACCATCTACTAAACACTTTTTACTTTATACACTTTTTCCAAATAAAAATTAGACTAGCTTTAATAAACATTCACTAAAAATTGAATATCAAACATAGTGTGAATATACATGCACCACGCCCTTTAAAGAAGTAATTATAAACAAAAACTTTTTTTTAAAAACTTGTTTGAAGAAATAGAACTGAATTCGTCCTCACTATGATATGAATCAGATCGTTAATAATCTTAATCTAGTGTACATCTCCCAGGAGATCCCATCAGCGTAGAACTAAGAACTTCTTCCAATAAGCCTTTAGAGTCAATGTTACTGTCAGGCGCATCTTCTTTTGGTGTTTTTCTTTTGTGTAACATAAGAGATTGCGAGTTTTGGTTTCTAGGAACGCGCTTTTGTTGATGTCATTTCTGTTGACTTGTTTTGCTTCTGTTGGGTGATGAGGCTAGATCTCCTGTGAGTCTCTTATGGGTTTTCTTTCCCCAGTATTGGGTAAGTTATTTATTGACTGTATTAGTCTTCGTAGTGTAGCTCGAAATTCGTTGTTCCTACGATCGTGTGGACGGCGATCTTAAGAAATACGTATTTTCTGTAATAGGGACGCAAGCTTGGGACTCTGTTGGAGTCAAGCTTGATTTACAGTGTTGTTTGAATGACCCGTGTATCTAAGGCCTTGAGTGTAGGATGCGTCGTGATTGAATTATGGCCTCGAGTGAAGGATGCGTCGTGATTGAATGATGGCCTCGAGTGAAGGTGTGCTATGTTTCGTTGCCTAATATGTATACTTTGTGTTCCCTTTGAACATTCTATTGACTTGCATTTATCACTCATGTCATCATATCTCATACATTCATTAAATTGTTAAACGTGCAATCTTGTTGTTCAATACTGTACATCCTAGTCCAAACCTCCAAAAGGACAAAACCCACCCTGACAGTTACTACATGTCCTGAGATGAGCTCCTAATGAAAAATCAGAGCAGAAAGGACTCAATCCTCCCGTAGTGCTCTGGCAAGAAACTGGGCTGTCCGGCTTAGTGCCTCATGGCTACCATTAAAGTCGAGTGACTGCCTAGACACGTCCTACCTTAGCTCTCGGAGCTGGGGACACTCGTACAAGACGTGCGACACTGTTTCGACGCTCTCTCCACAGTGACGGCATCGGGAGTCACAGTTTGGGCGAAACCGGGCAAAGTAAGCCCCACTACATACCCTAGATCATATATCCCTTGAAAGAAAATAGAAACCTTTGTGTCTCTCTTGTTAACATGTCATGAGCTACAAGATTTAGAGAGAGGGGGTTGAGTGGACATCCTTCAAACAAAAAAAGTATTAGAATTGTTTAAAAAAAACACGTTTTTTATTAAGTATTCGAACTAAATCAATGAATATCGTTCGGTTATACAATTATATAGTGTACAATAGTAGTATAAATAGAATCTCTAGAATAGTTCAAATTTAAGGTGTTCTCCAACGAATTGAGATGAACCTATTTTACACATGCAAGTAAAACACCAAGACCTGCCTTTGTTTTTATACATTTCCTTTTGTTTCATTTCTTTTTATTCAGTTTGTTCACAGCGCTCTAGAGATGAATGCATTCTCACGAGATGAGAATGGAGAAAGAAAAGGGCTGGAGGATACAAATGGAACAGAACAATGATGTCATGGGGCAAAGTTGAGGAGCGGATTGGCTAATGAGTTGCCTAATTGTGTTTACTGGCTTATACTATTAATTCTTTATTTTAACTCTTTTTTTTAAGTCTGTGTGTTTCAGTGTGAGGAGTTTCTAGGTTTAACTTTGCTTAATAATAACGATATGTTAGAACTAGAAACTAGGTCACCAAAATGTATCGATCGGTGAGAGTCATACCTTTGTTTGTAAAATGTTTGACATGTTTCGGATGTTCCTTTAGAGTTGAAGATAATTTACTTCCTAGTCCAATTCTCCCGCAGGACGACGGGTGATGGCAGCGGGCAGGATTTGAACCAAGGCTCGACCTAATTGAGGAGTTGCCTATTTCTAATGAAATGATAACGACTAGACTACCAATACCATGGCTTTATTCGACAAAATTAGACTACAGTAAACAGTGATTGAAACCAGCACGTCTCGCATAACACTGATGCAGTACTATACACACACACACACACACTGGACATGAAACACACACAATGGACATGGCCTTCTGACACGCTGGACGCACGCAGAAAATCAACTCAGTTCTACTACACTTAGATACATGGAGGCCCGAGGCGAAGTGAAATGAGTGGTCTCAATGAAATAGAAACACAAAACTTATAGTCAACAGGTAATAATAAAAGTAAGCAATCTATTTAGAATCGAGTCTACTCCAATACTTGCATTGTGCACATTTCTCGCTATTTATTCCCTAACAAAATTATTTGGGGGTCCTTAGCGATGCCCCTATCAATTGGATGTCCTAGGTTGCCTACTTTGCTTATCCCTAAGGCCGACCCTTCCACAAAACAGTCGGTGAAAAAAATAATTGTGTTTTTAAACTATTCAGAATCAACCTCACAACCAACTCCTGGTTCTAATGCAAGCATGTATCACAGAACGGTTCAACTTTTAAACTCCTCTGTGTATGTACCAAGCATAAATCAAGACCAGTCCCTAGTGTTTGGACCAGACTGCCTCCCATTTATCAATGGACCCTCGTATCTTACCCTGAACAAAACGTTTGCCTCCCTTTGATCAAGGGGCCCTCGTATCTTACCCTGAACAAAACGTTTGCCTCCCATTGATCATGGGACCCTCGTATCTTACCCTGAACAAAACGTTTGTCTCCCATTGCAGCCCAGTCTCGGATCAAGTTCAAATTTGACATTTTTTTTCCTAGTCGATGACAATACACAACAGACTCAGGTGAAGGCTCAAAATATCATGAATCTTTTCTAACTCAGGGGCGTAGCTAGATATTTTTCATTTTTTGTGGGCCCGGGGGCTTGACCTCTTGGGGACCCTGCATTTTGCGTAATATTTAGTTTTTAATGTAAAAAAAAACATTCCTTTGGAGGACCCCCTCAAGTGGGGGCAGGGGGGATTCTCAAATTCTCCCCCCTCCTCCCCCACCCTAGCTACACCACTGTTCAAACTGCATTTTTTATTTAAATCTTGCAATCTAACTAAGCTGGGTGGTTAGGTTTTAATTTTATTTATATTTTAAGTCGCTGTTGCCCAAGAGAGCAGTTTCAAACTTGAGTCTTTGTGGATAGGAGGACGTTTAGTCTTTTGGTGGATAGAAGGACTTTTAGTCTTATGGTGGATTAGAGGACGTTTAGTCTTATGGTGGATAGGAGGACTTTTAGTCTTATGGTGGATTGGAGGACGTTTAGTCTTATGGTGGATAGCAGGACGTTTAGTTTTATGGTTTATAGGAGGACTTTTTGTCTTATGGTGGATAGGAGGACGTTTAGTCTTATGGTGGATAGGAGGACGTTTAGTCTAATGGTGGATAGGAGGACGTTTAGTCTAATGGTGGATAGGAGGACGTTTAGTCTTATGGTGGATAGGAGGACGTTTAGTCTTATGGTGGATAGGAGGACGTTTAGTCTTATGGTGGATAGGAGGACGTTTAGTCTTATGGTGGATAGGAGGACGTTTAGTCTTATGGTGGATAGGAGGACGTTTAGTCTAATGGTGGATAGGAGGACGTTTAGTCTTATGGTGGATGGGAGGACGTTTAGTCTAATGGTGGATAGGAGGACGTTCAGTCTCATGGTGGATAGGAGGACGTTTAGTCTCATGGTGGATAGGAATACGTTTAGTCTTATGGTGGATAGGAGGACGTTTAGTGTAATGGTGGATAGGAGGACGTTTAGTCTTATGGTGGATAGGAGGACGTTTAGTCTTATGGTGGATAGGAGGACGTTTAGTCTCATAGTGGATAGGAGGACGTTTAGTCTTATGGTGGATAGGAGGACGTTTAGTCTTAAGGATGGATAGGAGGACGTTTAGTCTCATGGTGGATAGGAGGACGTTTAGTCTAATGGTGGATAGGAATACGTTTAGTCTTATGGTGGATAGGAGGACGTTTAGTGTAATGGTGGATAGGAGGACGTTTAGTCTTATGGTGGATAGGAGGACGTTTAGTCTAATGGTGGATAGAAGGACGTTTAGTCTCATGGTGGATAGAAGGACGTTTAGTCTTATGGTGGATAGGAGGACTTTTAGTCTAATGGTGGATAGGAGGACTTTTATCTTATTTAATTTTTTGTTGTCCACAAATGTTAGTAAAATGTTTTCAATGTTTCGGATGTTCCTTCAGAGTTGAATTGAAGGACATCTACATCCTAGTCCAAACCTCCAAAATGACGACGCGGTATGGCAGCGGGCAGGCTTTGAACCCGATGGCATCGAGTCGATTGTACAACAGTCTTGTGCGCATACCGCACGACCAGGCAGCCTTGTCTAATAAGGAGATGGCAATCAACTGATGGTTGCCATGTTGTTATGAGTGTGTGTGTGTGTGTTAGGATCCTCCTCTCTTGTTCTGCAGTCAGAGTCCACCCAACTCTAGTGATTTACTTTGTGGAGGGGGGGGGGGGAAAGGCGGTCGGTCGTTGTGCAGGCCACGTGACTCTCTCGTAAACCGTTAGTCAAATAAACACTGCCCTATACACCACATGGTCTGAAAGAGTAACTTTACATTTTACCTTTTAGTAGTATGGCTGGTTAACTAAGTTATTATAGCGCCAAGCTATAGCGCGTCTGTATGGCTGTTTAACTAAGTTTTCATAACGCCATGCTATAGCGCCTGGGTATGGCTGGTTAACTAAGTTATTATAGTGTCATGCTGTTGCACGTGAGTATGGCTGGTTAACTAAGTTATTATAGTGTAATGCTATAGCGCACGAGTATAGCTGGTTTACTAAGTTATTAAGTGTCATGCTATATCGCGTGAATATGGCTGGTTAACTAAGTTATTATAGCATTATGCTGTAGCGCGTGGGTATGGCTGATTAACTAAGTTACTATAGTGTCATGCTCGTGGGTTCGATCCTCGTACTGTCTTTTTCTTTGACTTTTTTTTTATTCTACGAAAAGAACAAATTAAAAATGCGTGACATCATTTATTAAAATTTCAGAGAAATTTTTTTTAGTTTGCAAATTAAAACAATAATTATTAACAGCTACTGTACAGTGTGTCATCTAGACATCTATTAAAAGATCAGCTTCATAAAGTAAGAAGGGATTTGAAACAAAGTTATTATAAAATTGAGATATTTTACATTTCCCTTGTTAGATAAGGGGAGTAGACTCTCCTAAATATGTTGATCTTCAAACGATGGAGATTAGTTAAACACTGTAAATCGACAGGGTAGATCATCCACGAATTAACCATTTATATGGATTGATCCTAGTAGCCTCCCATTTCATCTACCACCCTTTGAACAGAAAAAATAAAGAAACCAAAAAAAAATCATAAATATATGTATTTCTCTCTTATTTTTTATCTCTGTCTATTTTCTTTCTCTATTTCTATCTGTCTCATTATCTCTCTTTTATTCCGTCGTTCACTCTCTCCGTTGACATTGTGTTAATGTGTATGTGTTTGTGGTTATGAATACTCCAACACACCAATGAGAACGAAGAAGAAGAAGAAGAAGTTGTGGTGTAGCCTGTATCATGTGAGAGTGTGTTATTAAAGAGGCTGGTATCCAGCGTCTAGTGTTGGCGTCGCTTATTGAGTTCAGTGTTCCTTAGTGCATTATTAAGCTTATAAGTTTATTGTTTAAGCTGACACTCTCTCTTTCCCTCTCTTTCTCTCTCTCTTCCTCTCTTTTCCATTTCCTCTCTCTCTTTCTACAATCAGAATTTTATCTAAAAGAAAAAGAATTTGCAAGAACAAATAATCAATTTAATTGAACACTTTAGTAATTGTAATTTTAATTGTATTTTATTTTACAAGAACTAATGATCAATTTAATTTAAAAATGTATACATTTAATTTGCTTTGCCACAAAGCGCTATTAAGGCAGTCTATTAAAATAAAGCTTATATAAAATATACACATGATCAAGATTAAAATAAGAGAGGATGAATAATGACATGACATGACAGACGAGCTACACAAAAGAGATATGATTAGAGAGGATGATTAATAACATGGCTTGACAAACGAGCTACACAAAAGTGATATGATTAGAGAGGATGAATAATGACATGGCTTGACAGACCAGCTACACAAAAGAGATATGATTAGAGAGGATGAATAATGGCATGACATGACAGACGAGCTACACAAAAGAGATATGATTAGAGAGGATGACTAATGGCATGACACATGACAGACGAGCTACACAAAGCAAGTTTTCAAACAAAAAAAAATTCATGAACGTCTGCTTTGTTAGGAGCAGGGGTGTGTAAGGTGTGAGAGTGTGAGGAAGCTGTTTCTTATTGTCATTTGTGAGTTGGGCATGGATTTTTAACTAAAGTTTTATTTCATGGCAGATAATATGTGTAGTCAGTGGTTCCCAAACAAAATAGCGCGGTCAAAATATCGCTATGCATTTTAAGAATTGGTAAAATACGTATGAGAGAAATACTTTCTTCCTCTGCAAATATGGCATACTTTGAGATCAAATAATACTGAGGTAGATATAGATCTTAACAAAAATGCTGCCTAGGACATCCACTTACTAAAATCTAAAAGATAAACAAAAAGTAGTCCTATAAGATCGTGTTGTCGTTGTAGTGGCCACATGACATCCTCGTTTACCGCGGGCCACAGAAAAAGATGACCTTTACATGATCTGCCCCATAGATCCCATGAAAACTGTTCCCCCTAAAATCTAAAAGGTGCTGGATTACGTTAGGTCTTTGTGTTGACAATTGGATACCCTCGTCAACAGTCAGGCATAGAAACAGATAAGCTTTACATCGCCCCCCCCTTTTCATAAATTACAGAATTTTTAAATTTTAAAGACGAAAATTGTGTCTATTAATTCTATTTAAGAAGATTATGGTCCTACGGGCGTTTACTATTTTTGATATTTTAACCCCAAAACACTCATACATTTTAAATGCAGCGTTTCTCGAACTCAAGAGGGGGGGGGGATTGGCCCTTACGTCCTGCCAAACATATTTAGACGTCCTGGCAAACGTCAACTCTAGACAACCTTTCGCCGGTCAATGTATTTTGTTTAAAAGAAATAATGTATTTTCATTGTAGTCATAATTTTGTGGCATATATTGTTAGACACTGAGCTATTATATAGATGTACCATAGTCGACGGACTTGAACACGAGATTTGTCGACGTCACAGACACTTTGGTTTTAGTTTGTGTATGTTCTTATTAGTGAGCTGCTGTTGAGACTTTGATAACTACATAATAATGCGTTCAGAGATTCGACTGTGACCATTCTGAGTAGTTAAATCGTATTTCGTATTATATCTAGGTCTAGAGCTAACATTCTTTATATCTTATATAATGCAGACGTAGCTTAGAAAAAAAAAGATGATTACGTCCTACGCGTCATGCATTATGTCATGCATATTAACCTATGACTTGAATTCTGCCATGTCACTGGTTTCCTGGCTAGCCCAGGCAAACTATTCCATTCTCTAATATCACTAGGGAAGAAGGAGCATTTGTACAAATTTGTCCTACCATATGGAACAAAGAATGTGCCCTTATCTTTGTGTCTGTTTAAGTAATTGTTTAGATTATGTTTGTGTATGTAAAATATGGTTCACTGTTTTATGTCTAATTGCTACTTGACTTTTCTAAAAACGTTTTCAATGGAGTGATTTTACTAAAGGTGTGACTCTAGTCCAATTTGAATATTCGTTTGCTCTATTTTGTGTCTGCTCCTGTTTCTTAATGTTTTCTTGCGCTTAGGGGTCCTAAACATGCAGGGCCGGTCCTATAGGTTGCGGTGCCCTATGCGAAATGGATTGTGGGGCCTAATTTGGGTTGTGATAAGGATAATAATTGAAAATTAAGATTTTGTATTAGAAGATAAATTCGTCTTTGCATTTTATTCATACTTTACTAAGTACAAAATCACTATCAAATTAACCTAACGAGCCATCTACTTCTTCCTCTTATTCAACTGCCTTCGGCTCTAGGATCTCCAGGCCAGAAAATGTGAACAAGAGCTCCCTCTTACCTTGGTAAGAAGAATTAATAGTAGAGATACTGGTATGTACATTTTGAGAATCTGAAACAAGAATTAATATCGTATTTATTTAAGTGTATAAATAATGTACAAAAAATGCACACGCCTTCCTTAATCGCAAAGATAATTCAATGATGTCAACGAAAATTGCAAAACAAATGTGTGCTTCGTCTCGATGGTCCAGGGTTCAAATCCAAGCTGCTGCCCTCCCCTCCCCCTCCGCTTTTAGAGTTGAAGCTTGGGGCTAGGTAGAAGCTTGGGGCTAGGTAGAAGCTTGGGGCTAGGTAGAAGCTTGGGGCTAGGTAGAAGCTTGGGGCTAGGTAGAAGCTTGGGGCTAGGTAGAAGCTTGGACTAGGTAGAAGCTTGGGGCTAGGTAGAAGCTTCCATTAAGGAGGAACAAGCAAAACATATAAAACAAACAGACAACAAGAAAACAACATTGACCATGTGGGTAAATACATTGACAGGTCATAGATGCAGACTAATAACTTGGTTGAAGAATTGTATAACTGCTACGATTAAGAGGTTAACATAAGCACGGTCTAAATCCATAAATAGTTTTGTAAAAGCGCATCTCTAATGAACTCTTACAGTGCGGTACAAGAGTTACGTTCTTTATTCTAAATACACTGTGAAACATTTTTGCTTTAAAATATTTTATTATCAATTCCGAGAACAGATGTTTACTTACTTCCCCCATCAGAATAATTAATTGAATTACTGCCCTTGAACACGAGTTTCATGAACTAAAAATATTGTTGTGTTGCATTTAGATGTTAATTCTAAAAATAGTCTTATTTACAGTGACATTATTGAACAACGGTAAACCTTTCTAGATCTCTATTTAAGACATTAAACGATGAAGTTATTTTGACGTCATGTCACTACAACTTGGTATTGCATTGTTAGGACGGCGGGGGGGGGGGGGAATATTTTTTAACCAGATAAAAAGTGTGGATTCATTCCATTGTATGAGCCTATATGAGACCAATTGTTATAGAAGGCCAAAACACTGACGTGCGCCAGTTAGGACTCGTTGCCATGGTTCTAAGCTATGTAGCATATAACTGATGTTGCTTATAAAGCTTTTGTTGCCTAAGGCTTTTGTTGCCTATAGCTTATGTTTCCCATAGCTCATGTAACCCAAAGCTTATGTTATGTATAGCTTATGTTGCCTAAAGCTTTTACTGCCTATAACTTATGTTGCCTTTAGCTCATGATGCCCATAGCTTATTTTGCCTATAGCTCATGTTGCCTATAGCCCATGTTTCCTATAGCTTATGTTGCATACAGCTTATGTTGCCCATAGCTCATGTTGCCTATAGCTTATGTTGCCTATAGGTAAGTCCAGCATTACGTGTCACGATTTCGATTATCTGAAGAGGATAGAAATGAACATGCAAACAAATTTCTCTGGAACTAAAAAAAGTCTCAACAGAAATAACACTTTATACATTTATATACATTTGTCCTAGAAATACTACAACTACTACTAGTAATCTTATTATCAATGAAGAAAAAATGGTCTTATCATTTGCGCATTTTAAAAATTCACAGAGCTTCCCTGAATAAGAACCCACAATAGCGGCTTTTATTATATTATCTTATATAATACATATATTTGTATTTTTGACTCCAAAGGAGTGTCCTGTTAGGGAGTGTGCGTGTGTGTGTGTTTTCGATTGGCGGCCAGATTATGAAGGGGGAAAGGTTGCTTTTATTTTTTACAGTACCCTCATCTCCGTTTTGCTTCAATCGACATTTCTTATAGACTTTGACAGGCTGTGTAATAGTAGGTATGTTTATTTTTTATTTAAAAAAAGATTTCTGTATATTCTCTTAAGACTTACTATAGCTACCTATTCATTATCACTGGACAAAAATGAATTAAACCTACTTACACATATAAATAAATTAACTCATACCCGTGCCTAGCTACGATTGAAATAGTTGATATTTTGTGTGTGTGTGTGTGTTTGTGCCCTGCACGGAACACTTTTCAATATGTCAATAAAGCGGGCCGCATTACAACGCTGCCCCCCCCCCCCTCTCAACACAATTGTCTGATCCTCTAATCTGTCTTCTACTTCCATCTTATTGATATGTTGTAAAGTGTTCAGACGAGTAGTCCTAGACTTACAATGAACTGAGCAGTTATCTGGAAGCTCTCCAAAAAGTTTTTGTTCTATAAGGTGCTTTTGAGACCAGTAGGTCTAACTTTTAAGAGCCTCTCCATAGTGCATGCTTATCACATTTTTAAAAATAAAATCAGAACTTAGAAATGGTATACTATTGTACTACACAACAGACAACTACTAACTGTTCACGTGTAGCACATAGGTCAGTGATATATTTCGTTTGTGCAGTACGTCATCAACTACGCAAGACAATTCTGAAAAGTAATTTAGACAAACACATTAGGAAATAATAATACAAGTTATTTAATTATACTGTTTTAAACCAATATTTAATCATTAAAAATGTTTTAAAGCTTAGCAGGCCTAAACAATCTGCGTTAGCCTGCCCTATTAAAAAATGTGTTGTAATGACGATGGATTAGTAATCGATTTGTGTCAGTAGAGCATATAAGGGATTGCCTGAATAAAACATTTGATATAGCTAAAATTGCTAAGTCTCATATTGACATGTGTAACTACTAAATCATGGATATGCATAGGACGTAATTATTTTCAAGAGACGTCTGTAGCTTGTAAGATAAGATAAGGCTCTGAATAACTAATTTAGCTTTTGTTATGTTCCAATACCTGCATTGTGAATATCTGATAGACATTGTCTTTAAACACGAAACAACGTTTAATTATACTCTTGAAATAATTATTTTTCTCCTAATGACTAATTTACAAATAAATGAGATTTGATCTTTAACTTAAATGTATGCATTCTTCTGTTTCTTATTCATTATATTCATGTTGTAAGTTACATTCATATTGTAGGTTATATACATGTAGATTATATTCATGTTGTAGATTATATTCATGTTGTAGGTTATATTCATGTTGTAGGTTATATTCATGTTGTAAGTTACATTCATATTGAAGGTTATATACATGTAGATTATGTTCATGTTGTAGGTTATATTCATGTTGTAGGTTATATTCATGTTGTACATTATATTCATTTTGTGTGTTATATTCATGTTGTAGGTTATATTCATGTTGTAGGTTATATTCATGTTGTAGGTTATATTCATGTTGTAGGTTATATTCATGTTGTAGGTTATATTCATGTTGTAGGTTATATTCATGTTGTAGGTTATATTTACGTTGTAGGCTATATTTATGATGTAAGTTATATTCATGTTTTAGGTTATATTCATGTTGTAGGTTATATTCATGTTGTAGGTTATATTCATGATGAAGAAGCGATGGAAATCAGAGCATTCACAGACTACATTGCTACAGTATTGCTGCGACAGTCTAAGCTTGTTTCATCAAATCAGGAAATGTCGGGACAGTGTAAGCTTGTTTCACCAAATCAGGAAATGTCGGGACAGTCTAAGCTTGTTTCACCAAATCAGGAAATGTCAGGACAGTCTTCGCAGTTTTACCAAATCAGGAAATGTCGGGACAGTCTAAGCTTGATTCACCAAATCAGGAAATGTCAGGACAGTCTACGCCGTTTTTACCAAATCAGGAAAAGTCGGGACATTCTAAGCTTGTTTCACCAAATCAGGAAATGTCGGGACAGTCTAAGCGTGTTTCACCAAATCAGGAAATAGTTTTCACATGGAATGGGTTGCCTGAGCTAGCCAGGAGAACCAGTGACTTGGCAGAATTTAGGTCATTGCTTAATATGCATGACGCGCTTGACGTAAACATCTTGTTTTTTTAAATAACGTCTGTATCATATAAGATAATAAGATAATAGACTAAAAAGCATCGTCAAAGACTGGTACCATCTCTTGAAGAACTTTTTCATGAAAGATGCCTTTCCAAAGCATCCTTGAAGGCAACCAGCACCCATTAAACCACTGTTACAACAGATCTGAACAAAGTGGTCGTATCCTCTCCATTAAGGCTTTGAAAAGCTCCTTGCAAGGTCACCTGTCGTCACCGAGAAGGGCCTAGAAGCCTGATTCATAAAGCCCTGTGGGTCTAGTGTGTGCATATGTGTGAGTGTTTCGTGTGTGAATGATGTTCGCCTATATTTGTATAGTTCTAGTAGTTATACTGAGGTGGAAAATTGTAGTCCAACTGAATTTCCATCTGTGCGGAACCATAAAATGATCATTTCTCATATTTATCTCGTAAACTGTGTTCCGGGTTGAACCATATAAAATCTAATTACAATCGTGTAATCTGTTAAAGAAACGTAACTCTTGAAATTCGCGAAATAAGAATCGGTAGTATGTAATCTATTAAAGAAACGTAACTCTTGA
The DNA here is from genome assembly GCA_030265305.1 of Biomphalaria pfeifferi. NCBI lineage: Eukaryota > Metazoa > Mollusca > Gastropoda > Planorbidae > Biomphalaria > Biomphalaria pfeifferi. The sequence continues at coordinate 7,249,094 of JASAOG010000009.1, read as the reverse complement.
AATTCGCGAAATAAGAACGTTGTTTTTTGTTTAAAGAGGAATGCATAAATAGATACATCAAAAAAAATAAAAAAATAATTAATTACTAACTAAATAGAATACAAGTATATATTGGATTAAAAAAAAAGGAATGACATTTTTTTTAGCCATTAGCCATTTTGTTATTACCGCACTTTTGTACTCGTTTAGAGACATGATTTACTTTTAATGTCAACAACTCAACACTAATTCCATTATTTAACCTCACTCTACATTGCAGAGCTTCAACCAGTTGCTTTACTGGCCTCCTCCTCTTTCTTTGCCTCTTCGTCCTTTTGTTTGCCGAATCTATTGATTAATAACGTTTTCATATCAAAGAGATTCAATTCCAGTAAAGTTCTACCTACGTCCATTAAGGAACAAGAATTTTTTTTTTGAGTTTATTGATATAAGAAAACAGTCAACAAAGCCTTGGCACAACTGATGCTATAAAGACAGAGTGCTATAGCAATAATGTATAGCCACAGAGAAGTAGATCGGGCTCAATGCAAATAATATATTTTTTTTAAACCATTTAACACAACATGTTGTTTTATGGAGGAATTGGCAGAGAAATGGTATAATTAATAGTTACTTTTGCACGAGCCCGCATTGGAAGTGTCTTTTTGTGTAGGACAGTTGTTAGGGTAAAATTGTTGTTTTGGTCATTGAATTTCATTGATTTTGGTATCTGTTGTGGTTATTATGCAAATGGAACAGAGCTACAGTTCAGTTAAAAAATAAATCTAGATCTAGATATATTTAGTTATTTAAAGAGAGAAAGGGGCTGTAAAGAAAGATCTGGTCTGCGTGACAGTAACAGTTGATGCTTGATCAACATTATTAAAGTATTATAATCAATATCCAGATGTTCTTGATAATCAAGTTTTGAAACAACTAAGTCTAAATAGGGGTAAAGGTGGTACTGGAAAGGGGTCGTACCTTTGATGGTCCAGTATGTTGCACCATTAGGTGGATGGCCTCAATGGTCCCATTCCGACCCCTAAATCTCTCACATGTGGCTCCAAGCGCCATGCCCTGGAAAACCGCTGGAGTGGTGATAACATGGCACCACTGGACGAAAGGCCTTCTAGACTAAGGTCACAGGCCAGAGGGAAAGAGTCCCAGGATGGACTACAATGGCCATATGTTCAGGACCAAGGCAAACCACCAAATTAAAGGTACTCAGTTTTGGTCAAGCATAGAGAGGGATGGGCACCGCCATGCAAGTATTTAGCCCTCGTTACACCAAATGAGATAATTACCGTAAACAAATTCATACCGGCTTGGCCGTAGCCCGTGTTACCAAGGGCAGCGCCTACTGTCACAGACCAGGACGGAGGTGTATTACTGGTCTGTGCAAAAATAAATAAATACCAGGAATACAATCACCATAGGAACATGGAATGTTAGATCACTAATAGAGGAAGGAAACGTGAAAGAGCCCACACATGAACTTAATTCATTTCAACATCATAGGACTCTCTGAAATGCGCTGGAAAAACATAGGTGAAACAACAACAGAAGAGGGCCATAAACTGTACTACAGTGGACTACAAGATGTCCACGAACAAGGAGTAGGATTTCTTGTACACAGTAACTACAGCAATTGCGTTGAGAAATGGTACCCTCTATCTAGTCGACTCATTTCCATAAGTTTAAAGGCATCACCCTTCAATATGACCATCATTCAAGCATACACTCCTACATCAACATATGAGGATGAGGCAGTAGAAGAGTTTTATGAGCTATTATAGGAAGTGGTCAATAAAGTCCTGAAAAAGGACATCCTTGTTGTACAAGGAGACTGGAATGCCAAAGTAGGAAGTTACTCCTACCAAACCTGGAAAGGCACTTGTGGAAGATACAGTAACCTCTCAACTATTGAACGAGATCAAAGACTTAGAATTTGTGAACTACAACAATCTCTTACTATCAAACACACTAGGATGCCACAAAACATCGCGTATAACCACATGGCACAGTCCGAACTGAGAATACCACAAACCAGATCGACTAGATCAGCGGTTCTCAACCTTCTATGCTCGGCGACCCCTTTTTACAATCCAGCACTCTTCCGCGACCCCCGCACAAACACACACATACAGCAATAGAAGAAAAGACAATAACAATCCTTATTTTTGATGGTCTTAGGCGACCCCTGGCAAATCGTCAATCGACCCCCAAGGGGTCTAGATTTTCTTTTTTTTTGTTTTTTAGTTATAATTAGCCACAACTGAATTAATTGAGACCACTTAATTATGCCAGTCACTCCCCATTACTACTATCAACCAATAGAAATTAAGCAAGGAAGGTGATTCAAATATATGCCGAGTCACCCTGTTAGATGAAACAAGAGAATCACCTAACAACACCAGTATGGGAATTTTGTGGGACGCAGCTGAGAAGCACCAAAACCTTCCAGATACCCTGTGATGTACTTGTTCAGGCTGTCTTGAGGTCAACTATAGATGACTGTTGAATTTCAACCAATTACTCTGCAAACGTTTTCAGTTTTATTGTTCGGGTGTATTCAGTGGAGTTGGTCAACAATACAGACTAAACAAGTCGATGGATGTAACGAGTAAAGAGATGTGGTCAACACTGAGGAACAATTTATCATATATTTATTCTAAGAAAAGGCCACAGTAAAAGTCTCTTTCAAAATAAACACGTCTTTACCCAAGGAATTCTATCGCTAACAGATTCTCCTGTCTCTAACACAAAATATTTTAAACTTCACTTGTCCCATTCAATATACGTCTTCTATGGTGCGTCGCTAAATAACTAAATTATAAACAAGGTGTCTAACAATTTGCAGGTAATAATGTTTTGAGGTGCTAGTTATAACGAGTATTTTTCTTTATCTGATGATATGATCATTTTTCCCATTGCTACTAGAGCAAGAAACGGGTTGCATGAATCAGCCAGGAAAGTGAACTACTTAGCAGAGTTTATGTTTCTAATTAACATACAAGATGTTGTTACCGGTCGTTGACTCGTAGCCCCAAACTGCTGGGAGACAATTAAACCTTTGTAGGCGTAATATATCTTAACTAATACAACTTCAAATAACTTGAATAACTTCCTTTTGTGTATGAGGCTAGATGTAACTTTATTCATAATATAGACATAATCAATTTGTGATAAATGAAATAAATGTATTAAACATTAGTAATAATATTTTTTTTTACAAGTTACATTTACTTACTTTTTCTGTATTCAGAACTCTTTCGACCTAAAAAGTAAACGTTTTACGTGAGTATAAATTTAAAAAATATACCACTGTCTGTTTAATAATGGAAGAACACAAATTCATGGCTAGGTCCTTTTGACCTATCCACCACTATTCTTTTTTTATCCATGAAGACAAAATATTCTTGAAATTTTGTTGCAAACGTAAGGTCATCAGTCTTAACTGAACTATTACCAGCAGGTATAGCTGATCTGTTTTCTGTTAGTTGGGAAGAGTCATGGAAAGTTTTAGTGTCAGAAAGACAGTTGTTTGCTCTCCTACTCTGTTAAGCTCTGGACACAACACTTAATAAACAACACCAACACTCTAGTACCAGATTCATGAGTGAATTTATTTATTCATTTTGTCAACACACCTGACACATAACATTCCAACATTCTCTCCCGTAGTCAAGGGGAATCATTCAAGCTACTGATATAAACAATGTCAACATTCATGACAATTTCTCTTTTCTTTTTCTCACTCATTCTTACTTTCAACTATAAAGGCAAAAATCCAGAATCAGAAAGAAATGTAGGAAAATCAACCGAGAAATACAAGTACATATTATATGAACAAGTATTTATACGTGACAAGAGTAGAATGTTAAATAACTCACAAATCAAACAAAGTAAAAAATCTGTTTTAGTCACATTTTTTTTTTTGTAAACCTACTATTAGAACTACAAGACAAATATGGTGAATAACAAAATGAAATTGTAGGCAAATTCACATAACTAGAAAAGATGATATATTCAAACAAAAATATGGGAGGGTCATAGGTATATTTACATCACTAGAAATAGAAATATGGTGAATAAAGAAAAAAAATGAAATAACAGTGCTGTTTACATATACTCATCCGGGAGTCTTCCTTCTTGCAGTATGGTCAGAAGTAGAAGTCTCGATGCGTCTCGTTTCGTCATCACATCAGCTAGTTGCGCTCTCCCAGGACATCAGCGATTTTCAATTCTTTGAGTCCTTTGCATCTCATTGATGGAAGCATTGTCAATACGTAGCCTTTTGTCTTCCACTAGCTTGGTGGTTAGCAGCACTTCAATGACACTTTTGTTGTCAATGAAACTGTGATAGGCAACGACTGTTACCACAGAGTTCTTCTATTACAGTTCTGTAAAAGATGGCAGACTCTAGGCCTTCTTGCAAGCCTAATGCCTCAGCAGCTATGGTAGATCTCACTACCCTTTTGATCTTCGAGGCTCGCCAAAAAATTCGACAGCAATGCCCGTCTTTGTCTTTAATCCATACAATATGGGCACTTGTACTTCCTGTACCACCACTAAGATTACCCAAGGCGGCATCGCAGAACAGAAGCAGCTCCCAGTCGTCTTCGGGTTTTCGATTTAGACCTCTATACAATTGTATGGGTCTTAAGTCTTTTAGCTTTCCATAAAGATCTGTCACTGGCAATGTCTGAAGCCTCCTCTCACCTGGTGTTCTGAGGTCTAAAGGTGTGTCGCCAAGTAATACGAGGACGTTCCTGTTTGCACTTTCCTCAAATTGGCTTCCATGTTATCGCAACTCTTGGTGTGCGTAGTTCATTTTGACGTAGAACATGTCCCGCAAACCTCATGCGACGCTCTATCACAATCTCAGAAAGTGTTCGACTCCCATTGGATTTCCTGGACGCAAAGTAACAATACGCATAATGTTTGACTTTATAGTTTAGTGTCTCTAGTCTATTTGACAAAAAAGTAGCTTATTATTCATATTAACATTTTACTAATGTTGTAACCACGCCCATGCACCTGATGTATTGGTACGCCCCTGCGCAGTATTCAACACGGGCCGAAGACATGGCTGTTGAAAGAGTTTACATCCGCCTGAAGCTGCAAGAAGGAGTTTGGAGTTGACGCTGCACAGAAGGGGTTCCCTGAAGAGTTGACTGCATGTGAACTCATGGCTTGATAGCCGCTGCTTATGTTTAGTGTAACCCCTCACATCTCTCTTGATGTTATTATCAGTATTTATATTTTTCCGATGACCTCGTTAAATTGCCTGCATTAAAGTAATTAAAATACTTACATCATTATTGTCCATGTCTATAGGTTCCGCCAGGAAAAAATGTGCCAAATTCAAACACAGTATCAGAAGATGAAGATTCATTTTGCTGTTTACCATTTTAGAAAAGAGAGATAAAGTGTGCGTTACATGAAGGTGTCACAACGTCAATACACAACTCCAAGTCTTAGAAAGTAATTGACTTTAGATTTCTAAATGAAGATTTGTACGTCTCAGAGAAATCCCAAGCAGGGCTGCAGTGGCAGACATCTCGACGACAGCCCGAAGCTTAATGCGGCCAGGTTGTCATATTACATCTACTCCCCAATCTACATATAAAGATGCAGAGAGAGAGAGAGAAAAAGAAAGAGAGAGAGAAAGAGAGAGAGAAAGGCGGGGGGGGGGGGGGGGGGGGTTCTCAGTATATAATAGATGCATAGAATTAACACGAAGGTGTCTTGTACTGATAATTGAGACACATGAGTCTCCACGGCTGTATAATGAAGTAAGTCTCAAGAGGGTTAACATCGCTTTGTATTTGATAACTTGAGACCATGTAGGCAGTAATAATGAAAATGAAGTGTAAAAGTCATATGAAGATAAAAGCGGGGTAACTGCAGGAATTACCGAACAACAGCGACATGATGGAGAAAAGGGGAACTAGCCTGTATTTTCCTTATAATTTATGAGTTATTCCCCCTTCGCGTTCGAAGATGAGTACAATCTAATTTCCCATGAGCTTTAAGATGGCTATAAAGTCCAAAATGGTGCTTTCAAAAGCCGACTGCGCACAAGGAGCGGGGTAGGCTGCGTCTGTTACTGAGCTGATAATTTTCTACTCGCTTTTTTATGTATAAATATCTCAATTCAAATCAGAACTTAATGAAGGGTGGAACCTGGATGCTTTACTCAAATAACGGCTCTAACGATTTTCCTATACATTTAACAGTTGATGAATATGGCTAAAATGTTATACTCCTGTGCAAGGCCCCACCAATTGATACCCACGCTGACCTGCTAACTGTTGTAACAAAAATGCAAACAAAATCTCTATGGCCATGTTACAAGGTCTCAAAAGAGCTCTCAAAAACCTTCCTACAGGGAACAATACTAGAACAAAGAAGAAGAGGAAGAAAGAGAAAGCAATGGGAAGACAACGTAAAAAATGGACAGGCCTGGCATTGAAGGAGGTTCTATCCAAGATCCAATCCAAAAGACAGAGAGGATGAAGAACGACCGTCATCAAATCTTAGGTGGTGCCCAACGGTCTTAGGGATAGGTGAAGTGATTAATTAATTTATAAATTTGCTTTAAATATTATTGTAAAAGTGTTCGCAAAGAGAAGTTTCTCGTGCACTTCTTGGTCTTTTACTTAGGGCTCAAATCTTGGGTCCACGGAACTGTTTTACTGAACAGAAGAAGGGGTGAAGGCGATTAACTGGCGCCTAAACCACTAAGGTTTGGGTAGAAGGGACTCATTAGCCTTCGCTTGCAACCCACCTAGCAGAAGGAAAACTGAATTCAAACCTCAGCTGCCTTGCAGATAAAATAAACACGGCGATTCTTATGCAGTTTGCAGCACATAGCGCTATGCCCTGTCAGAGCCTGCGACCTCGCTGATCCCAAACTGTATATGCTTTAAATGTGAACTTTATCTTTCAGACCTCGTAAGTTGTTCAAACCTTTATCTTTTATCAGGCTGGCATCGTCTCAAATTATCCTCCAGCGTAATTATTTAGTCACCTACGCAACCGCTTGTTTGACAAGGAAGGAATGCATCCCCATTTTTAATTTTAATTTTTTTGTTTTATTTTAAATGTAGACAAAATGAAGCTATTTAAATCTGTATTGAAATGAAATACACCAATGTTTCATTTGATTGCCTGGAATATTGAAAGGATTACCCAAAGTACAAATCATACATTCACAAATGAAATAATTACATTAATGGGGTGTGAAAATTAAAGTTACGACCAGTTTACATGTAATCCATTATCGTAGACCCTAGTGGACACCCCTAATTTATTTTTTCACTGTCGTAGACCCCTGGGAGTCTATACAGACCTCTTTGGGAATCACTGCACTACAAAAATCCTTTCAAAAAAGGTACCCACTTTGACCAGTTCATTAATGTATATACTAGACAGATACAAAGACAGAGATAGAGAGAGATAGAGAGAGAGAGAGAGAAAGAGACACAGAGAGAGAGAGAGATAGAGAAAGAGAGACAGAGGCAGAGAGACAGACAGACAGCGAGAGAGACAGACAAAGACAGAGAGAGAGACAGAAACAGCGAGAGAGAAACAGACAAAGACAGAGAAAGAGAAATAAAGAGACAGACAGAGACATAGAGAGACAGAGAGAGAGACAGACAGAGACATACAGAGACAGAAAGAGACAGACAGAGACATAGAGAGAGAGAGAGACAGAGAGAGAGAGAGAAAGAGACTGACAGACAGAGAGAGAGACAGAAAGAAAGAGACAGAAGGAGACAGACAGAGACACAGAGAGAGAGAAAGAGACAGGAAGAGAAAAGGACGGAAATTAAACAAATAACTTCTACATTGTGAGAGACAAAGACAGAGACAGAGAGAAAGAGAGATAGAGAGAGATAGAGAGAGAGATAGAGAGAGAGACAGAGACAGAGAGAAACAGACAGAGACAGAGACAGAGAGAGAGAGACGGAGAGAGACAGACAGAGACAGAGACAGAGAGACATACAGAAACAGAGAGAGAGAGACAGACAGAGACAGCGAGAGAGACAGAGAGACACAGACAGAGACAGAGAGAGACAGAAAAAGACAGAGAGAGACAGACAGAGAGATAGACAGAGAGACAGAGACAGAGAGAGAGAGACAGACAGAAACAGAGAGAGAGAGACAGACAGAAACAGAGAGAGAGAGACAGACAGACACAGAGAGAGACAGAGAGACACAGACAGAGACAGAGAGAGACAGAGACAGAGAGACAGAGAGATACAGAGAGAGAATGACAGAGACACAGTGAGAGAGACAGAGAGAGACGGAGATAGAGACGGAGAGAGAGACAGAGACAGAGAGAGACAGGGAGAGACAGAGAGAGACAGAGAGAGACAGAGAGAGACAGAGAGACAGACAGAGACACAGAGAGTGACAGAAAGAGACGGAGAGAGAGACAGAGAGAGTCAGAGACAGAGAGAGAGACATGCAGAGATAGAGAGACAGACAGAGACAGAGAGACAGAGTGACAGAGACAGATAGAGAGACAGACAGAGAGACATACAAAGAGAGAGAGACAGACAAAGAAAGAGAGACAGACAAAGAAAGAGAGACAGACAAAGAGAGAGACAGATCGAGAGAGACAGAGACAGAGAGAGAGAGAGTGAGAGACAGACAGACTGACAGAGACAGAGAGAGAGACAGACAGAGACAGAGAGAGAGAGAGAGACATAGAGTGTACAAGAAAATGAACTGACAAGCCACGGTCTGAGACATTAAGTTTGGCTATAAGCTCACTTTGTAACAATCCAGTAACAATCCAGTCAAGAGTATGGCCTTTGACGTGTGTCGGAACATTTATTAGTTGGTCTCAGTTGCGATCCTTTAGCGCATTTTTCAGCGACATCGCGTATGTCTCATTTTCACTGTCAAAATGCAAGTTCACATCGCCTATGACAAATAGATCTTTTGTTGCTATGTGACTGTCAAGGAAGTCTTGAAATTCTTCGATGAAAACTTTTGTTGTCAATTTATTTCTCTTGCTTGGTGGTGGGCGGTACAGGAAAATAAAAGTCAGTGTTCTACTGTGGTGGGAAAGGCGAAACTCGCACATCTCAAAGGTGGTGTACGTTGAGCTGTCAGGTCTTATTGTTACATACTTGGCTAGACTATCTCTGTACAGTATTGCTAGACCCCCTCCGTGGCCTGTTTTACGAGGGAGACTCTTTAAAATAAAGCCTGGTGGCGTTAACTCAGTGGTTCTTGACTCATCAACAACTTCTTTAAACCATGTCTCATTAAGGAAAACGATGTCGTAGCTATCATCAGTGATGGTGTCTGCAAGCTCTAGAGCTTTGTTACTGATGACTGGGCGTTTAGGTGCATTAGTTTAAGCAGATAGTCACCAGAGGCGTAGCACATTTTGAAGACACCGGAGGAGTAATATCACGAATTATAGGTTTTTGATGGGGACATCTGACTTCTGTCGTGTGAGGAGCAATGGGGTTGGGGTGGTTAATAAAACAGTTTAGTAGGGAACTGCTGAACTTTGTCTTAGAAGAAATGACAGGGGTAGGGGTGGGGTTAACAACTCAGTTAAGAGTCCTGGAAACTGTGTGACATTTATCTGTTGAGTTAAATTGCGATGGGTTATGCCATAGGCGAATAAGATGCCCAGCCCTAGACCCACGAACTGACGGCAGTTTACGCCCGATGCCAAGTCGACGAATATTTCGGAAGACCTCGCTATCTAGTTGTGATTTGAGTAACACACATGTGCGTCCTATGCGACATAGTAGATTAGCGTCCATGACTCCAGTACGGCGATTTGACACACTAGGACTGATGACACACAGGTTTGCACTGCGACTGCTATGTGGTGGCAACGGTACACGGTTTTACCTAGCACATCAATCCCTCGGGCTATGAGTATCCCTCTGTCACTGTTTATATAGATGCTTGTTAAACTAAAGGATAGTAGATAGATAGATAGAAATAGAGAAAGAAAATAGACTGAGAGATAAAAAAGAGAAATACATAGATGTATGATATTTTTTGTTCTTTTATTATTTTTGTCCAAAGGCTAGTAGATGAAAAGGGAGGCTACTAGGATCAATCCATAGCAAGGTTAATTCGTGGATTATTTACCCTGTCGGTTTACAGTGTTTAACTAATCTCCATCGTTTGAAGTTCAACGTGTCCAAGAGAGTCTACTCCCCTTATCTAACAATGTAATGTAATGTAAAATATCTTTTAATCTTTTAATCTTTTAATAGATGTCTAGATGACACACTGTACAGTAGCTGTTAAAAATTATTGTTTTAATTTACAAAATAATACAATGTCTCTGAAATTTTAATAAATGATGTCACGCATTTTTAATTTGTTCTTTTCGTAGAATAAAAAATAAAAGAAAAAGAAGTAGAGAGTACGAGGATCGAACCCACGCGCTATAGCATGGCGCTATAATAACTTAGTTAACCAGCCATACCCACGCGCTATAGCATGGCGCTATAATAACTTAGTTAACCAGCCATACTCACGCGCTATAACATGGCGCTATAATAACTTAGTTAACCAGCCATACCCACGCGCTATAGCATGGCGCTATAATAACTTAGTTAACCAGCCATACTCACGCGCTATAACATGGCGCTATAATAACTTAGTTAACCAGCCATACTCACGCGCTATAACATGGCGCTATAATAACTTAGTTAACCAGCCATACCCACGCGCTATAACATGGCGCTATAAAAACTTAGTTAACCAGCCATACTCACGCGCTATAACATGGCGCTATAATAACTTAGTTAACCAGTGATTCTATTAAAAAAAAGGTAAAGTTACTCTTTCAGAGCATGCGGTCTATAGGGCAGATGATGTTTAGGTCATCTGTTTCTATGGCCAACGGGTTACGAGAGAGTCACGTGGGCTGCACAACGACCAACCGCCTTTACCCCCCCCCCCCCCTAAGTAAATCAATAGAGTTGGTTGGACTCTGACTGCAGAACTAGAGAGAAGAATCTTAACACACACACACACTCATAACAACACGGCAACCATCAGTTGATTGTCATCCCCATATTAGACATGGCTGCCAGGTCGTGCGGTGTGCGCACTGGAATGTCGAACAGTTGACTCGATGCCCCCGGGTTCAAAGTCTGCCAGCCGCCATACCGCGTCGTGCTTTTCGAGGTTTGGACTAGGATGTAGATGTCCTTCAATTCCACTCTAAAGGAACATCCGAAACATTGAAACATTTTACTAACAAAACATTTATGGACAACAAAAAATTAAATAAGACTAAACGTCCTCCTATCCACCAAGACTCAAGTTTGAAATGGCTCTCTTGGGCAACAGCGACTTAAAATAGAAATAAAATTAGAACCTCACCACCCAGTTCAGTTAGATTGCAAGGTTAAAAACAAATCTGCAGTTTGAACATTGGCGTATCTAGGGTAAAAGGGAGGAGATTTTGAAAATTAGACATGGCTGCCAGGTCGTGCGGTGTGCGCACTGGACTGTCGAACAGTTGACTCGATGCCCCCAGGTTCAAAGTCTGCCAGCGGCCATACCGCGTCGTGCTTTTGGAGGTTTGGACTAGGATGTAGATATCCTTCAATTCCACTCTAAAGGAACATCCGAAATATTGAAAAGGAGTGTTTTTTACATTAAAAATTAAATATTACGCAAAATGCAGGGTACTCAAGAGATCAAGCTTCCGGAGCCCCAAAACGATGGAAAATTCATAGCTACGGCCTGAGTTTGACAAGATTAATTAAGTTTTGAGCCTTTACCTTTGTCTATTGGAATAATTGAACAATGGCTACAAAGGCAGTCATAACACATAATAACAGTATACAAATAAAATACTCAAAATAATCCAATGAAGACACAAGAGAAGTAATATGGATGTAACTGGTACATTACATTAGAAATAATAATAATACTAATAAACAACGGGCTATCTGGCTTGTTATATTGAGGACGGGAGAGTCTCTCCAAAATAGGTCTTCAAAGAGGAAGTGTGCGAGATGAACCAGAGTCGTTCTACGACTTAAGGAGGCCAATGAACTATCAAGATTTTTTTTCATTCGAGTATTGGGAAAGCGACAAAAACTGATATCACATTATGATATTGCTTAAATTTGATTATAATTTCTTTAACAATATGTTGATTTTAATAATATGTTGATTTTAACAATATGGTCCAATGAAATAAAAGCTGTGAATTCTTCCTGAAACTAAACGGAATCACAGTGAAATGAAAATAAGCTACAACAGTCAACTTTAGTCAATAGACATATTAATGCAATCTTGATTTAGCTGAAACTAGTGTACTGAACAATTTAGTATAAAATGTATCAACATAGCTTTGTCCCTCATATAAATACAGAGCATTGAACAATGTAGTATCATTTTACCATGTAGCACAGAAGAAAGTGTACAGGTTCGTTGCCTTCAGAGCTTTAAACAAATTTCATCAATTGGATTTAACATGTTTTACACCTTGACATTTAATAGAAGAAAGAATAGTGGAGAAAAACAAATGTTTACAAATACAAATGTGTAGTTTTTATTCACAAAGTTTGTCCTAGCTTGATGCCCCTCATCACTTGATGCCCCGTGCGGCCCGCACCACCTGAATATTGCTAGCTACGCGACTTTCGTTAATGAATTTCAATAATTACAGAATTTAATATCATTAAACATTGCTGTTCACTTTCTAGATATAGAGATGTCCCAGGCACCAAAGTTATAGTCCCCGTCTCGACAGGTCTGGGAAAACACAAAATTCTCGACCTCTATGATGACATGTATGCACTACGCAAAGCAGTAAGGTTTCTGTCCAGGGCTTTTGCAAGAGAGGATTTGAGCCCCTCAAGTCCTGACTCATATGGAGTTTGATGATGAGGATGATGATTAATATGATAAATTGATTCTTTTATGTCACCCTTATTCCTCCCCTAATAATGTTCCCCTCTATTATTCCATACAGGATCTGCCCAGCATAACTGAGCTCAATTATTATAGTTCTTAGCAGCAATAAAGAATAAGGCTGTGATTAAGGCTAGTAGAAAGATTAAATCTTATGATTAAAACTTTGATATGTATAATGATTAAAACTAAGACTACGTCTAGTGATACAACTATAGCTGCCATGTGATGCACTCCCGACTGTCACCTCGATAGTTCGTGTTCGAATTCTTTAAAAATATGATTATGTCTAAGATTTAATCTACGATTCATCATTTTCAAATGAGGTCTAAGATAAACGTTGAGACTAGGATTGATTCTGTTTTGTAATGTGCAATGGTCGTACAAGAACACTGCATACAAAGAACATACAAGTACACTATACAATGAACATACAAGAACACTCCATGCAAAAACATACAGGAGCACCGCGTACAAAGGAGATAGAAAAAACACACCAATAAACATACCACACAATCAAAGGTTTTAGAAACTTTAGAATATAATTTCACATGCCATTGGAGCACTGATACGGTATATATTCTATTGACACCATTCAAAGAGCTGTGCAATTCTACGTCTGGGGATCAATATTTTCCTCTGCAACTTCTAATGTGACTAAAAAGCTTTAATCCTAGGATACACATCCACTGCCAAAAATTGGGCATTTGCCTGAAGATCCCATCCTACCGTCCCTGGCGTTCCAGCTTATGCTGATTAGATTTCGGACAATGTAATATTACAACTGTTGTGGCTGAGGGATAAAGCACACGGCTTACAAACTGAGGATGATTGAAATTTTAATTTTAGGATTTTTAGGGTAGTTCCTAATCCCACCCAGCTCAAATGAGTACTGATATTAGAATGGGTAACATAAAGGCGGTTGGTCGTTGTGCTGGCCACATGACACCCTCATTAACCGTCGACCATAGAAACAGATGATCGTTATATCAGCTGTCTTATAGATTGCAAGGTCTGAAATGTGTACTTTCATATTATTAAATATCTTCTTTGGGGCCACGGTGTCTGAATGGTTAAACTCTGGGCTTCCGAACCTGGAGATCCTGGGCTCAAATCTTGGTGAAGATTTGGGTTATTAATTTCGGATTTTTTAGGACCCCCCTCACTTCACCCAACTCTGATGGGTACCTGATTTTAGTTTGGGAAATTTAAAGACGGTTGGTCGTTGTATGGCCACATGACACCTTGCTCGTTAACCATTGGCCAAATAAACAGATGGCCTAAACATCATCAATCCTATAGATCGCATGGTCTAAAAGGGAAACTTCATTTACTCAATTTTATAATTTTCTTTGAAATGCAGAAATTATAGACTCAACAATGTAACAATTCTGCTTTTATGTCATTTTAGACCACTGCAAACCTACAATATAACAAGATTTCGTGTTATAGATCTAGTACCTACTCTAAACCATTTGTTCTCGTTTTACAAATACGTAATTTGGGAATCGATGCCACTGCCAAAGAAAGGGAGACAAATCCTATGACTATGGTGTCACAAGAAAACGAATGCAAACAACGTGTTATTTCCCTTTTGACCTGTACTAATAGACAAAAATGTCTGAACTATATTCTGAATCATTTGATTAAAGATAAATGAATGTGTACAAGGTGGATTGGGTGCAGCGAATCGGTGGAGCTAGCTTGTGGCATGTCATGTCGTCATGTTAGGCACGCACCATTGTGGTCAACAGCTAATGCTAGAGTGCACTGATGCAACAATCTTCGGCCTGTGGGACATATTCAGCCCGTAACGCGGTGCTATACAGCTCAAGGAGACTTCAGACCATAGTAATAAAGATACAATTTCTTGGTGCTATGAATTCAATTATTTATTTTCTTTTTAATAGGGGTCTGTGACTTAAATAATATATAACACTGTCGATCATAGTTATCGAGAGGTTGTACGTACATAGTTCAAGATCATTTGCACTGTTCTGTAATTTTATAATAATTGTAAATATTCACCTTACAAATTGTCTGATCGAGATGCTTTTTTTTAACTCCTCACACGGAATGTAGATCAAGAATTTTATCTACATAATTTAAAGATTTCACCGTCTCCTTCCAAAAAAAAAACAAAAAAAAACACATACTCTACTATTTTGTTCTAAGTGCAAAGATCTTTATCGCGGTTTATGTCATTATGCATAATTTTAATTTTTACGTCTTAATTATTGTAAGAATTAAGTCGAAGACACTTGGAGCTCTCTGGCACACGGAATTTCGCCTCAATGGCTCCTTCTGCCTGTCTGAACAAACTGTTCAGTCTAGGAAGGATCCAAGGAGATGTCAATTTTTTAAACCCGCCTTCTTCTTATAAAATACAGACGTTACTTCAAAAACGAAGATGATTACGTCCTACGCGCCATGCATCTAGTCATGCCTCTTAACCAATTACTTAAATAACCGATGGTTCTTAATATCTTATCCCAAGAAGCTTGGGTTTAGATGCAAGGATGAAGGCCGAACACACCGGGGATCCCCCCATATTCCTTATCTGTACCTCAACAGCTGTTCATAAAAAAGGCCACACGAGGAACGGTGTGTGGGTAATAAAATGTTTCTTAGGGTTTTCTTCCATCCCGGCAAGTGCAATGGACTCCCCTACGGACGTTCTGTTTTATTTCCCTATTCGCCTTATTTCCTTTTCTAACGATCGTTTCTACCCGAGCGTCACGTTAAGGCAGAGAAGCATTGCGCAGACGAAACATTTAACTCTTTTTTTCCTAACTGACGATACCAACGTTGATTTGACTCATAAAATGATAATAATTTTTGGTTTTATAAACTTTAATTTGTGTTCTATAAAAAGAGCATGCGTTCCTAATATAACATTTCCTGACTACTTACAAAAAAAGTTATTGAAGTTTAAGCATAACAGGGGAGTGAAACACAAATGAGCACAATAAATAAGTCCACTGGAACGTAGAAAATAATGAAGGAGAGAAAGAGTTAAATCGTTTGGTTATTGAAGTCATTAATTAAGATGCATGATTAGATGCATAGCACGTAGGACATAATCATCTGTTTTGAAGTAACGAGTGTATTTTATAAGAAGGAGAAAGGTTTTGTAAAAAAATGGATCTTTCCCAGACTGAACAGTTTGTTTTTTGTTCAGACAGGCAGAAGGAGCCTTGAACTTCGTGAGCCAGAGAGTTCCAAGTGTCTTACAACAATTAAGAAGTCTGTGCGTTGAAATAAAAATTATGCATAATGACATAAACCGCGTTAAAGATCTATAAAATGATAGGGTAATTCACTATTTTGTTATTCGCTAATAATGTACAATGAAGATTCAAAGACTGTGTAGGCAAAATTCTTGGTCTACATTCCATGTGATGAATTTTTTAAAAATTAAAGAAATACCCAGAAAGACACAAAGATAGAGGCTATTTCTTACAAGTGCTCCTTCCTCCATTGTGCCATTAGATAATGGAATGGGTTGCCTGAATCAGCCAAAAAAAAAAACAACCTAGCGGCTTTAAATTTTTACGATTTTTAACATGACTAGATTGACTAATAAAATGCGTAGGATGGTATTATCATTTTTTTTTGAGGTTACGTCTGTAAAAATAATAATAATAATTTTGGCTTTTATATAGCGCTACCTTCATGCTTATAGCATGCTTAGACCAGTGGGAGGGGGTATCTGGGAGAATCTTTTACCGTGCTGCCGGTAGGCGCTCAGTAAAAACAACTCTGTTTGAATTTGGTGTTGAACCTCGAGCCCCTTTTATTGGTAGCAAAAATCCACTCGGGCCTCACCACATGTGGTGGCCCCCAAATGATTGTTTTTTTTACATTAGATATTGAATATTGCGCAAAATGCAGGGGGCCCCAAAGATGTTATGCTCCCGGCCCCTCCCCCCCAAATGATGGAAAATTGCTAGCTACGCCACTGTGTGCTTGTGTGTGTGTGTGTGAGAGAGAGAGAGAGAATTCTTTAAAGCTTTATGTCACTATAATGATCGAAAGTTATACACGGACGTAAGCCTCTTAAACTCAAGCATTTTCAATAAAGAAGTGGATGATAAAATCTTTGTCATGATAATATAGATCAAGGATGCCCAAAATAAGACCAGCGAGCTAGATGCGGCCCGCGATGTGTTTCCATCCGGCCCGCCAAAACGTCAGCACAAAGTGGAGAAAATCATCCCTTCCAAAAAAAAAGGGTTAAAAAATGTATCATTACCACACTTCCCACAATGCTTATATTGAAAGAAACAGCATTCATTATTCTCATTCAATCATGACTGTACACAATGTAGTAAGTTTCGTCAGTTGCTCCTATGGTCTTGCGTATTGCCCAAAAAGACACATTCGCGCTTTAGAAAAAGAGATGGGCGTGGGGTGGGTGGGGGGGGGGGGACCAGGGGCGTTCAATAGCTACCACACCTCTCCTTATTGCAAGGTTAATCGCCCTTTAGCATAACACATCATCGATATCAAACAAAATGAATCGATTGCGTCTAATTTATTGATTTATTATATTCATTATTGGATTGTTTCATGCCTTGTCATGGAAATGGAATAATTGTGCGAAGTTTGAACCTGATCCAAGAATAAGAGGTGGGAGAAATAACGTATCCAATGTTTTAGACAGAGACGTAGTGAGTTGAAAAAGGCTGGAGAATTATTCACTTTCATGTTTAACCATACTTATCCATTAGTCTGTTGGGCCGTAGGGGCACCACATAAGATTTGCCAACATAGTTGAGTAGACATAACTATAGGATATATGCAGAGAAGATGGAAACCTGGCATGTGCCTTGCATTGCTTACCATTTCTGAATTAGAGGCTCCTGGGGGTTAAAACAAACTCTTTTTATTGTCTTGTTTTTCCCGGCACATTTTCAAAAAGTCACGAATTCTCCAACACTAAAAACATTTCATCAATGGAATTAAGATGCATTAGAAGGATACTAGGTATCACATACACAACCGCATTGCCAATGAGAAAATTCGAAACAGTATCTCAATGGCAATAACAGTGGCGTAGCTAGAAATTTGCAATCGTTTGGAGGACCAGGGTTATGGGGGGGGGGGCTTGACCTCTTTTGGGTTCCCTGCATTTTCGTAATATTTAATGTTAAATGTAAAAAAAAACCCACTCATTTGGGGACCCCCCTCAAGTTGGGGCCCGGCGGGATTTTTTATTTTCTCCCTCTCTATCTCCCACCCTAGCTACGCTTCTGGGCAATAAGACCCCACGATGACTTGGTGATCACTGTCCAAATTCGGAAAACTAAAACTTCATAACGTTCTCAGGACTCAAACACCTTCCGCCATTGCCAACTACCAGGGGAAGAAGAAGAGTCAGACAGAGAACGCGACTGGAAATATGACCAAACAGTAAACGCGCCTGTTATAAATTGAACGCTCTGATATTAAAAAAACTGCTAAAAGGGGGGGGGGGGGAATAAAAAAGTAATGTTCCCCTTTCAGACCTAGCGATCTATAGGGCAGAGGATGCAAAGTTCATCTGTTTCTGTGGCCCACGGTTAACAAGGGTGTCATGTAGACAGCACAACGACCAACCACCTTTACTTTTCCACGACTATTGTCAGGTACCGAATAGAGCAGGGTAGTCTCAGAGTCGGCCAACGATCCTGAAATTAAAAATCTCAGTCTTCACTAGGATTCGAACATTGGACCCCCAGTTCAGAAGCCAAGCGGTTGAAAATTAGCTAAGATTTAAATTTATTTTTATATGCAAATTTTTAAAATCAAATTAATACAAATCTATTTAAGTGTGAGGTCATTTTTAAAACGAGAATTTAGCACATATATGGAACATACAAATACTCTAAAATGATTACCACATAATTATTATAATTTACGAGTGTGATTCTGGTCACGAGTAGGACTACCTAGTACCGATTCGCTATAATCAGCAATTATGAATTCAGGTTTTGTGCAAGGGGTCAACAAAAAAAAAAATACTGTCATTAGTTATAAACGTTCCTGATAAAGCATAGATCAGTGGTCCCTAACCCAATCGGGGGGCCATTTTTATTGTTGACATTCATTTCGCGGGCCATATCAACGGAAAGATACTTAAAGTAAGTGTACTTCTGAGCAACATTGTAGCTGCTTTTCCACCGACTCATGTTCTTGATGTCTCATACATCCTCCAATCTCTAGGCGTAGTTAAACATATTTTTTTTATTTGCGGTTTAAACCTAGAATACCGTCTTATTAGTTTCATGATGCCGTTTATATGTTGTTTTATTAAGCAGCCAAAATTTCTTTATAAAACAAACATATTGGCTTTTTATCATGATCCACAAAAACTTAAAGATCCACTTTTCCTGGTAGATTCTACATTCAGAGCTCGCACAAATGTTAAAGGTCATGGTACCAATCCATCAGAGACGAAGTGTGGGCCCTAACGTAGGTAAAGAAACATTTTTTACTTCTTTTTGTAACAGGGGAGTTTTTCTACACTTTGCCGACGTTTCGGCGGGCCTGATAAATACACGCCGCGGGCCGGATCTGACCCGCGGGCCGTATTTTGGGCGTGATGGCTTAGATAGTTAATTATTATGTACAATTATTGAACGAATATTTAGAGCGCAGAATTAAATGGCACATGATATCGTGTATGGTGAAAAGTTATAACGATGAAATGCCATGGCAACTTTGTGTTACTAGGTTTATTTCCTCTCGCTTAATCACATACAAAAAAAAGAAAAGAGGCAAAAGTCTTATGATACCTGGGCTGTAAATAGCTCGACAACTCATGTTAAAAACTAGATGAGATAATATAAAAAGAAAAAAAAACTATACAACTAAAATTATCCCAAAGAATATACACAAGGGCAGACAATTGAAAGTCAAAAAGTTGTAAGGATTTAAAAACAAATAAAATGTATCAAAAGACTAAAATCGTGTGAGTGGAATATAAGGCGAAAGGTTCCCCCTGGAGTCCGCCTATAATTCAGAAATGGTAAGTAAAGCAGAAAACATGGTAGACTTCCAAATTCTCAGCCTATATCCTATAGTTTTATAATTATCTTGTGTGATGCGCCAACGGTCCAACAGACTAAGGAATAGGTGAATAGGTTTTGTAATACATAAAAGTAATCAATCTTGGAAATAACTGCCCAGGAGCTATAACCAGTAAGCTTTTGAGAAGGAGGGACGTTCTACCTACTTAGCAGAAGGAAAACTGAATTTAAACCTCTGCTGCCCAGGAGCTATAACCTAATGAAAACTATAATAGAGCGCAAGTGAAAATAAAACGTCAAAGCTAACATGCTATAGAATGTTAAGTTGCAAGCCTCTAATAAAGCGCACATGGTCTCACATGAACTAGACTATTCTAGTTTATTACAATAATAGCTTATCCTTATTTACTTTATTTCAGTGGAAGCACTATATGTTAAGTGACATCCTAGCAGAAGTGAATTGATTTGAAGGTGTAAAAAAAAATGGCTAAAATTCTTGATAAGCCTAGGCTAGTATACTATAACTGTACTTCAGTCACCAGTGGAAGCACTACTTGTTCAGTTGCTAATTAGATTTTGATTGATCTGAAGGTGCAAAACATGGATAGAATTTGGCAGCCCAGAATCCAGGGGGGGGGGGGGGGTGCAATTGAACCCCTTGGACCCCCCCCCCCCCCGCCGCGGGCGACCATGGTAGTTTAACATCACAATGTCCACTCCAAAAAAAAATAAAAAAATTAACTAAATTTCCGTCACAAAATTTCCACTCCCTGCCTTCGAGGAATTTCATTTCGAGGATGGTGGTTCAAGGTTTCAACTCTCGCCCGTGTGTTTAACATTTGGTAGATTTCTAGTTTCAGAGAAGGCAGAAAATCATCTACACTCGTTACAGCTTTAATTATAGTGTGGTCGTGGTAGTTTTAAAATTAGACAAGGGGAAATAATTAGTATTTTATGTTTAAAAAAATATTCAAAATGTGTACAAATAAATAACTAAATAAAAGAAATAATGAGTCGTTCATAATTTTTTGTATATGTGGCATACAATATGGATAATTAAAAATACAATTTTAAATAGGTAAGCTAGAGATTTAAAAAGAAATTGAACTAAGTAATATGAAATCTTTTCAAACTTTATTTACAATTTAATTAAACCCATATAGATAGCACATAAATTTAACTAGTATTGGATCGTAGTACACTCAAACCGTTGTCACGTTTGACTGAGTAGGAAATTAATATGATATCCTCTCACCACCGCAAATTGTAAACAAAACTTAAGGAACCCATTACATATCCAGTTAAAGATCAATGGCACGTTTTCTTAATTCTTCTCTAAAAATAATGGTTGTCAGACCTTACGGGGTCTCCACCAATGGAAGACCATTTGCGAATGCCTAGTTAGCGATATGCCCAAGGCCAACCCTGTTGGCCTATAGGCATATCCAATCCCACCAATATTCCCTGCTATCTGTATTCTTTACGTTGCGGGACACCAAGCACGCCTACCATCCAACCCGCTATGAAAAAGATATGGAAAGATAACTTTATTTCTGCAAGTCGGAGTAGAGTCACCCCACGTAACTTTCGCGGTGACAGAGAGCGCAGCTCAGACAAAAATAGGGGGGGGGAAGAACAAGACTCTACGTCGCCCAACCATGTGGGACACCAC
>JASAOG010000009.1:7097500-7222500 GCA_030265305.1 Biomphalaria pfeifferi | reverse complement strand
AGACCAGACATGCTTGTATTCATAATCTACTTATATCTAGTAGTAATTTTGGTTTGGTGACAGGTTAACATCTGGATGTCGGTGCAGTTCTGCCTATTTGTGGAGTTTTCTCCGATTGGTCCACGACGTGAGGATGACTGAGTGATGTCCAGGAACATTGATGGATTAGCCCAGATTTAAGTATATAGTGTTGGTCATAAAAACATCTGAACAATAGGAATTAAAGTTAATCTGTCAGCTGGTCAACGCATCAACAAGTCATTAACTATGAACATTAACAACTGGTGTTGTTTTGACTACTCACTTATACTCCTATATCTGTGACTATGACTTTATAATTGATGAATTCCATCGGGAATATTAAAATGAACAGTGTAAATGATCATATATAACTTCTCAAAAACCTTGACTGCTCAACAGTATTATATAGTCTGGAACTGGATGCGTTAGCCTGCTTGTCTTGCGTGTTATTCTAAGTGAAAGTAAATACTGAATAAAGAGTTTGAAGATTTGTTACAAGGGAGGGAGGGATGAGTTTGAAGATTTGTTACAAGGGAGAGAGGAGTTTGAAGATTTGTTACAAGGGAGGGAGGGAGGAGTTTGAAGATTTGTTACAAGGGATGGAGGGATGAGTTTGAAGATTTGTTACAAGGGAGGGAGGGATGAGTTTGAAGATTTGTTACAAGGGAGAGAGGAGTTTGAAGATTTGCTACAAGGGAGGGAGGGAGGAGTTTGAAGATTTGCTACAAGGGAGGGAGGGAGGAGTTTGAAGATTTGTTACAAGGGATGGAGGGATGAGTTTGAAGATTTGTTACAAGGGAGGGAGGGATGAGTTTGAAGATTTGTTACAAGGGAGAGAGGAGTTTGAAGATTTGCTACAAGGGAGGGAGGGAGGAGTTTGAAGATTTGCTACAAGGGAGGGAGGGAGGAGTTTGAAGATTTGTTACAAGGGATGGAGGGATGAGTCTGAAGATTTGATACAAGGGAGGGAGGGAGGAGTTTGAATATTTGATACAAGGGAGGGAGGGAGGAGTTTGAAGATTTGTTACAAGGGAGGGAGGGAGGAGTTTGAAGATTTGCTACAATGGAGGGAGGAGTTTGAAGATTTGATACAAGGGAGGGAGGGAGGAGTTTGAAGATTTGTTACAAGGGAGGGAGGGAGGAGTTTGAAGATTTGTTACAAGGGAGGGAGGGAGGAGTTTGAAGATTTGCTACAAGGGATGGAGGGATGAGTTTGAAGATTTGTTACAAGGGAGGGAGGGATGAGTTTGAAGATTTGTTACAAGGGAGAGAGGAGTTTGAAGATTTGCTACAAGGGAGGGAGGGAGGAGTTTGAAGATTTGCTACAAGGGAGGGAGGGAGGAGTTTGAAGATTTGTTACAAGGGATGGAGGGATGAGTCTGAAGATTTGATACAAGGGAGGGAGGGAGGAGTTTGAATATTTGATACAAGGGAGGGAGGGAGGAGTTTGAAGATTTGTTACAAGGGAGGGAGGGAGGAGTTTGAAGATTTGCTACAATGGAGGGAGGAGTTTGAAGATTTGATACAAGGGAGGGAGGGAGGAGTTTGAAGATTTGTTACAAGGGAGGGAGGGAGGAGTTTGAAGATTTGTTACAAGGGAGGGAGGGAGGAGTTTGAAGATTTGCTACAATGGAGGGAGGAGTTTGAAGATTTGTTACAAGGGAGGGAGGGAGGAGTTTGAAGATTTGCTACAATGGAGGGAGGAGTTTGAAGATTTGTTACAAGGAAGAGTGGATGAGTTTGAAGATTTGTAACGTAACAAAACAAAAAAATAATTTAAATGAAAAAATATATTTTGCGGGTCCTAGTTTTCATACGTCCGACTGTCGTGGAGAAGCCAATATATCACTTGCTTCAAAACAACATTCATGACAAAAATACTTCAGGGGTTTTCAGTCGGACGCCCGTTGTAAATGTACAGTAAAAAAAACTGAATACGTTATCAAAGTGCCAAAAGTAACTTCTGTGATAAAATGTCTAGCCTGTCGTTAGGACTTTATGATTTCCGAGAAGTTTACTGATCATTAAAATGCACCGTTCAAAAGCAGGCCAATTTGTTATAAAGTGTAAAAAATATTATTTTTATTATAATTATTTATATAATTAACTGAAGGGCTTAAGATTTTGCGACTTTCGTTTTGCTTGGAGCGGGTAAGGGTGGTCGTGACACGCGAAACTGACGCCTTTCAAGCGAGACACGAAACTGCCTGGTCGTGCGATTTGCGCTCTGGACTGTCGTTTGGATTTATCGATGGTTCCGGGTTCAAAGCCTGCTCTTTTCCATCCCCCATTGTTCTGCTGGAGGTTTGGACTAGGAAGTAAACTATCTTTAACTTGAAGGAACATCCGAAACATGTAAAACATTTTACAAACAAACAAGGGAGACATGTTTGAGCAGTCACTCGACTTGTATGGTAGCTACGAGGCATTAAGCCGAACGGCTAAGTTTCTTGCCAGAGCACTACGGGCGGATCAGTCCTTCCTGCTCTGTTTTTTTTAACAGAAGTTCATCTCGGGAGGTACATCCAAACACTCGTCAAAACGTTCACAATAGCCATCGGGAATCCTGTAGTGTAACGAGGGTGCCAAGCCACCTTGGCAGCAACGCCTATCTGCGCCCTATCATCATCCAATAGTGTACGAACTTCATTGCATCAGTCGATACAAAACGTGCATAGAATGTAAATGAGGCTAACTAACGTAGAGACAGAGATAGGTTAGATCATATTTTATAAAGCAACTGATCCAACATACCCATGCTTCATATGCGGCCTGCTTTTTCAAGCGATTATCGGACTTGACACTGACTTTACAGTGACTTAACAGTGACTTTACATGCATCTTCGAGTGCATAGGATATCAGAGATGTGTTCATCTTCGAGTGCATAGGATATCAGAGAAGTGGTTATCTTCGAGTGCATAGGATATCAGAAATGTGGTCATCTTCGAGTGCATAGGATATCAGAAATGTGGTCATCTTCGAGTGCATAGGATATCAGAAATGTGGTCATCTTCGAGTGCATAGGATATCAGAGATGTGGTCATCTTCGAGTGCATAGGATATCAGAAATGTGGTCATCTTCGAGTGCATAATATATCAGAAATGTGGTCATCTTCGAGTGCATAGGATATCAGAAATGTGGTCATCTTCGAGTGCATAGGATATCAGAAATGTGGTCATCTTCGAGTGCATAGGATATCAGAAATGTGGTCATCTTCGAGTGCATAGGATATCAGAAATGTGGTCATCTTCGAGTGCATAGGATATCAGAGATGAAGGAGGAGCTTTATGTAGCCTATTTTGTAGGACAGCGGCTCTCAACCTTTTAAGTTCGGCGACCCCTTTTTACAATCCCAAAGTCTGCCGCGACCAACCCCCCCGCTCACGTACACAGCAATAGAAGAATACACAAAAAATCATTTTTTTTGGATGGTCTTTAGCGACCCCTGGCAAATCGTCAATCGACCCACAAGGGGGTCGCGACCCACAGGTTGAGAACCCCTGGTGTAGGACATCCAGATTCTGTTACCAGACACCCGCATACTTGTAGGAGATTTGATTTTTTTTTTCAATAAGGGAAGACAAAGTCTTATAAAGAAAGGCCAGACAAAAAAAAAGTCAACTTTGAAAGCTAATCATGAAACGTAACATAGCAGCAGCACTATAGTACAATTGGTCAAGCCTGACCGCTCGCATTACGCTGGCCCGTATCACGGAGCACGGCTCCCCCCTACCTGCGACTCCAAACAACACGAAATTACACAAAAGCACTTTCACTTATGCATGGTGTCTGATTTCTTGACGACACACCAGTTATAATAATTCTTGGCGACACACCAGTTATAATAATTCTTGGCGACACACCAGTTATAATAATTCTTGGCAACACAAAAGTTATATTTCTTGGCGACACACCGGTTATAATATTTCTTGGCGACACACCAGTTATAATATTTCTTAGCGACACACCAGTTATAATAATTCTTGGCGACACGCCAGTTATATTAATTATTGGCGACACATCAGTTATAATAATTCTTGGCGACACACCAGTTACAATAATTCTTGGCTACACACCAGTTATAATAATTCGTGGCGAAACCCCAGATATAATAATTCTTGGCGACACACCAGTTATAGATCTAATTCTTCGTTTTTAACAACCCATCGTGAATTGGACCTGTGACCACTGTGGCATTACTGGAGCATGTTATGAAAACAGCTTATCTGTAATAGCGACGTTTTGCACTCGGTTGTAAAGCATCTGTACCAGACCGGAAAACTATTTTTAGAAACCCACTGAAACAATATATATATATATATATATATATATATATATATATATATATATATACACGAAGAGCAAGGTGCCAGGATCTCCGCTCTGTTATCAGCAGCAGACGCCTTGGCTGCCTTGGCCACGTTCGTAGAATGCCAGGAGGTCGACTTCCACAGGACATCCTGTATGGCGATCTAATAGAAGGCAGGAGAGCCGCTGGTCGCCCACTTTTACGTCATACGGATGTATGCAAACGCGATATAAAGCTCTTCAAAATCGGCACTAGCAGCTGGGAAGAAGTAGCACTGAACAGATCCTCATGGAGAGAGAGAGCATAAAGGAAGGGTCAAAGATTGCAGATGTCATACACAACAGAAGCAGAAAGAAGGGTGACATGCAACGGCGCCTGGTGATTACATATGCCCAACCTGCGATCGCTGCTGTGTATCAAGGCCTCTTTAGTCATATATATATATATATATATATATATATATATATATATATATATATATATATATATATATATATATATATATATATATATATATATATATATATATATATATATATATATATATATTTATTTTTATTTATTTATTTTCAGAAAAATAAACTTTTTTTTTCTAAATAGTTTGGTTCTTTTGAATGATTCATTCAAATATTGTAGATCTTAAAGCCCCACCCTGTATTACTAATACAAAGGGTTAGTCAGCGTAAGAGGTGACACATAATGCAGGTCGAAATAGCGCCAAAAAGACGGGCTTTAATAAAAAAAAGTAATACCTAATTTTTTTTTTCCCAATAGTTTTGAAACATGAGAATATCAGGTTCATGCTCAGCTATTGTTTAGAATTGACATGTCAAAGTGACGTCGTGACAAGTTTCACAGGTTGGAAAACTCTGCCCAAATCAATGTCATCGATTGCTAACGCGCTCGTGGTAAAAAAAACAACAAAAAATGTACAAAATAATGGCGTCTATAAAACAAAGAAAAAAAAAACACAATTGAGAGATATCAATTCCAGGGATATAGCCGTGGCTTTGAGTAAAAATACATTTCTGAAGAGTTACCTTTCTTTAAATTGAAACTATTTTGACCAAAGACTGTCTAATAATTTTTTGTATTACATGTTTCAGATATTTCTTAAAACTGCTCAAATCTCTCACAGGACAGTGGGGGGAATGGTGGCAAGGATGGTTCGAACCTGGGACAATCGATGCGACAGTTTAGAGCGCATAACACACAACCCGACAGCCACCAAATATAACATTCTTCTGGCTTTTTAGAGCTTGTTTTAATCTCTGGTTATAATGTAACAATACTATTATTCTTTTTCCTTTTTTTTTTGTAAGTCTAAATAAATAAACTATTTTTTTGTGTCAAACTAAATGCATAAAACACTAAACCATAACTTACAATTTAATGCTTTTATAGCTTTTATATAGCGCTACTTTCATGCTTATAGCATGCTCAGAGCGCAATGGTCACCCGACTCGGGCAGAGTTGCGTTTACTGAGCGCCTAAAGGCAGCACGGAAAACCAACTTCTAGATACCCCCTCCCCTCCACAAATGAGATTGGCCATGACCAAAAGCGCTCTGAGCATGCTATAAACATGAAAGTAGCGCTATATAAAAGCTATAATGATAATAATAATTATATATTGCATCTTTTTATTCTACTTGCCAATTAGTTCTCCTTTTTTGTCATATTTGAACTTTTATATATAGGGCTTATAGAAACCAACACTGATCAATGTTAATAAAAATTGGCTTCTATGTTTGTAAAATGTTTTACATGTTTCAGATGTTCCTTCAGAGTCAAAGAAAATTACTTCCTAGTCGAAACCTCCCACAGGACGACGGGGGATGGGAGCAGGCAGGATTTGAACCCTGGACCATCGATAAATCTGAACGACATTTCAGCGCGCAAACCGCACTACCAATTATTGTGGGGGCCGTAGTAGGCATATATGCTAGAAATCCTCCCTCATGACACCAATGGCGACGATCAGTATTTCAGTTACTTTATTTTTTTTTTAAATAGAGTACATCTAGATCTCTACAGTCCATTTCATGTACATTTGTCAAGGGAAGTAAATCACAATGGCCTGTCGTCTGCAAATGTAGTTTTTTTTTTAAATATAAATGACAATTTCCTGCCATCTGTAAATATAAAAATGTAGTTCAGAATAGACTGCCAAGAGCGACTGATTTTAATTCTCCTGATTTTTTTTTATTTGCAGATTATTCTAGTGCGTATAAAATATATAGACCGACAGGAAACATTTTTTAAATTCCGAATAAATCTGTTACGCTTAAGCTTGTAGGTATGACAAGGTCAATGCTAGTTGCATGAATGTGACGTCACATAATCGGATGTTCATGACTGCAAATCCAGGAGCATGAGTTAGGTTTGGTAAAAAAAAAAGGCTGATAATTAGTGGTGAAGCCTGAAATAGCGTGAACTTCGGAAGAAGGTTATAGAAGTTTTGGGGTCGAGATTATGACAAGAACCGCCATTAAAATTTGGCTAGACTTGTAGTCAGTTACAGTCATGGTCGGTCAGAATAGACCCTAATCACCAATCGTAAACAAACAACATTTAGTCACGTGATTCTGTATCTCTTCTATACAAATTACGAGCTAATTTTAATACACAATGGCTATCACGTGACAGTTTTTTTTCGTTGTTTTATCAATATTATCATGTGACTAAATGTTGTTTGTTTACGATTGGTGAATGAGGTCTATTAGGACTCAGAGAGTCAGAGCTAAAAATCGCTAGTTTAGCGTAATTAGTTGGGTAGTTTTATGTCATCATCATTATTATTGTTATATCGTGTAGACCGTGTAAATATATTTATTGTTTCAAGCTCGAGTTAAAGGAATTAAACTCATGAAAATTGCATACACTGTAACATGTGTTTCTTAGTAGTGTTTCTCTTAGACTAAAGGCACCTCCGAATGTCAATAATAGAATATGCATCCTCTGTTTGGGACACCTCAACTCAAGAAACTATTTTTATTTCACAATTTTCTAAAGAAAGAACCGAGTTATTAGTATATGTTGATTGGTCATGAATAATAGTTATTACAATGTGTTTATTCCTATTGAAATGTGGTCATATCCATAAATTACTAATCAGGAAACCCATGATTTTTATAAAGAAAAAAAACAAGAAGCTTTTGGTCCTAGAAACAAAACAAAAATCTATTGAAACATACGAAACTTACCCCGGCTTATGTAACACTAGTGCTATTTTTTTTCGTACTGTAATGATGATGATGAATAGTGAACGGGGGTCTGTCCGGATAATCGATCGTCCGGATAACTAAATGCGGGATATTATAAACGTTTCATTTCATTACTAATGTAAAGGAAATTCGTATAGCGTTGTGTTGAGCTGTAACTTTCGATATGTTATTATCGTTAAATAATTAAATCTTATCTTATTTAGATGGTCCTTAACTTGTATGTTCCCTTCAATGAATATAATTCATCTAATTAAGCTCTAAGTAGCATTATTCTGGAATGGTTGTGCGTGTTTCTGATGCCATGATGCAACCTGGAGTAACATTTTAGTAGATCAATTGTATTAGCTTGATAGTCTTTGATAGAACCACGAGTAACAACATCGTAGTCGAGCTTATAAATAGAGGATTAAATGTTGAATTAGGAAAGAGAAGCGACAGACGAGTGACAGAAGGACTTGTAGTTTTAAAAGGAATTTTGTTTCAACGCTATTATTTAACTTGTGCTTCGCCTTGTATTTACACCAAAGATAAATGTGTATTTGTCAAGAAATGTTACGTTCAGTTTCGTTTCAAAAGAAGTTGAAGTTTCATTCCAGATCGACATTAAGAAAGTAATACGCCACACTGGTTTCGATGGACTAGCTTGTTGGGCGCTAGAACCCAACGACTGCGTAGAGGTAAGCATGTCTTTACTTAGTCTCTGACTTATACGAATGTTGAACGTAAGGCATAGTCTGACCACGTGGTCACCATTGATATTTATTCTTTAAGCATCAAATCGAAGACGTGTGTCATTGTCTAGCGTCTACATTATTCCAGAAATTTGTAAGGCCAGAGACAGCAATTAGAAATTGGTCTGTCACTGATCATACAAAGTTCCACCTTCAGACGTTGCGATCTATAGGGCCAATGATGTGAAGGCAATCAGTTTCAATGATCGATGGTTAACGATGGGTCATATTATCAATACAACGACCAACAGTCTTTATTTTCCATAACTAATGTCAGGTAGACACAGGGGCGCAATAAGCCCAATATTCACATTTCCAGTTTTAACTAAGATTGGAACCCGCCACCCCACCCATTATGCTAGAAGCAAATTATACGTGACACCATATCCGAGGAAGTAGCATCGAGATGAATAAAAAGTCACCAGGCCATAAGAAGCAAAGAATCAAAGAATAACAGTTTACATGTTTATTGTCGCCTAGCAAAAGAGCCCCTGTGGTGGCTAAACTAGAAGGCAATAGTAATTTAAAGAAAGGCCCTAGTCGAAGACAGAAACAGATGACTAAAAGAGAACTTAAATAGACATCTCGTGGACAAAGGCTTTGTCGGCATTAGATGTGGCAAATTATGCAGATTGCAACTGGGTTTGCGTTGTCATGTGAAATACTGCAGTCATCCTTATTCTTCGGAATTGAGGACGACCAGAGTGGTCATATACACTATATTGAGGCTATATGTCCCTGCACCACAGTGGTTAGCGCTCTGGACGTTGTGTTAATGTCGTTTGGTTTGATCCCAAGACTGAACTTATTTTAAAATATTGACCAAAAAGAATGTTTAGCCTGGTAGGCTATATTATTTAAGAAGAGTAGAAATTATTTTTATACATAATAATAAGAGATGCTTGTTTGCTCGTATTTCACTTATTGTATCATTTACACCTCAGGAGTGATGCAGGGAAGGTCAAGGTGAGGGCAGTGGTGGGAAGCGGGTGGGCTGAGTTTGATGTATGACAGGTGTTTCCTTCTACTGAGACCGACTTTATTGTTTTGAGAAGGATGTCTATGCCGGACCTATTGTATGTGAGAATGTGTGCTATTAAATATAAGTTTCCCATTATAAAACATGAGGTACGATAATGAGTTGATGTCAATCCCACAATATGTCAGCAATTCTAAAAACTGAGTTCTTTGTAAAATTTAGTTTGTTGTGAGTATCGAACATATATAGAAAATTACGGGGTAAATATTTATAATATAAGTACTTAAAATAACTGCAACTGTCGAAGCATAAATATTTGTAACAGTTTAAATTAATGTCAATTAAATGTTGTACCCCCGTACGGGATCATAGATTAAATATGGTATTTCAATGGTGAAGATTTTTTTACACGTAGTGACGCGATTAAAAGCACTTGTATTTATAATTAGTAATACGCGATGTTCGGTTTTAGTTGATGGTATTGAATGCAATATATTCATTCTAGAATACATGATGAGAATATATATTGCACTAAGGAACGTTACGGAAAGAAAAAATAGAATGATACTGAGCAACTTTTACGGCATGATTTCATTTGACTTCTAATAGTTCAAGCGAAACCCCAAGTCGTCATTTGTCAACCGAATCTATCAAGCCGTAAAAACTCAAACGTCATTTTTCATATAAGCGTCTGAGCTTTTTTTTTTAAGATGGATACCCAGTATTTAAGTTTTAAACCCAGATTTGACTCTGCAGACAAACACAATAAACAAAATGTAGCAGCGGTGGAAAGGTGTTATTTAGTGGTATTCAGAAAAGCCATAACTATGAAATATCAAACAATGTGAAAAGTTAATATTTTCAGCGTCCAAAAACAATGATCGCAAATTGGTTATGTGTATTATGGAAATAATTGGTCTATGAGAAATGTCAACAGCAAGAAATCTAACAATACACTTAATGTGATGTGATTCTTTCTGAAAAACGCACTGACCCAGGTAACCCTAACACTCATCTGTTTGAACCAAAATGGAAAAAAAAACGTAAATTTCGGGCGGGAAAAGTGACGTCAGACATTGACCTCCATAAATAAGAAAAATATACATGCTGTGTAAGGTTGAACGTTAACCTTTGAAATTCAGCCATTTACTGGTCAAAGATGTGTACATGTGTAATTAACAACTAAATGCGTACATAGCATACACGTTTTTTTTCAAATATAAATTACGTGAAATCAATATCAATTTTCTTTCGTACATGTAATGAAAGAACTTGCGGCTCTATAACACAAATGATCTTACATATTAAATCAGTAGTTACCAAACTTTTTGTATCGTAGGCCCCATGCCATGTCTACCTGTATGCGGTAGACCCCTTGCTTAGCTAATATAGCCATTGTGAAACACCCGTCATTCTTTTTCCAGGCTTAGGACCGACACGAAACGCAGGCGGTGAAAATATATTTCCTGTCAACATGTGGGGGAGAACCAAACAAAAGCATATAGTCAGGAAATAAAAAATTGGATAAAACCAACTACCAAAGTTGCAAGGAAATCACGTGAGTGGAATCCGCAAGGAAAGAGAGAAGTGGGCAGGCCTAAAACAATCCTTGGAAGATGTCGGTCTTCTTGGTCCTGAGGGTACTGGTATAACATGGAAGCAGATGAAGAAAGCTGCTCAGAACCAAGTTTGATGGAGAAGTGTGATTGGGGCCCTATGATCCCCCGAGGGTTCACAGGATTTAGTCAGTCCAATAAGTCAAAATTACCTTTCGGATAAAACTTGACCTTATGAAAACTTTCGTTACATAATTTCCTAACATTCGTAACCTAGCAACAAAATTAGGTCATCGTCTGTAAAAATAATTGAAATATTAATCTAAGTGTAAATAATCAGATCTGCAAGATAATATTTTGCGCATGTGTCAAACCCCTCCCCCCATGACCTAACATCCACAGAAGGATAACTTATTTTACTGAATTAAACAGATGCTAATTTGATTTTTTTTTCTCATTTGTCTAAATGAAAAAAAAGGGCTCATATATATTTAAAATACACCTCATTCCTTACGATAGCATGCACCAGCTGTATAAAGTGGTAACGGTTGGTTGAAGCTGACCCTCAGCTGGGCCAGACGTGTCAGCTTTCAAGAGTTCCGTAAACACGTCTCTGTTCTAGGTGTGCAAGCAGGCGTGACCATACTGAGAGACGGTGCGTATCAAATGTGTTGCATTCATACCAAGGGAAGCAATTGAGTCTGGCCTACAAACATTGCCTTAATAATAGTTTCAAATATTACTCTTTCATACAAGTTGCAAAATTTGTTGCAGTTCATTGCAAGACAAGTTAATGCAACTAGCATACAAATAGAGATATTCTAATGATGATAACCTATTAACTCATTTTTTCGAACGCTGTTTATTGCTACTCTAGCTGACAGAGCTCATACTTGTATATTTGATTACAAGAGTCGGACTTTATTATTATCTAAAAAACATTAGGGGAATAGAATGAAATAGATGTTAAAGAATAGAAGAACTTATTTATAACATGCATGAAACGAGATAAAGTGTGAATATGTGAGGTTTAAAAATAGAAAGAGAGAGAGAGAGAGAGAGACAGACAGCGCGCGAGAAAAAAAAAAGAGACACAGAGATGCAGAAAAGAAAAAGTCAGGAAAAGGTTATAATGCCATATTTACAGCATGAGAATTACAAGTGTGGTCTGGATTGTGATGTTGTCTTTGTTGTAGATTGAAAATATTGATGAAGTAATCAGTTCTGCGGCTATATAGGTGAGACTTGAACTTACCTTACAGTTCTGGAGCTAGATAGGTGAGATCTGAACTTACCTTACGGCGCTTTGATTCTCTTCAGGCTTACAAGCGGCAGCCAGCATCATTGTGTGCGTGTGTGTTTGTATGTGTGTGTGTGAGTGAGTGTGTGTGTGTGCGTTCGTATATTTTTTAGCGATTTGGAAAGAGTAAGAAGTATTACATCTGTGATGCCCAAAATCATGTATTTTTTTTTAAAAAAAAAGAAAAGCTTGGCTGTTTAAAAAATAACAAGAACATATAAACGGCAGGTCTACAACAGCTTGGGATTATGGCGTGGACACATAAGGCCCAGGAGAGATCTTAATGGAAGGATGTGTTGAAGCAGGCCAGAGACCCCCATAGGCTGTGGGCATTCTTAGTTAAACTGTGCCAAGAGATTTGAGGATTTATGAGAATATTTAACATAAAGAGACATAAAAATTATTCGGTGGTAAATTTAGCTACAATGTTGCTCATATT
The DNA here is from genome assembly GCA_030265305.1 of Biomphalaria pfeifferi. NCBI lineage: Eukaryota > Metazoa > Mollusca > Gastropoda > Planorbidae > Biomphalaria > Biomphalaria pfeifferi. The sequence continues at coordinate 7,209,937 of JASAOG010000009.1, read as the reverse complement.
TTAAGCAGAGAAATGAAGCCTTTTCGACGCGTAAAAAAGATAAACTTCAAATATTCCATTAAGTAAGTATAAGTTCCACGGGTTAATATAAAAATAGTTTCAGTTTGAATTTCCTTTTGTTTTTTATTTATTTCATATAAGTGCACCCCCCCCCCCCCCCCGGACATGAATGAGTTAATTAAAATGGCCCGCAGGTCAAACTAGTTTGGGCATCACTGCTTTAGACAATTTAAAAAAAATAGAAGAAAAAATATGTTGAATAATATAGCATTCTAGCTAGATCTGTAGATGTCTTGTTAGTAGAACAAGTAATTAAACTGGAGACTTTTAAGGTCTTTAAATACTTATAGACTAGATTTAGATCTAATCTAGATTAAGAATAATTATGCTGAAGTAAATCTAAAGAAGATGGCATAGTAGATCTAGATCTAGCCTACATTTGTTCCTTATTATTTAAAAGGTGGACGACCTATTTATGTATTGTTATAGCCTTTTACATCTAGATCTATAAATTTCTATTAATGTAGAATAAGCTTCAAATCTAGATCTATATAGATCTAGATTCTACATAGGTTCTAGATATCTATAAACTAGATCCTGGAATTGTCGCAACATTTCAGTTACCTGCAATGCTATCGAAGCCCAATTATTTTTTCTTCTATTTTTGCTTCTAAGAAAAACGCCTTACCTGAGCGCAATAAATTATCCAAACTGTTCCAATAATCCGTGTTACTACAATCCAAGATACTTGAAGAATTCAATATTCAAACACATTAAATTATCCAAACTGTTCAGATAATCCGTGTTATTATAATCCATGATACTTGAAAAATTCAATATCCAAACACATTAAATTATCCGAAATGTAAATGATTGATAAAGAAATCCATCAAACTGTGCCCAAGTGACATGAGCTGCATTAATCACACGTCTGCTCTCACTGAAAGTAGGTCAAACGTTTTTTTTTCCCTGGCTCAAACAATTCACGTGAAGATCATAGTTACACAAGAAGAAACTTCCGGACAATAATAAAATAATCGCCATCTCTTGCGTGAATGGCCTTGTGTGTAGAATTAGTCTTGTCTATGTAGCCTACATGCCCTGAGGTGGGGTCATCGCCGAATGAGCCCCTGTAAATAAATGTGAGACGTACTTGATGAGATGATAACTGTCGGACAGTAAGAAGTCCCTCTTTACTGTCGTGTTGTATCTCTCACTTCATGCGGATTCGGAGATGCCGCTAGTCTAAGAGAAATAGATCTACTACTAAGATGCAATAAATGACCCAGTGTAGATGTAACTTTCCTGAGTTTCATTCATTTAAACTAGAACTTAAAATATCAAATATATAAACACTATATACAGGATGATATAATATTAATGATGATGAAATAAAACTAACCAAATACTTACTTCAACAATCTAGCTCTCACTAACTCCTAACTCTACCTGACCCTGACTGCAACTGACTACAACAGAATCCAGAAACTTCCACTAAATTATATTATATATTATATATAATCTCGTCCCCAAAACTTCTATTACCTTTCACATCAAAGCTCACATCTTCAGCCTTCACCTTCCATTTTCCCGCCTTTTTTTTTTTTACCTTATCAAATTTATGCAGTGGATCTGCAATTTCGACCATCCGATCGCAGACTAGCCTTAACCAAGCATAAGTTTGACAAATATTAATGCTCGTAAAAGATTTTATAATATTGTTTTATTAAAACTGGGGTTTTCTTTTAGCCCCCTGAATGGCCCTTGCATTATCTTTTTATACAATATTTTTAATAGACTTATAATAGTCAGTGGTGTTACAGTCACTGGCTCATACGGAATGCATGCAAAAGCCAGTGGCGATTTTGACACCCAGTTCACCCTTGTCTAGATCTAACAGCATTGAGTTATACAAATAAACTGCACATTGCATACTTTAATTATATATCTAGCATTTGTCAGTGTATTTAAAATCAGTGTTAGTATGGAGTGGAGACTAGATACTAAATAATTGCATAACGCGAGCGACTTTGTCAGTGTGTTGAAAAGAAAACAATGTTATTCTCAGAACCGATTTCTGTTTGGAAAAAAATGTTTCACATTATTACTTGGTAATATGAAAGTAAACGACTTGTTGCATTAATATTTAGCTGTATTTAATTGATTTCTTTTTCATCTATGCCTCCATCAATATATCTCAAACTTTTACCTGTGATGCTCGCTCTAAAGGAAAAAGAAATGTGTACGCTGCTCTCTTAACCAGGTTGAGGTCTTATTTTATGTTATAGAATACAGGCCATACCTACTTGAAAAAAAAAAGATGATTACGTCATATGCGTGTTCCTTGGTCAATCTAGTCATGCATGCTAATCAATGACTTAAATGCTGCCAAATGTTTTCCTTGCTGACCATGGCCTCTCATTTCGTTGTGTACAATCAAGGGATCTTTTCGGAATTCAAAGTTGAATGACAAGCAGATAAACTCGTCTACGTAGTAGTTTACCTTATAAACTTGCGATCTAAAAGGGGGCATAATAGGGCAAACGAGATTAAGGTCATCAGTTTCTTTTGACCAACGATTGGCGAGGGGAGTGTCACGTGGCCAGCACCACGACCAACCACATTTACCTTCCCCAACTGAAGACAGGTACCAATTAGAGTTGGATGGACTCAGAGGACCCTACAAATCACAAGATTTGAACCCAGGTCCCTGGTCCAGAAGCCAAGCGCTTAACCGTCAAGCCACCTCGGCCCCACTTTGCATAGGTGGGCTTTAAATAGAAGGACATAGACTTTATTTCCATCCCTAAACGTTGCAATAAACACATGATCTTTAATATATTGTTGCATTTTTTTTCATATAATTAGCATATTTAAAATAGCTAAATAAAAATATCTATACTGATTTATATTTCATTAACTATTAAGTTGTTCCGCATATTGTTTTATAAAAAAGAAAATTATGTCAAATGATTGTTGGAAATCGCATAATTGACTAATATTACACTTATATTCTTTGACACTACGTCACTATAGTTTATTTATCAATATAAATTGTTCTGAACTTTTAACTTAAAACAAATTTATGTCAAATATTAATTTTTTTTTTTCAAAAATATCGACAATAGGTTATTCAGGATTTTAAACTAAGAAAGTAATTTACTAGAAACGATTATTGAAAATCACTTTTTAGACTTATTTTACAGTTAATTTTCTTGACGAAACATAATAAAAGTTGTTTAATCGGTAAAGAATGTTCCAGATTTTGTTTGGAAAAAGAAATCGACCTACATTACCTTAATTTTCTTACAAATCGTTGACAAAAATGATCCGAATTTTATATGAAAAATCTAATAACGCTAATAAATGTTTGAAATCCCTCTTCTAATTATTAAAACAAATAATTTTCTCATTTACGAAAATTGGTTGTTCCGGATTAGTATGAAAAATAGTTTAACTCTATTTATGTAAAATCACACTTCTCTCTTACATTTAACTTTCTAGCTAGAAAATTTTATTATCGTTAATATTAAGCTCCGATTTTTAAGGAAAACAACTTCCTAACACCAAAGTATGGTTTGAAAAAATCTCCATAAGTCTATGGTACAACTAAATTTCATAACAGACCATTCCACAAATTTAATTAACGCTATTTGATTAATCTGGAATTCTTTTTTTCTCTCACTATAAATATATAAACATCCGGAACAATCTATTATAGAAACTTAAAACTAATGCGATGTTTCGAAAGGGAAATTAAATTTTAATCAGATTTTTAAATAGCTTTTAGTGTTTTTGTTTCTCGCTATTAACATGACGGACAGACAAACTGACAGACAAAACAAAAAAAGCGTCTTTAATTAATATACATATATATATATATATATATATATATATATATATATATATATATATATATATATATATATATATATATATATATATATATATATATATATATATATATATATATATATATATATATATATTAAATCTAACTAGCCCATCAAATGAAATGCTAAAAGAACAAACTCGGTGCACCAATGTATATGAACCCTCAACAAGCTGCTCGTATAGAAGACATTTTTAGTCTAACTAAGACGTGTGACGTAAATGATTTTTTTTCCTTTGACGTCATATGGAATAAATTCTTTAAATGAAACCTACCTCCCGTACCACATACTGAGAGCCTTATTACATATTAATACTTATTAATGAAAATTGTGTAAATCGTGGCTAATATAAAAAAAAAAAGGAAATGCTTAAAGACAGACGTAAGCATCTCTTTCGCTATAATAGAAGACATGGGTGACAGTATGGTTGTTGTGACCAAGCGCCATGATAGAAGACATGGGTGACAGTACGGTTGTTGTGACCAAGCGCTTTGATAGAAGGCATGGGTGACAGTATGGTTGTTGTGACCAAGCGCTTTGATAGAAGACATGGGTGACAGTATAGTTGTTGTGACCAAGCGCTTTGATAGAAGACATAGGTGACAGTATGGTTGTTGTGACCAAGCGCTTTGATAGAAGACATAGGTGACAGTATGGTTATTGTGACCAAGCGCCATGATAGAAGACACGGGTGACAATATGGTTGTTGTGACCAAGCGCCATGATAGAAGACATGGGTGACAGTACGGTTGATGTGACCAAGCGCCATGATGTAAAGTTTTCACGTGAGCGTGTGTGTGTGGTCTCGTAAGGTTGCGATTTCTACCTCCAATACCCAGCGTTCTAAATAGCCCCTCACCACTAGTCCAAAACCTGGTCTTCATGCATACATACATACATACATTGTTGTGTTTTAATTTAGTTAGAGAGTATGTTAGTTTCGCTAGATAAGTATATTGTGTATTGTTTTTAGAGACAGTAAAGTAGTGGAATAGGCGAACAAGAAGAAGAATATGGAGCTAGAAGAAGGTTGATTATTATTACAGGTAGATAAGTAACAACGGAGAAGCAGACAAGACAGACATCCCAGGTGTTAATAAAGGCATCATTTGCACACGATTTTAGATTAATAGATCTAGCTACAACATTAGTTTGGCGACCCCGAGGCCAGAACTAACAACGCCCTGACGAGCAACGACCCTGAGGTCAGAAGAAACTTTAAAATATTCAGCATTAAAGATTCGCCTGATGAGATTTGCAGTCTGCCTGAGTAGCATGTCTGCCTGAATCTTTTGAGAGAGAACTTAGTTCGTCAAGATTATCGTGTGTCGTCGCAGATTACATTTACAGCATCATTTTTTGCCGTTGACCTCACCACATCTGAGAGATTATTTTCATCGTTGACTGCGCTGCATCAGAGACATTATTGTTGAAGCATTGTTGAATGTTCATTATCGTCATTGTTGAATGTTCATTATCGTCATTGTTGAATGTTCATTATCGTCATTGTTGAATGTTCATTATCGTCATTGTTGAATGTTCATTATCGTCATTGTTCAATGTTCATTATCGTCATTGTTGAATGTTCATTATCGTCATTGTTCAATGTTCATTATCGTCATTGTTGAATGTTCATTATCGTCATTGTTGAGTGAATCAGACGCCATAGAAGAAATTCGTCGTTGAAGAAATTGAACCGTTACTGCCAGATATAACTACACTCTAGCTGACATAGAACTCATTCGTCGCAGAGGAACATAAGCTCTTCAAGAGATGGTAGCTGTGTCCGAGTGATATACGATGCTTTTTTAAATTAGTCTTTTTAATCTAAGTCTTTGTGCCAGAAACGTATTACCATACCAGCAGGTGATGACAAAGTTAATAAAACGGCTTAGTTGTTAATCTCAATTTCTGCAAGATGGCCTTTATGTTTCCTACAATCTATCATTATTTCTTTAGTTTTCTGAACATTTGAAATTAAAAAGTTATCTATACACCATTGGTAAAAAAAATGTGAATGGTACATATTGTTGTTACATGCAATAAGGCTAATGATTGCTGTGTCGTCAGCTAATTTTATGATGGGGGTGTCAGCGGATAAGCTCTGAATGTCATTTGCGTATATTGTATACAATACTGGTGATGGGACACACTCCTGTGTGGCTCCAGTGCTAAGTTCTCTCGTGCCTGACAAATGTCCGTTCACTTTTACATATTGTGGGCGTTCGATAAGAGAGTTTAGTATCCAAGCTTGTATATTTTTTGCTAACGTTTAATTCAGATAATTCACATTAAGGCAGGGGAAGTGGGGCTACAGCCCAAGGGTTTTAGCATACTTAAATCCGGCCCTGACTGTAGTTCTAGAAAGAGAATGGCATCCTCAAGGATTCGATCTTTACAGCTAAGCGCTCTTCCTATAAACATTTCAACTATGCAGATCGTATTCTAGACATAGATAAACTATCACAATGTGCCAGATACTACCCAAGGCCAGATTAACAAAAGTTCATAACTGTAAAGCCGCCCAGTGCCTACACTGTTACAATTATTTTCTTACAATACCTCTATTCAAGTGAGAAATTCGTGGAGGGAGGGTGGAACCTGGACACTGAATGCAAAAACGGTTAACTAATTTTCTAACTGTTGATGAATACCGCTGAAAAAATATTACTAGCTCGTTGGAAACCCGTAATTTAACCGTAATTGTTTTTTCGATTAAAAAATTAAATAAATTTCAAATTGATAGAAAACTAAATCTAGCCCTAGATCAAACATCTGCGTTGAAAGGATTTTCTTGTTCTTAAAAGACACTATCGCTTTCGGAATTGTTCAATTGTAAGGCATTCAAGAGTTCAGTCGTTTTATGTTCAGGAATATTTGGCGCATCGTCTTCTTAGTCTAGATCTAAAATTTTATCATTGGAATATTCTAAAGTGTAGTAGAGCTATACATTCACTTAGTCTAGATCTAAAGTTTTATCATTGGAATATTCTAAAGTGTAGTAGAGCTATACATTCACTTAGTCTAGATCTAAAGTTTTATCATTGGAATATTCTAAAGTGTAGTAGAGCTATACATTCACTTAGTCTAGATCTAAAGTTTTATCATTGGAATATTCTAAAGTGTAGTAGAGCTATACATTCACTTAGTCTAGATCTAAAGTTTTATCATTGGAATATTCTAAAGTGTAGTAGAGCTATACATTCACTTAGTCTAGATCTAAAGTTTTATCATTGGAATATTCTAAAGTGTAGTAGAGCTATACATTCACTTAGTCTAGATCTAAAGTTTTATCATTCGAATATTCTAAAGTGTAGTAGAGCTATACATTCACTTAGTCTAGATCTAAAGTTTTATCATTGGAATATTCTAAAGTGTAGTAGAGCTATACATTCACTTAGTCTAGATCTAAAGTTTTATCATTGGAATATTCTAAAGTGTAGTAGAGCTATACATTCACTTAGTCTAGATCTAAAGTTTTATCATTGGAATATTCTAAAGTGTAGTAGAGCTATACATTCACTTAGTCTAGATCTAAAGTTTTATCATTGGAATATTCTAAAGTGTAGTAGAGCTATACATTCACTTAGTCTAGATCTAAAGTTTTATCATTGGAATATTCTAAAGTGTAGTAGAGCTATACATTCACTTAGTCTAGATCTAAAGTTTTATCATTGGAATATTCTAAAGTGTAGTAGAGCTATACATTCACTTAGTCTAGATCTAAAGTTTTATTATTGGAATATTCTAAAGTGTAGTAGATCTATACATTCACTTAGTCTAGATCTAAAGTTATATCATTTGAATATTCTAAAGTGTAGTAGATCTATACATTCACTTAGTCTAGATCTAAAGTTATATCATTGGAATATTCTAAAGTGTAGTAGAGCTATACATTCACTCGGGGGGAGGGGGATACCGGGGTAAAGAATGTTCCATTTTTTTTAAATCTATCATACCCAGACATTAGTTATTAAGACAAAAAACAGTTGTAAAAGGTGGAAATGTCTTTTTATATGTCAATCTATATTATAAAGTAGAATGTGAGGAGAATGTATGCATGTATCCATGTATGTATGTATGTATGTATGCATTTATGTATGTATGTATGTTACTTATAGACATCAAAACCGCTTGACCAATCTTGATAAAACAAGGCAGGAATGTTCCTTGGGTAGTAACTTAGACCGTAGTGTATGTATTGTAGCCCTAAAACAAACTTAAGACCCTCTAGTGACTTTAGTTGGGGGTGGGGGGGGGGAGTAAAGGCGGTTGGTCGTTGTGCAGACCACGTGACTCTCTCGTAAATCGTTAGCCACAGAAACAGATGACCTAAACATCATCTGCCCTACAGACCGCATGCTCTGAAAGAGTAACTTTACATTTTACCTTTTAGTAGTATGGCTGGTTAACTAAGTTATTATAGCGCCATGCTATAGCGCGTGGGTATGGCTGGTTAACTAAGTTATTATAGCGCCATGCTATAGCGCGTGGGTATGGCTGGTTAACTAAGTTATTATAGCGCCATGCTATAGCGCGTGGGTATGGCTGGTTAACTAAGTTATTATAGCGCCATGCTATAGCGCGTGGGTATGGCTGGTTAACTAAGTTATTATAGCGCCATGCTATAGCGCGTGGGTATGGCTGGTTAACTAAGTTATTATAGCGCCATGCTATAGCGCGTGGGTATGGCTGGTTAACTAAGTTATTATAGCGCCATGCTATAGCGCGTGGGTATGGCTGGTTAACTAAGTTATTATAGCGTCATGCTATAGCGCGTGGGTATGGCTGGTTAACTAAGTTATTATAGCGCCATGCTATAGCGCGTGGGTATGGCTGGTTAACTAAGTTATTATAGCGTCATGCTATAGCGCGTGGGTTCGATCCTTGTACTCTCTACTTCTTTTCCTATTATTTTTTTTTTATTCTATGAAAAGAACAAATTAAAAATGCGTGACATCATTTATTTACATTACAGAGAAATTGTATTATTTTGTAAATTAAAACAATAATTATTAACAGCTAGTGTACAGTGTGCCATCTAGACATCTATTAAAAGATCAGCTTCATAAAGTAAAAAGTGATTTGAAGCAAAGCTATTCTAAAATTGAGATATTTTACATTTTCCTTGTTAGAACAGGGAAGTAGACTCCCCTATATGTGTGTATCTTTAAACGATGGAGATTAGTCAAGCACTGTAAACCGACAGGGTAAATAATCCACGAATTAACCTTGCTATGGATTGATCTTAGTAGCCTCCCTTTTCATGTACCACCCTTTGAACAAAAATAATAATAAAGGAACCAAAAAAATCATAAAAATATATGTATTTCTCTCTCTTTTTTTTTCTTTATCTCTCTGTCTATTTTCTTTCTCTATCTCTCTATCTCATTATCTCTCTTTTATTCCGTCGTTCTCTCTCTCTCTCCGTTGACATTGTGTTTATGTGTATGTGTTTGTTATTATTCCACTTAGTATGAAAGCTGATATAGTGTTGTGTGTAACCTGTGTTATGTGAGAGTGTGTTATTAAAGAGTCTGTTGTATCCATCATCTAGTGTTGGCGTCGCAATTTGAGTTCAGTGTTCCTTAGTGCAATATTAAGCAATTTTAAGCCTATAAGTGTATTGTTTAAGCTAACACACTCTCTCTCTCTCTTTCTCTCCCTCTTTTCCACTTTCTCTCTCTCTCTCTTTTTCTCCCTCTCTTTTCCACTTCCTCTCTCTCTCTCTTCCCCTCTCTTTTCCACTTCCTCTCTCTCTTTTTATCTCCCTCTCTTTTCCACTTCCTCTCTCTCTCTTTCTCTCCCTCTCTTTTCCACTTCCTCTCTCTCTCTCTTCCCCTCTCTTTTCCACTTCATCTCTCTCTTTTTATCTCCCTCTCTTTTCCACTTCCTCTCTCTCTCTTTCTCTCCCTCTCTTTTCCACTTCCTCTCTCTTCCTCTTTCCCTCTCTTTTCCACTTCCTCTCTCTCTTTCTCCCTCTCTTTTCCACTTCCTCTCTCTCTCTTTTCCACTTCCTCTTTCCCTCTCTCTTTCTCTCCCTCTCTTTTCCACTTCCTCTCTCTCTATTTCTCTCTCTTTCTCTCCCTCTCTTTTCCACTTCCTCTCACTCTCTCTCTCTTTCTCTCTCTTCGTCTGCTATGCTTTGGTGCTGGTATCCTACTTTGGTTTTTACAATAAAAAAATAATCAAGAACAAATAATCAATTTAATTAAAAAATGTAATAATTGTATTTGCTTTGCCATAAAGCACAAATGTTACAAAGGCAGTCTATCAAAATAAAACTTTAATATACACATGGTCAAGATTAAAATAAGTTATAAGTGATAATAATGAAATCGGTCATTTAAATTATTTAAATTATAAGTACAACAATAATAATGAACAATAATACCGCAACTATCAGAACACAGGAATACGATGGAGCAATAGTGCAATTGTAATCTAGAACCCAATTAGACACGCAATCATAAACATAGCAACACACAATAGGAGAATAAGGATGTCAATAATTTAATAAAGTTATTTATTAAAATAACATTATAAAATTCTATAGTACCGGTAGCTTAAGAAAAAAAGCCAGAATTAACTTTATAAATACAATGAGCTTGTTTTTTTAGTTTTTTTTTTTTTACAGATTTAGAATTTAACAGTTCAGCTAATTCTTCAACATTGGGCCTGGAATAATTATATATATAAATATATATATATATATATAAATTATATATATATATATATATATATATATATATATATATATATATATATATATATATTACAAATCTTATTCTGTGTAGTTTAAAATGCTCACACACCAGCAGATAATGAAAGGCATCACCTATGTTTGATGTACAAAATGGATACATTCTATCTTCATAATTCGTTCTATTGCGATGCCTAGTTCTATTGGGAGATAATATTACTACTTCTAATCTTTAAAATAAGTAAAGCATTTTTATATGGTTATTTAGTTTAAAAGGGTCTTTAGGGTCACGAATATTTATTTGTACAATGGGCTGCAGATGGCGAAATATTCTCTTTGTGGCGGGGCTCCAATCTCTCTATATTTTTATCTATTTCCCTCTTATTTCTATTTATCTTTCTCTCTCTCTCTTTCTCTATCTTTCTGTTTCCCTCACATGTTAGCTATAAATGGTAGACCTAAACTCATTAGCTTAACGAATACCACTCGCTGAATACATCAAACGCTTTCATAACACACTCTCAATAACTCTACATACTAACAGATACACACAAATACAATGTCAACATCTTTATCTTTTAGCTCTATCTTTCTCTCTATCTCTCTCTCTTACCCCTCCACTCTCTCTCTCTCCCTTCCCCCCTCCACTCTCTCCCTTCCCCCTCCACTCTCTCTCCCTTCCCCCCTCCACTCTCTCTCCCTTCCCCCCTCCACTCTCTCTCCCTTCCCCCCTCCACTCTCTCTCCCTTCCCCCCTCCACTCTCTCTCCCTTCCCCCCTCCACTCTCTCTCCCTTCCCCCCTCCACTCTCTCTCCCTTCCCCCCTCCACTCTCTCTCCCTTCCCCCCTCCACTCTCTCTCCCTTCCCCCCTCCACTCTCTCTCCCTTCCCCCCTCCACTCTCTCTCCCTTCCCCCCTCCACTCTCTCTACCTCCCCCCTCCACTCTCTCTCCCTTCCCCCCTCCACTCTCTCTCCCTTCCCCCCTCCACTCTCTCTCCCTCCCCCCCTCTACTCTCTCTCCCTTCCCCCCTCCACTCTCTCTCCCTTCTCCCCTCCACTCTCTCTCCCTCCCCCTCCACTCTCTCTCCCTTCCCCCCTCCACTCTCTCTCCCTTCCCCCCTCCACTCTCTCTCCCTCCCCCCCTCCACTCTCTCTCCCTTCCCCCCTCCACTCTCTCTCCCTTCCCCCCTCCACTCTCTCTCTCCCTTCCCCCCTCCACTCTCTCTCCCTCCCCCCCTCCACTCTCTCTCCCTTCCCCCCTCCACTCTCTCTCCCTCCCCCCTCCACTCTCTCTCCCTTCCCCCCTCCACTCTCTCTCCCTCCCCCCCTCCACTCTCTCTCCCTTCCCCCCTCCACTCTCTCTCTCTCCCTTCCCCCCTCCACTCTCTCTCCCTTCCCCCCTCCACTCTCTCTCTCCCTCTCGTCTTGTATACTTTGACTCCTCCTTTAGTTTCTACAATCATTTAGTTCAAAGAAACTGAAGATAGCTTGACAACAAGAACAAACAATCCGAGGTTGTCTCATCATTGGACGGGGCCCTGGGCGAGTGTCAATATGGACACGAATATTTGTACGATGGGCAGAATGTGACAAAGTCACGAAAGATTCTCTTTGTGACGGGGCTCCAATCTCTCTTTCTCTGTTATTCTCTCTCTATTTTTCTCTTTTCCTCTCGTCTTAGTTTAAATAATAATAATAATAATAAAGCTTTTCTTCGAGTCCGAAGATTAATGAGGAATGCAATATTTCTCGTGGATACACAGTCCCAGTTGTGACCTACATATTTTGCCACATCAAGAACAAGCAGAACCTTGGTCCGGCTGTGGTCGATTAAGATTTTCTACATGCGAGGCTAGGCTAACACTAGACGTTGGATACATCAAACTCTTTAATAACACACTCTTACATAGCACACGGGACACACACAATAATAGGAGCTTGCTTACCAAGGGGACTAACTCTACATACAAACACATACACATAAACACAATGTCAACATTTCTATATTTTTCTTTCTCTTATTCTCTCTCTCTCTATCTCTCTCTCTCTCTCTCTCTGCTTTGATTCTAGTCTCCTTCCTTTGTTTCCACAAAGGTTTATTTTTTTTTTTAAATGAAGATAGCATTACTACAAAGTAAATAATCAATGGCGGACTCAGCATTGCACGGAGCCCTGGGCGAGTATCATTAGGGGCAAGTATATTTGTACGATGGACTAAAGGTGACGAAGGATTCTCTTTGTGGCGGGGCTCCAATCTCTCTCTTTCTTCTTCCATCAAAGTCTTAATCTCTCTCTTATTCTCTCTCTCTCTCTTTTCCCTCTTTCGCTTTATCTCTTTCTCCCCTTTTTCCTCTCTGTTACCCACTCTCTATTTCCCACTCTTTCTCTTTCTTCATCTCTCTCTCTCTCTTTCTTTCTCTTTCTCTTGTCGAAGTCATAATCTGGTAGGCTTTTCGCGACATTTGCCACGTGAGCCATTTGTATGTAAACTCTTTGTCCGGTGAACTAATTATTGTTTTAATTGTCCTTGAATCTTCTTCAAAGTTAACATTGGTTAATTAGTTGACGAACGGGAGTGACCCTCGAGCTCCAGATGTTTGTAAAATGTTTTACATGTTTCGGATTTTCCTTCAGAGTTGAAGATAATTTACTTCCTAGTCCAAACCTCCCGCATGACGACGGGGGATGGGAGCGGGCAGGGTTTGAACCCTGGGCCATCGATAAATCTGAACGACAGTCCAGTGCGCAAACCGCACGACCAGGCAGCCATCCAGATAAGTTGCACATGTTCTTAGTTCACAGACCCCACTAACTACAAGCGGCCGGAGACCGCGCAGACCACGGGGAATTTCTTTCTATTCAAATACTGTAACAGCCACAAAAAACCGCAAGCCACGGGTCTCTGGCGACAACCCCCTTTGTGGAACGCGTGTCGGACTTTTTGAACTGGGACGTGGGGGGGGGGGGTGTAATTCTCAACCTGGAGAAAAAAAAAGAAGCACCCCCCCCCCCCCCCCCCCCCCATAAAAAATAATCGCTATCTCTGTCTGCCTCTTCTCTTTTTACTGGTACTGTTCTCTGAAGCAAGCACTGAGAACTTAGTGGTATTGCAATAATAATAATTTTTTTAACGTCAACAGGCCTTCATTAACCTATTATAATATCTTGAATTGCTTCCCTTATTTCTGACCCAGTTCAGTATTGTTAATGTTGACAATATTTTGACGAGAAACTCGTGCGCAAATGGACACACGCGATGGCTGTGTTGAAGCACGGAGATACTTTTGGGCTGCACTACACGTTGCGGGGTGGACTGCAGAAGTTGGGTACTAGATTGACACACGATGTGACGTAATTAGCTTCCTTATTGAAGTAACGCTTGAAATATATAAGGGAAGGGGAGAGAAAAGTGCTACTAGTCTTCAAGGGGCCATTATTATGTTTATGTTTGGAGAGTGCGAGAATATTAAAAGCAAGACATTCCAATACAAGTCAAAAGTCTATGTGGGCGAGCACTACAGAGAGAGAGAGATAATGATAGAAAAAGGAGTGAGAGAGACGGAGAGAGAAATGGAGATTGTGCCGTTCCAATGGAAGATATAAGTCTAAATGGCAGAACATTACGACGGGCATGGTGCAAAAAATAAGCAACAAAAAATGTGGGAGAGAGAGAGAGAGACAGAGAGAGAGAGAGAGAGAGACAGACAGAGAGAGAGAGAGAGAGAGAAGAAGAAGAAAAGAGAGAAGGTGAACAAAAAAGGAGAAAGGGGAAGAAGAGGAAAACAGAAAAGGATAGAGTGAGAGAAAGGGGTAAAGAGAGAAAGAAAGGGTCATTCCAATTTGTGGGAAGCGTGGTCGGGAGGCTAAGTACGCTTGAACTTGGCTTGGTTACCTATGAAGGGGGCTCGAGGTTCGACACCCGATTGAGCGCCCCTCCCCATTGACCAAAGCGCTCTGAGCATGCTATAAGCATGAAAGTAGCGCTATATAAAAACTATAATTTATAAACCACAATTAACTCAACCTTACAGACGCTACAATACATGGGTATGTAGAAGGGGATAGTATAAATTAACGTGACGTTTTATTTGGTTGTGATTTTTAAAAAAAATACATATTTTGGGGAAGAGTTAGGAACATTTAGGTTTTGGCCTAGCCGGTGTGTCAAGCTAGTTTGTCAGGCATGAGGACTACATGTTCCGCTCATCGAAGTTGGGATCTTTTTACTGTCGCATTGATACTGTATATGTTGGACAGCTTCTGTGTCTGGTATGTGGTCGGACCAACAGCTTGCTAAAGGAGGCTGCAAAAAAGTGTCATCTTTCTGATGTCTATGCATTTGATTCAGACGTTATGAAGGAATGCATAATTTCCGATTGATGTAAACAACAAAATAAATATTTAAAAAAACAACTTTTTCTATCTGAGGCCAAAACCTTTCCCCGGACGTATGTTGTAGAGCTAACAGAGGTTTCTTGTTTTTTGTAAGGGAGCTACGATTTAGGATTATTTGACCATTTCGCTGACACAAACATGTATGTCCGATTCCTACTGTTTTGGCACAACTATGGGAGGGGAGGAGGTATTCGGACAATAGCTTTATGTCTCGCGATGTCCGTGCATCATGTCCAACAAATATTTCGCCAGGGGTGGCGGGCTATTAAATATCCGACTGTGGTGGAATAAGTCCGCCCAGCGGTCTGTTTGCACTTTCCGATGGGGATGATGGCCTGCGACTCCAAGGGGTAATGTCTTAGAGCCACAACGTGGTCAATATTTTGTTGGTATTATATAGGCACATAGACAGGCACAAGCAAAACGCAAAGCTTAATGACTTTGTGGAAGAACAAATATTTAATAAATAATAGACAGGCACAAGCAAAACGCAAAGCTTAATGATTTTGTGGAAGAACAAATATTTAATAAATAATAATTAAGAAGAAATACAATCGATGAGTATGGGGGGGGGGGGTACAAGGTGATATATAACGAATTATAAGCCGATATCATCACTGGGATGTTGCTCATAGAACTCGTGTATAGTTTGATTATTTGGCTGTCTCTCACTTATCTGTATCCAAGATTCTTCTTCTGGGTGGGGTGAGTTGAGACTTCGTTTTGCTAGCAACCAGCTGCTGGTGCTCTGCGGGTAGGCAGGCACTAGTGTGATGAATAGGGAGATGCCACGCGGTGGGCTTACTCCCGTAGTAGGTGCAGACCGGTCCTGGGACTTCAGCCTTGAAGAATGCCGTCAGTTCTGGTCGAGGGTGATGAGTGACTCACCCTCAACGGGAATGTGTGGAGAGCTGCGGAGATCTACCTTGAGGCAACCAAACACGCCAGCCCTGATGTAGGAGGCTATGAGATGAGACGTGAGAGGAGCCTGAATTATTAAACCATACAGGCTGGTTGGCGAGGGGCGCATCCTTGATAGGAGCGTCTCCCTCAGGCTAAGATACATGTTAACGACATTTAACTAGGTCTAATAATAATTGCTGTACAAATAATATAATAAAAATGTTGCGAATACAAATATAAATGTACAAGGCAGGGGCATAAATGAGGAGGGAAACAGAGGGACCTTATTACAGGGTTGCAGCCCCTGTGACCTCATTGACCAACAGGTAAACAATGCCATGGTCGCTCGTGACCAGATGACCGTGACAAGAAGAAGGGAGTGGGAAGGGGGGGGGTAGAAAAGGGCGCATAACTATGCAGGCCGACCGGCCGAAAATAATGGTGCTTTATACTCCATTGACACGCGAGACTTATTCTGGGGCCTAAAGGAATCATGTTAACATCACAGTACGTGCATAACAAAATCAAGCATAATTATATGTATATAAATGTGCACATATACAGGCACATATGCACAGGTAAGGAAATAATCTAGACGTGAGTAGGTCCAGATGAATATGGATATGAATGAATAACAAATGCATAAATAGACAATAGGCTTAATTAAGTTGTAGGGTGGATGTCCCCCGTTAGGGGTACAGTCAACATTGACGAGTAAATGAGGAACACATATTTAAAGGTTTTCACAAATGTAGATTCACAGATTCATCTAAGTGCTAACATGGTAATGATACATGAACATAAATGTTACAGGCGAAGACACACTAAATAATACATTGATAACGTTTCTCCAACTCATCCGCTTTGCCTCACACAAGTTCCTAAATGAATTGTTGACTCGAGAGTCTTCTGACTTCTCATTGATTCTGATATAGAATGGCATTAATCTGAAACTTTCGTCTCGGGCTTTTATGGGTTCCCGAGCTGTACGTTAGAGTAGTGACGATCCGATGGCCATCGAGTCTTTCGAATTTAGAATTGTTAAATTGGACCAATTGTTTTATATAGGGGCTCACGCATCTGACTTCTTTATCGCGCGACCCGGAGGGGGGGGGGGGGAAGGATGATGAAAGCGGAACCATGCAACAATTATCAGGCTCGATGGCATAGCGGACGGGATGTAACTTGGGATGTGTGTTTATGGCCTATAATTTGGTGGTTGGATCTAACCTTAGTGTAATAGGGTATTTGTGTTCTACGCTGGTCAGTTTAGTGTTGAGAGGTGGCTATACAATGCTAACTAGTGGTAAAAAGGGGAACGGGGGGTGGTTCCGCACTGGTCAGTTCTGTATTGAGAGGACGCATTTCGTCACACCGACACGCGTGTTATGTTCAGCAGCATCGGAAAAAAAAATGTCGACTCTTACAAGAAACAGAGGCTTCTTTATGTATTGTGGATAGAAGTCTCAAGGGGTCGGATGATACCGCGGGCCATAGTTTTGGACAGCACTGTCATATTAGAACTCTACAAAATGTGCTACACGTTGTGTTCAAGGGCCGGATTTAAGATAAGAGATAAGATCATTTTTATTGATCCAATCAAATGGAAAATCCGTTTGACTACAACTGAGCGTAACTACTGTACAATAACAATATACATGCAAATACGAACAACATTCACACATAACACATACACACTCATAACCAGCGCTGTATGAATAGACTTATATGTACTTCTCGATGACGACAGATGATCTTGTAACACTCTGACCAAAAGTGGGATAAAGGAGTTTTTAAATCTTTATGTTTTAGTCCTAATGATATAACAGTAGTTTAATGGGTGCAGGTTATCTTTATGAATCGAGAGGTGGTAGCTGTGTTCCAGTGATATACGATGCTTTTTTAATTAGTCTATTTAGTCTATATGCCAGTGAATTATTACCATATTAGCAAGTGATGGCAAAGTTAATTAGACTGCTGCTGGTTCCTGTATAAAAAAAGTTTAATTATTGTTTTGTCGATGTTAAATTTCCTTTTAGCTTTCTAAGCTAGAAGAGACGTGGGTGAATGTTGGATGTCACGGTTTTGTTGTTTTGACAGTGTTCACTTCATTTCAATGTGTTGTTGATGGTTGTACCTAGGTATTTATATTCTTGTACTTCTTCTACGGTTTGGTGGATTCTCTGAATTTCTGCAAGATGGCCTTTATGTTTTCTAAAATCTATTTCCATTTATTTAGTTTTCTGAAAATTTAAAATTTGAAAGTTATCTATACACCATTGGTAAAAATGTTAATTGTTGAATGGTACAGATTTTCGTCACCTGCAATAAGGCCAATGATTGCTGTGTCGTCTCCAACTTTAATGATGGGAGTGTCAGCTGATAGGCTCTGAATGTCATTTGTGTATATGGTATGCAATACTGTTGACAGGACGCAGCCCTGCTGCGCTTCAGTGCTAAGTTCTCTCGTGCCTGACACATACCAGTTCACTTTTACATTTTGCGGGCTTTTGATAGCAAAGTTTAGAATCCAAGCTTATATGCTTATATTTTTGCTAACTTTTAATTCAGATAATTCGTATTAAGGCAGGGAAAGTGGTGCTTCAGCCCCGGGGTTTCAGCATAGTTAAATCCGGCCCTGTAGTTCTAGAATGGAAATGTCATCCTCGAGGATTCGATCTTGAGAGCTACGCGCCCTTTCTCTCAACATATCAACTACGCAGATTGTATTCTAGACATAGATACTGCCAAGATAGATACTACCAAGATAGATACTGCCAAGATAGATACTACCAAGATAGATACTGCCAAGATAGATACTACCAAGATAGATACTGCCAAGATAGATACTACCAAGATAGATACTGCCAAGATAGATACTACCAAGATGGAAACTGTCAAGATAGATACTACCAAGGTAGATACTGCCAAGATAGATACTACCAAGATAGATACTGCCAAGATAGATACTACCAAGATAGATACTGCCAAAATAGATACTACCAAGATAGATACTACCAAGATAGATACTGCCAAGATAGATACTACCAAGATAGATACTGCCAAGATAGATACTAACAAGATAGATACTGCCAAGATATATACTACCAAGATAGATACTGCCAAGATAGATACTACCAAGATGGATACTGCCAAGATAGATACTACCAAGGTAGATATTGCCAAGATAGATACTACCAAGATAGATACTGCCAAGATAGATACTACCAAGATAGATACTGCCAAAATAGATACTACCAAGATAGATACTGCCAAGATAGATACTACCAAGATAGATACTGCCAAGATAGATACTACCAAGATAGATACTACCAAGATAGATACTTCCAAGATAGATACTACCAAGATAGATATTACCAAGATAGATACTTCCAAGATAAATACTTCCAAGATAGATACTGCCAAGATATATACTACCTGGATAGATACTACTAAGGCCGGATTAACGACAGATCATAACTGTGAAGCTGTCCCAGGGCTTCCACAGTTAAAATTATTACCGGTACTTTCTTACAATACCTCTATTCATAGAAGGAGGGTGGAACCTGGACACTGATCTAAAAAAAAACGGCTCTAACTATTTTTCTAGAAATTTAACTGTTGATGTATACCGCTGAGAAAAGTATTAGGCCAATACCATTTCTACGCTGCCTTATGCCTTCACAAAAATGATACCAGGTGAGATGCTTGCTTGATCCTTCTTGTGATGTCCAAGGGCTGAGCCAAAGGCTCTTCGAGCCCTAAGTTTGAAAAAAAAACCTGTTTGGTCGTCCAGCCGAACAGTAAAAAAAAACAAACAAACCTGTGTGAACGCACAGTTCTGTTTGAGAGCGACCCGAGTCAATGCCTATGTAAAACATTGCTGTTTCCAATGCCTTTGGCCCCCGACGCATGATTCGCCGTTCATGGCCGAAGGCCGAGGACACCGGGAGCCTCCTTCATTTTCCTTCGTTATACCAAGCAAACCGTGGGGGACTCGCCATTTATGTAACGGTCCTTTGAGGAACGGCGCATGGATGTGTGACAGGTTTGTGGGGACTTTTTTACAACCCCACCCGTGCAATGGGTGGACTCTCGTTATGTTTCGCCATTCATTTAGCCTAGCTACCCCTCATGTAGCCGTTTCCACCCATCTGCCACGATGAGGCAGAACAGCGTACCTGGGCTTGCTAGATCCAAGGTCATCTTCAATCACGAGGTTGCGCTTCACAAGTGGGTGAAAGGCGGTGTAGACACGTCACAGGTCAGCTCAATAACACAGCCAGCCCGTAACATCATGCGATCAGAATACCTGGTTAGTTGTTGCCCCCCCCCCTATTTTTAGAAAGACATAAGCAAAAAATATATTTTTTTTAATTTTGGGTGAAAATTGTAGGAGAGTGGACAAAATTTAAGGAGAATTCTGGCAATTTTTAGGAGAATTTTAGGATTTTTGGAGACTTTTCATTTTTTAGGAGCTCTACGAACCCTGTAAAAAATAGATAAGTCGAACTTAAAAAAAGACAGGAAGTTACATTACTTAAGTTACGCGCATGCGCTTATTTCCGGACTTTCGCTTTATTTCAAAAACGTCAACAAAAATTAGAAACAAATCGTAAGGCCAAGGCCTAAGACGCCTTAAAGTAAGTAGATCTAAATCTAATTCTAATAAGTTTGATCTGCCGGCATAAGAACTTATCTTCTTAAAAAACCAAGCATTATTTCCGTTATTTTAAGCTTAAAAATGCATTCTGAGGTAACTACAGACAGTCACAGTGCAATTAGCCTGCTACTCTTCCGCTTAAAAAAATTCAAAAACCAAATCTGCTATTCAATTGAGTTCAGCGACTGGTAGACAATGGTAAAATGCTTTAGTTTTTATATTGGAGGGGGAAGGGAAACCACAAAACCCTTTTTGGCTAAGCTCATGAAATTTGGTGACTGTCCTGTAGTTTGCTTAAGTTGGCTGCACTGGGGCAGTAAGTAAAGTTTCCCATTCAGACAATGAGGTCTGAGGCAAGTGATGGTTTGAAGAAGACCCTCCTCTACCGGCTACGCCCATGTCCCATGTGTTATATTATAGGTGTAAGCCTAATTCTCTATAAAATATGTAAAGTTTGATAACGCATCGAAAACTGCATATATGCATTCGTAGGATTACATAATGTATTCTATTTATACATGCATGTAGTCTGAAAACTATAAACAATACAATAGCAGCCTAATGAGTTTGAAGCTTTTTGGTATTACTTATAGAATACAGACGTTTCTTCAAAAAATAAGATTGTTAAGTCTTAAGCATTTTATGTGTCAATCTAGTCATGCATGTTGATCTGTGACTTAAAATATGCTAAATCATTGGTTTTCCTCGCTGACTCAGGCCTTTAAAAGATAAGAGAAAGCAGAACTGTTAGAGAATCACTTACTTAATGTGAAAAGCCCCTGCTTCCTCTTAGTACATTCTCAAAAACGCGATTTGTATATGAATATGCCATGACCATAGACATAACCATGACCCATTATTTAAAATATAAATCTCCTTTTATTAAATATCGGATGTGACAGCGCTATATAAATTATTGTAATTATTGTAGTAATTTTCATCATTAATGACTTCATACTAAGCATAAGCTTGCCATTAATGATAATAGTATAAAAATTGATTTAAATCTAGATTTCTTTTGTAATTAATTATTTTTTGTAAGCCTTAAGTGTAGTATTTTTAGCTCAATGTTATTTAAAATAAACAAAAAGAAACTTACTTTTTCTTTTAAAATCGCAGAAAGTAGAAATTTATACCCATATTGAGATGTGAATAAGTTGGGTGGTTTGCAATTTCGCAGCTGTGTTTAATGTGTATGTGTTAAAGTTAATTTCTATTAAGTATTGTTAAGGAGCTAATTTTCACGCCTATTTTTTTTTTTACTTTTTTTTACTGCGTTATATCAATGTTTTCTAACTAGACCTCTCTCACCCCCTTTTTTTTTTTTTTAATTTCATTGGAACCATTAAAAGACGGGAGAGGAAAGGAGCAAAAAAAATGGGAGTGCCATCAGAGGCCCATGCCGACCAACAAAATGATTATGCCACACAACCTCGAAAACATCAAAGCAGTCCATGCCGCACGTGCATAGCAGAAAGCACGGTCTGTTTTGCAAATGATAATACGTACAGTGCAGGCCTATAATGTATATTTTTAAATATTTTTGTTGAATTTGAAACAAAATTAATTGTAATAAGAATTTAAAAAAACAAAAAACAAACAAGAAAACGTTCGGGCCTTTGGGTCTTGCTTTGTGTCTTGCTGCTGTCACTTTTTTTTTAAAGTTGTCTGCATAGAATTTTTTTTTTCTTTTTATCGCGACCAGACCAGCCCTTTTGCCAGTTTGCCCATATAGCCAGTCCGCCCCTGCTACCACATCATGATGATCAATCATCAATGTCATGTTCTGAAAGACACAAAGATAAAGGCACATTCCTCGTCCCATATTCTGGGACAAATTTGTAAAGATACTCCTTCTTCCCTAGTGCTATTAGTATTAGTATTAGAGCATGGGATGGGTTGCCTGAGCTAGCCAGGAAAACCAGTGACTTGGCAGAATTTAATTGGTTAATATGCATGACACGTAGGACGTAATCATCTTCTTTTTTGAAGTAAAGTCTGTATTATATAAGATAAGATGTTGAAGTTGAAAAGTTTTACATATTTTAATTAAATTTTTTAGTTTGTTACTTAAAAAAAGTTAAATGAAACTACGATTTTAACTAAACGCTATTTTTTCTAGTTAAACATTGGCCTTAATTATTTATTTTTTTAGTTAAACTAAAAGTTTCGCCCATCACTAGTGCAGAGGTCGCAACCTTTTGAGTCGAAAGAGCCAAAAATTACAATTTACAAATTTTTTAAGTTTTTAAAGAGCCACACACTTTTTTTTTCTTACCAACAATAAATAGTAATTTTAATTTATTCATATCCGTTTTTGTTGCCTTACGCCTTACGTACATAGTTTTTCTGGACCTCCAACTCTTCCAACTTGCTTTTCAACTCTTTAAATTTTCCACTCCACAGAGCTTTACTTTTTAAATTGAATTGCATTTCTAGAGATCTAGTATCAATTTCAAATGGATCAAGGTGGATTTCCTTACTATTTGTCTTGAGAGCATTTACTATGAATTCTGCAATGGTTTTGTTGATTTTAAATAGTTTAAATCTGTCAAGAAATGTATCCATCATATTTGTTTACAACTGAGATGAAGTAATTCCTGTCAAAAGTTGTATTGGTTTTATTGCAATACTGCTTTAGATATTGAAAAAGAAGCAACTTACCAGTCTGAATATCTTCTGCAAAAAGGATTGATTTGTGTTTTAAACATACCAATTCTTCTACCAAAACATAGGATGGCTTTACCTTTCCTTGCAGTTTTAGATTCAGCTCATTTCATTTCTCTGTTATATCCACCATAAAGTAACATTTTGTGCAACCATTAGTTGTTCTCTACTTCAGTGTGATTAATGTCTTTTTGTTTTCCATTTAGCAATGTATTTATTTCATTCAAGCACAAAGCAAAAGTTTCAACCTTTAGAAAGCCATCTCAGTTTATTGTGAAGAAGGAGATCAGAATACTGGGTCTCCGTTTCGTTGTATAATTCTTGAAGCTGACAATGGTAGAGTGCTTTTGACAAGATACTACTAAGGATCTTGATTACCAAATTCATGGAAATATTTGGGCACAAAGCCCTTCTTGGTGTATTATTCAGTGAAACGTAAGGATTTCGAGGTTTGTTTTGCTCCGAAGAATCATTGTTGCCCTTTTATTTTTTTAGTCATACTTCAGGCTCCATCATTTGGTATTTAAACAATTTATTTAAATCAATCTTTTTGTCTTCAAGGTATTTTAGCATGGCATACATCTTCCCTTCTTGTCTGTCACGACAGCGCTAGCAATCCTATGAGTTCTTCTTTTGGACCTTGCGAAGTCATATATCTGACAAAACGGCAACTTGTGCGTGTCTTTTATGTGGCAAGACTCTCATCTATAGCAAGTGATAAGACATTTAAGCTATTCTCTCTTTGCTGTTTTAGTGGATAGTGGCAATTTTTTTTTTAAGATTTCTGTTTTGTTATAAAATCATGAAACAGTTCTTTAGATGCCGTAGGAAGCAATCTTTGAAATAGTCAACATGTGTGAATGGTTTGCCTTTTTGAGCAATTTCTAGTAGTACAAGAAAGCTTTCCAGAGTAACATTACTTGTAGATTGCTTCTATCTTTTAAAAGATTATTAACTTCTAACCTATTTAATTGAAAAATTAAAACCTACATTGAAACATCTGACGACGGCCGAGAGCTTCCCGCGGACTGACGACACGTGTAATGTGGGAGGGCTGTTGTAAAAAAGCGAGTACAAGTGGCTGAGAGATAGATCAATGCCTAATCCTGGTTAAACAATTCACAACTAGTGACATTTTTTTCGATAAAAAAAATAGTATTTGCCTACGGAACTAAAGAGCCGCAGCTTCACATCCAAAGAGCCGCATGTGGCTCGCGAGCCGCAGGTTGCCGAACCCGGCACTAGTGGACGGTAAGGCTTTTGGTAGTCGCACTGCCGTAAATCCGGAGCAACATGTACATATTATTATTTATGACTCATGAGCATACAAAAAAGGGGGGAACTTTTAATCACAACAATGTTGCCAGCCGACGTCAGATTCAAAGTGTAACTGGTGAAAATGGGAATAAAATGTTTGAAAAAAAGAAAGTGACTGACTTGTCATAATTCGGTTCTATTTTATATGTTTCTATTTTTTTATGGAGGATGTAACTCGGCCTGATCTCCCTTAAACCCGGCCCTGAAAACAGCCCTCACATCAGTGATGCCCAACCTAATTCAACCTGCGGGCCATTTGTATTTCCGGCACTCGTATGGCGGACCATATGAACAAAAACGTAGGCCTACAAGAACGATATCGACCTGAAACCCGTAGATCCTGTGCTTCATTCATTAATGGGATAGTTGAGATGGCTTCATTTCTCTACTTCAAATATGAGCAACATTGTAGCTAGCTTTACAACCGAGTCATTTTCCTGTCTCTTTTTGGTAAATGTTCCCATCAATCCTCCAATCTCTAGGCGTAGTTTAATAACAATCTTTTAATCGCGGCTCAAACCAAGAATGCCATATTATTTCTTTCATAATGTCGTCTATATGTTGTTGTTGTTTTTTAAATAGGCACACTTTCTGAATAAACAAAATATGTTAGCTTATTATCATGTTCCACAAAAAGTAAAGAACCGTTCACTTTTCCCTGGCCGGATGGACTCACGTCGCTGGGCTGAATCTGGCCCGCGACGTGAGTCCATCCGGCTCGGAAAAGTGATCTTTTTTTTTTTAATACTACCAATGAGTAGTTCCACAAAGTCAGTTTTTTTTTAAAATACTACCAATGAGTAGTTCCACAAAGTCAGTTTTTTTTCCCAGTCTAATTATGCTTCCTAACGAGTTCTTTCTATGTTTTTCTTTTGTTCTTTTTTTTCCCCAAATTGTAACATAAACCAAGTTTAAACCTGACCTTGAACTTTCTGAGAACCAGCTAGCTGCCTACTATCTCGGGGACAGTCGTGCAGACCGACCTCCGTCTCTGTTTCGTAGGTGTTGACCCGCACCCTCTTTTTTTTTCCCACACGCAACTGAAAAGATGAGGCGACTATGGATAAGTAGGCCTGTTGCAACATTGGGCTTCTGTTCATTAACAGCGCGTCAATCTCTGGTCAGATGTGTTGTGGCAGCGAGCGGTGACCAAAGGTTACATCATACGTGATCACAAGCTGCTTGCTTCATAGTAACTTCATACATACTCACCTCTTTGCCTTTGATTACGAAGATTATGTGACTAAGGATGAATGACGTGGCCAAGCAGACCCAGTTGCGACCTACATAATTTGCCATAACTTATGCATAGAAAGCAGATTCTTTAGGGTCTAAGTTTTTTTTTTTCGTCGACTGCGCCTGTCTTATCTGATGAATTACAGACGTTACTTCAAAAGGAAATATAATTACGCCTGTGATAATCCAGTTAAGCTAGTTAATTAGTGATTTAGTATTTGCCAAGTCATAGCTTTTCCTGGCTGATTCAGGCAACCCATTCCATGCTCTAATAGCACTAGGGAAGAAGGAGCACTTGAACACATTTGTCGTAGCATACGGAACGAGTAAATGCTTTACCCTTCTGTCTTTCTGAGTATTTTATTATGTTTTATTTTCAGAAAAGATATAGTATAACAATATATAACAATATAACAATATAGATGCAAATACGAACACCATTCACACACGGAACACATACACACTAACAACTCTCGCTTTGTAAGTTAGACTTCTTTGTACTTCTCGATGACGACAGGTGACCGTTCGTGTTTGTAAACTATGGTACAGCAAGTGTTATGTAATATTGCTACTTTATTTTTTAGCCTTCTGAGTGATTTTGATCATTGTGCTACTCTATTCAAATGTGTTCTTTTTTTGGCAGTTGTTTTTCTCAGTCAGCTCTATATGGCGCCTCATTTGATCTTTATAGCGCCTGGGGGAGGGGGGGTCTCTGTTAAGCCATTCTCCATTACGCTTGGATTAAAGATCGCAATTGGCATGCTGTCATTCCAATACTCATAACTCAAATGTAATATAATAATTTTTGGATTATTTCCAATTAAATGACAAATGCTTGTTGTTAGAACTGAGAGCTTAAGAAAAAATAATCAAATTCCATTTCAAAAATGTTTAGATTTTAACAGCTGGACAGATGAAAGAAATAGGTGTTTATATATAGGCCTTTATTAGTCTGTGTTTTGTCTCTATTTTGAACGAAAACATTTATCTCGAGATTATTTATTAAGAATCACTAAGTGCGCAAACTATCCTGAAAGTACTTGAATTGTATCTAGTAATCTTTACCTTCGCACATTTTAAGAATTTTTAATCTAAGTAGAGAGAGAGAGAATGTCTATGATTCAGATATTCTGCCCTATGACAAAGTTCGTTGGTTATAGAGAGAAACATTTCAAGCTTCAATGTTTACTGAATTAAAAAAAAAAAATCTTCATTATTCACTATTCACTGTGCAGAGATAATGAACGAATTGTAGATGACAGCTCATCTTTTTTTTTACGGGCATGTAAGGCTAATTTAAAAAAGATTAACAACGTCATAGACAAAGTCAATATTTGATGGAATGATTATGTACGATGGGGGATTATTTACGAGGATGGCTGCCTGGTCGTTCGGTATGCGCGTTGGATTGTCGTTCGCACTTCTCGAGGTCCCTGGTTCAAACCCTGTCCACTCCCGTCGTCCATCAGAAAGGTTCGGACTAAGAAGTAAATTATCTTTAACTCTGAAGGAACATCCGCAACATGTAAAACATTTGACAAACATTTTACAATTATTGAGTGACAAAGACATTTTGTTGCGCAATACTTTGTGTTCGACATGTTTATAAGTGTTATCTAACCATTGAATATGTCGGCACATCTGGGAAGCGTGGCCGAGAGGCCAAGTACGCTTGAACTTATCTTGGCTTGGTTACCTATGAAGAAGGCTCGAGGTTCGACACCCGGCTCGAGCAGAGTTGTGTTTACTGAGCGCCTACAAGCATAAAAGTAGCGCTATATAAAAGCTAACTTTGTTATTATTATCTCTTCACACAACTACACGGCCAATATAAATTCAACACTTCTTATTCACCATAGCGAATCACTAATCAAAATATTGGACCTAGCTCTGGTTGAATCTCTAGCTCACATCTTAAAGGTAGATCTCGTTCCTAGTTGAAAGGGGCAACAAAGGTACAAAACCACAAACAGCCATGCTGAACAATCGTCTGTCGGTAGCCAAGGACGCTAAGAGATGACGTAAACACAGTCTTTGACAACAGCACACAGGCAAAGACACTTGGTTGCTCAGATGTGCCTCGTAGTGCGCAGAAAATAAAACAATGCAAATTAAACCTTAGCCGGCCAAGTCCTGATTATGTCATTGCTAAATATGTTTTGTGGTTCTATAGGGCCTATAATAATGATAATAACAATAATTGTATTTATAAAGCGCTGTTAACAAACAAACAAAAATCAAGACGCTGGGATAACATTACAAACATTAAACACGAAAGCTAAAGTGACGAACTAATTTAAACAATTTTAAACAGATAGCTCTTAATGTTCTTTTTGAATGTGGTGTAGCAGGTTGTCTGTCTGAGATCAATGGGGAGTGAGTTTTGGACCGTGCTCAGAAAAAAAGCCGCAGACCGTAGCTATTGAGGGAGTTATAACATGTGTTGCCTATAGGTAAATCCGGCCCTGGTATTATTACTAAGTTTAATTTGATGTAGGCCCCCAACCCAAAACACAAGTACCGGTAGTCGCGATATTGTACTTAAAAATCTTATATCTAATTATTTCAATAAAAATGTCTTCAGGGCTATTAACTCTGATCAAACTTCAATTTCGTATGTTTATATTTGTCTCTTTTGGATGACGAGTTTGCTGACCACTGGTTAGTAGATTGTGTGTATGTGTATTGAGGGGTCACGGGTCAGAGTAATTTAAGCGATCTATTGTTTCATTGCAACTAAACGTCAAAGTGTGTACAACTAGGCGTAGGTCTATCTAGTCCCGGATGTAACACAAGCAATTAACATGTCTCAGATGACCAATCCCGTGGACTTTTAGAATCTAGATCGAGCTTTGGCACAGAAGCCTTCTGGTCACTGGCGGTGAAAGTGAACAGAGCTCAGTGTGTTGCTACCACGCTTGAAATATCTATCTCGTTGTGTCCCTTGTGTCTATAGTGTCATCTTTGGCTACAGCCAATGCAGGTCTGTTTGCTATTGGATTATCTTCCATCTAGATCTAGATCTTATACCATCTTACTATCTAGTCAATATTTAATAATTTATTTGCTTTGGCAACTAGATCTAACTCTTTACTTTATCATACTTTATGGTAATTTAATACTAGATCTAGATTCTGGATCTAACTCTAGTAACTCTGACTATAGATTTATGACTACATAGGACGTCTCTGCATTAGAAGTTTAGATCTATCTAGATCTATAATTCTATTATACTAATCATCAAGATTCAAGATCTAGACTAGATATATAGATGAGAATGGCTTAGCCTTAGATTTAGAACTAGCTGTCTGCACAAATTGAAAGCTTTGTAACTAATCAGCTTTTGTGCTTAAACCAGCTCAGAGATTATGCAAAACTTGGATTTGTTTATTATTCCTTGTTACTGTTAGGCTTGCTGACTTGTAGATTTCGATTAGATCTAGTCTATCCAGATCTTGATGCCTGCAACATCTAGATCTTAATGATAAATGTGTAACAAAAAAAAAGATACTGTAAATTATTATAAAGCTTATTTGTGAAAAGAAAAATGTTGCCTTAATAGCATAACTAGATAGTTACTTAGTTTAGATTTTAGGTCCTAAGTTGTTCATTTGTGTCAACATTTGCACAACTTGGTCTGCATAGTCATGTGAAATACTGCAGGCCTACACATCCATACCATTTGTATTAAAGATGGTGTCACTCATCCATAACCTAGTATTAAAGATGGTGTCACTCACCCATAACCTACGCATTAACGATGGTGTCGCTGATCCATAACCTAGTATTAAAGATAGTGTCACTCATCCATAACCTAGTATTACAGATGATGTCACTCATCCATAACCTATTATTAAAGATGGCGTCACTCATCCATAACCTAGTATTAAAGATGGTGTCACTCATCCATAACCTAGTATTAAAGATGGTGTCACTCACCCATAACCTACGCATTAAAGATGGTGTCACTCATCCATAACCTAGTATTAAAGATGGTGTCACTCATCCATAACCTAGTATTAAAGATGGTGTCACACATCCATAACCTTCATATTAAAAATGGTGTCACTCATCCATAATCTTTGTATTAAAGATGGTGCCTACACATCCATAACCTTTGTATTAGAAACTGTGTCCACTTACCCATAACCTTCACAGTCCTTTGTATAAAGATGGTACCTTGTTAAGCTAGAAATATAACTTCAATCTAGTTCTTAAACAAAATTTAACAACCAATTATATTTTAAAAAGGAGTGTTTTAATAATTAGTTTTTAACTTGCAGATTTTTTTTTTCAGATCAAAACACAGATCACTTCTTTGTAATGTAAAAAGGGAACATCATACAGATTGCTAGAAATTACCTTTGAGAAACAGACAAGAAATAAAAACACTATAAAAATTGGTGTATCAAGGATGCCAGCATTCTTTAAGGCAAGTAGTCATTCACAAAGCTAGAATTTAACTATTTTGAATTTAATGTCATTGTGTCATAACAATTTTCTTAATAAGCAAGGGCAAGCAATGAAATCACTGATCTAGCTAAGCAAGTATATTTACAAGTTTCATTCTTTTTTTGTGTTATTGCATGCAAATTAAGCATGTTTTTAATTAAAATTATTTAAGAATAATTACTAATTTTGCTTCATAAAGTGTTTATAGGTCTAGTTAAAAAAAATGTTTTAATATGAGTTGAAATTTTATCCTCAAAAGACTTAAACTCAACAACTCTGATTATTTCATAGACAAATGTTTTATGTACTCATTATCATAATTATATTTTGGGACAAGAAATAAAAACACTATAAAAATTGGTGTATCAAGGATGCCAGCATTCTTTAAGGCAAGTAGTCATTCACAAAGCTAGAATTTAACTATTTTGAATTTAATGTCATTGTGTCATAACAATTTTCTTAATAAGCAAGGGCAAGCAATGAAATCACTGATCTAGCTAAGCAAGTATATTTACAAGTTTCATTCTTTTTTTGTGTTATTGCATGCAAATTAAGCATGTTTTTAATTAAAATTATTTAAGAATAATTACTAATTTTGCTTCATAAAGTGTTTATAGGTCTAGTTAAAAAAAATGTTTTAATATGAGTTGAAATTTTATCCTCAAAAGACTTAAACTCAACAACTCTGATTATTTCATAGACAAATGTTTTATGTACTCATTATCATAATTATATTTTGGAACATTTTCAGATCGTCTAGTTATCAGATGATTAGAGCCATCACTTGTGATGAGAAACTGGTCAGAAGTTGAAACATGTGTAAAGTGCTATGCCACAAAGTGTTATTTAAGGCAAGTAATCTATTCAATTGGATTTAGGCAATTTAAATTTTATTTCATTGTTTCTTTTGATGTATGCTAATTAAGAACAGGAAAGCTGTGGAACTACTGATCTAGCAAGGCATGTATTTTTTTTTTTTTTTAAGATTCAGTTTTTTTTTTGAGTTTTTTTTTTGTGCATGCAATTTGAGAATATATTTTCAATGTTTATATTTATGTGATGGAAAGTAGTGAAGATTAGAAGATCATTTTTTTTTTCAAAGACAAGTATTACTTCAAATGCTATGATTTTTATAATTTAGGCTTAAGTTTCCTTTAATGCTTGTTTAATAAAGAATAGGCAGGCAATTGGTATATATCAATATAGAGCAGCACAGCAAGTAAGCTTTCAATAGTATAGTTTTCTTTTTACTTTGTATTGTAACTGCATGCTAATTTAATCTGTTTTTAATATTAACATAACACTTCGTATATACTTTTCTGTGATCTTCGTTTTTGGAAACTAGTTTTAAATATATGCATATTAGAAAGCCTCATTATGATTTATGTATTATTTATTGAGATAGGTATACTCAGGATTAGCCTTATCAATTTAATAATAAAGTCAATATTTTCAAAATAAACTCTCTTTGCGGGGATAACATTCTATCCATATTCTTATATTTTATAACCTTTTCAGTTCCAAATGCAGTTTACAGCCGAGTGATCTAGTAATGGAGCATGAATACAGAGAACTATGACTGAGACATCTGAGAAATAAAAAGCACATATAATCAGACCTGTAGCATGCTTGTACCAAATTGTTCTGAAGGCAAGTTGTTCCTTTCCAATGTGACATTTAACTTCTTTACATTTATTTCGTTTCTTTCCATGTTCACTAAGAACCAGTTTCTGACTACAGACCTACTGAAGCAACGTAGATTGGTGTCTAGGCATTTGTACAGTTTAATGGCTTTTTTTTTATTGCATGCTAATTGAAAATGTTTTAAATATTTTCCTAACAATTTAAGAATACATGTTTTCTGTTATCTCTTAGCCTTATGGTAATTAGTTTCAAACGTATACATAACAATAAAACTTATTTTCTTCACTTTAACATTTAGAGAGCTAGATCCAATTGGGGCTTATCCCATTATGAAGTTAGTCAAAATCCCACAATCTTCACTAAGACTTGTTTTTGATTTATCAGCCTGTACACATTGTATTACAACTTTCAGGTTAAGATGCTGAGTACAGCTTAGTTCTCCTCAGATGTAGGTAATGAAAAGAACGCCCAGTTATAAGGAACAGGAAACAGTCATGCCAATTCCATTCCTGTGGTTCTCTAGTCATTAAGAATTCTGGACCTGTTTCAACCTACTTTTCCATTCATCTATCTATTGAGCTTATACGGCAAGTAGTTCATCTAAATGTTAAAATTTACCTTTTTTTTTTTTCCCCGAGGTCAAGGCAAAGTTTATTCTCGATAAAACATCCTAATTAAAGCACAAATATTTCAAAACTATGAAACAACAGATATTGCCTTACTAAAGATATTTGAAGTATTTTTAAACTAGCTATGTTTTTCTAT
This sequence comes from Biomphalaria pfeifferi, assembly GCA_030265305.1. Taxonomy (NCBI): domain Eukaryota; kingdom Metazoa; phylum Mollusca; class Gastropoda; family Planorbidae; genus Biomphalaria; species Biomphalaria pfeifferi. Next base: position 7,177,299 of record JASAOG010000009.1, on the reverse strand, counting down.
TTAACTTTTTTTAAAATCTATTTGTTTGTGTTAGATTTACATTTTTCTAAAATTGGTTATTATTCTAAAAAAAAAATTAGTTAATCTCCTTTTGTTTAATAGGATAGCATTTCAAAACCTAAAAGTTGGAGCTGTTGGGTTGAAAACAAATAAATGAACTCACATTAGGCTGCATTACTTCCCAGAAAATTAAAGTAAGTAAGCAAATTTGCTCCATTCTTCATGGTACATTTTTATAGATAGCCAAATGAAAACTTGAAAGTGATTCTTTTTTTAAAAAATCCCCTTCATGTAAAGGTCATCTGTTTTTGTGGCCTACAGTTAACGAGGGTGTTCTGTGGCCAGCACAATGACCAACTGCCTTTACTTTCCCCAACTAATGTCATGTACACATTAGAGCTGGATAGACTAAGAGGAGCCCAAAGGTCCCAAAATTTAAAATACCATGATTCGAACCTGGGACTTCCACTTCGGAAGCTAAATACTTTACCGCTCAGCCACTATACCTCCTAGCAAAGAGAGATAATTGACAAAAAATTGACTTTAAATTACCATGGAGTCTCGTAAATCTTTCAATTTTTCCATCAGACAGTGAGATATTATCAGGGTGTCTGCGGCCTCCTGAAATTCCAGGATGTCCTGGAATCTCCTGGAATTTCATAAAAACTCAAAAAGTCCAGGAAATCTTCTGGAATTTTAAAATCTCTCCTTATAAAAAATTCGGCATCAGCGGATGGGCCGTAAGGCAAAAATAAATTCAAAATTAGCGCAGAATATGTTAACTGCTTCTTGACAATAGATAGATCTAATCTATTTATAGATTAGTATTGTTATCGTATCGATTTTTCTCTGAACACGCTGATTTCCATCCAAATAGGAACTACGTTACATATCTTTTTAGACCTAATTTTTATTGTTTCATTTCTTCTGATCCGATTTTCTAACTAAAAATTCTGAAATTTGCCCGACATTTTTTTTCTTCATTTTTTTTAATGAGAAAAAATCGGAATTTTTCATTTTCCCATTTTTGGAAGAATATGAAATAAGATTTGACTTGTTTTGGGCATGCGCACATCCAGTCTTTTGACACAACTAAAGTTCTATTTTTAAAAAATCTCGTCTTATCGCATTGACTTAGATCTAGATCAATTATTTAGGTCTAGAGTGGTTTGAATCAGTTTAGATAGATGTATTCTAGATTAGTTTCTTTAATTTGAATACTTTTGATCTAGATTATCTAGATCTAGAGCGTCTAGACTTCAAAGGGCTCAATGGCTGCTTGCCAGCTTTTGGAAAGTATCGAGAGTTGAGAGCATCATTATTGATCATAATGCCCGACTGCCTTTTGCTCTGTTGTTACGATGGTCCCTAGATTTTTAAAATTTGAACCCTGCCTGCCGACTTCCATGAGTTCAAATGGGATTAGATTTAGACATCTAGATCTATTATAAGATATAGATCTAGTATTATAGTTATAGACATAAGTCATTATAAGCCATAAGGCAGCGGTTCTCAACCTTTTAAGTTCGATGACCCCTTTTTACAATCCCCCACTCTGCCGCTACCCCCCCCACACACACATACAGCAATAGTAGAGTAGACAATAACAATCCATATTTTGGATGGTCTTAGGCGACCCCTGGTGGTTGAGAACCCCTGCCATAAGGTGATATGGATGTATTTTGTATACATAGTTAACATAGTGAGTTACTGAGTCTAAGTCTGATAGAATATAATACATGTAGATAAAAAATAGATAATAATAGTAATATATTGGATCTAGAGTGTCTAGAGATCTAGATCCAGGTTATTAGATTTAAGTAAATCTAGATTATAATACTATAGATAGATCTAGATTTCTAGATCTATAGTGAGAAATATATATTAAAGTTTTTTCTATTTAACTAATAACCAATCATTATTAATGCTTTAAAAGCATACTTTTTGAAACAATTTGTATCAGCATGAAAAAGTCACTCAATATGAAGTTATAAACATTCTCTTCCTCTAAGTATTGCTCCTCATCTGGTTGTTCTTGCTGTCTTGCTTAAGAACTCAGCAGAGATTCATCAGAAGTGTAGCTCCTACTTTTTAGTATTTCCAAAACTCAAGCATGTTTTGATTTTCAAACACGTTAACTCTTTATAGTTATTTGAGAGAGAAGTTTTTACAATACCAGTAAAGCATTTATCTATTATAGTAGAATGCTCAGACTGCCTGGACCAAGATATAAGGCATCTGCAAATAGCTTTCTCCTCTTATCAATATGAACAAACAATAGTGCCTTGCATGCATTTTTGTGTGTAGTAAAGCCTATGCAGTGTAATTATTATGTAAAACATTATTTAAAGAAAATATTAATTAATTTTACATGATTAAAAAAAATATAGCAACATCTTTTTTTAAGTCGCCGCGACAGGCCAGTTAAAAAAAGCGGGATTACAAAATTTCCTAAAATTTTTTCAAAGACTGTTCCCATTACTGCTTATATTTTCATCGGGCTACATTATTAGATCATATTATTTCTGTGCACTGGCAATTTAATAAATAGGTCTTATCCAGTGACATAGATATGTGTGACCTGTGTCCTAGATTTAGATCTAGATCTAGTCAATCTAGTCTAGATATAATTGTTGTGTGTGTGTTTGTTTGTTTTCATGTAGACTCCCTTGTTCTACTGTTCAGTATGTTAACGTGTTCACGGTTTACTCTTAAGTGTGTCAGTAGTGTGTATTCAGTGTATTAGTCTCTGCTGGTTAGTCTCTCCTTGTTTTCACGTTAATAAAAATGGAGTGTAACTTTTAAACATCAGTATTGTTAGTGTGTATAGTGATAATATAACATGGTGGCAGCTTTCTAAAAGTTCTAAAATGGAAACTGTAAGTAAAACTAACTTTAAACCAAGAATTAACCCTCCACCTCCTTTAAATGTGAAGAAAGGGTGTTAGGAATGGAAGCTTTTCAAGCAAATGTGGCTGAACTATTGCACTATCGAGAGAATAAACAATATAGAAGAAGAGTATGCCAAAGCATTGTTCTTGCACACTATCGGCCCAGAGGCGTTGGCAGTATACAACAGTATCACATTTAAACCAAAGCACAATGTTCAAGACATAATATGTGCATTTGATGAACACTTCATTGGTTTAAAAAATGAAACTTATGAAAGATATGTTTTCAACAACAGACAGCGGAAGCCACAAGAAACCGTAGAGGATTGCCTAATAGCTCTACGCACACTCGCTAAAACATGCAACTTTTGTGACCAAATGGAAGAGTCATTAATAAGGGGCCGAATGGTGGTTGGCATCAGAGACACAAGAACATAAACTAACACTCAAGACTTGTATGGAAATCTGCAAGGCAAATGAAGCTGCTGACTTGCAACTACTGGTACTAGAGACAGGTAGGCCTACATCTGATGCCTCACCACCTCAGGATGAGGCGTTCGCTGTCTCGTCTCGCAAAAATATTCTACAACAAAATGCTGCTCATAAACAGCGCAAATGTAAATTTTGTGGACAAAACCACCCGTTCAAAAAGGAACTGTGTCCTGCGTGGGATAAAATATGTAATAACTGTAAAAAAAATCATTTCGGCATTCAATGCAACCAAAAGAAACTGCAATACGTACATAAAAACAGTGAAGATTGTTATTCGTTATCTTCTAATGATGAGGCTGTGCTTGCTGTACAAGGTGGACCAAACAATAAAATCATAAAAGCTGAAATGATCATAGCTGGTGAGAAGATTGTGTGTCAGATTGACTCGGGTGCCAGTGTTAATGTCATCCCTAAGAAGCTTATTAAATCTGCACAAATCTGTCCCACTCAAAACAAGCTACGTGTGTATGATGGTAGCACACTCATACCTATTGGAAAGGTACAACTCGTAGTACAAAATCCAAGGACCAACAAGAGATATCGTGTTGATTTCATGGTTGTGAGAGATGACTTAACTCCCTTGTTAGGGAAGAAAACGTCAGAAAAATGGGACTAATTACAATACTTTTGAAAGTGTTGACAAGGTTGAAAGTGTTGATAAGCCTCAACCAAGGTTATTGACAAAAATATTTGAACAGTTCTCTGATGTATTTGATGATCAGCAGGGTGAATAACCTGGTGTTGTGCACTTAAAAGTGAATCCTGACATAACACCAGTTACATGTCCATCTGGTCGTGTACCTTTAGCTATGCAGGCTAAAGTGCAGTTTGAGTTAGTACTGCTAACAGAAAAAAGAAATCATTGAGCCTGTTGATAAACCTACTGACTGTGTCAGTCGAATGGTGATTGCAACTAAAAAATCTGGAAAACTCCGTATCTGTTTAGATCCTCGTCTGTTAAAGAAATGTATCTTGCCGATGCACTTTCAAGAGCTCATATCAAGTCATCAGCAAACAGTCAAGGGGAGTTTGAGCTCATAAATATGGCCAGTTTCCGATCAATTGGGGAAGAAAGACTACAGAAACTAAAGGAAGAAACCGAGAAAGATAGGACGCTTCAAAAACTTCTAATTACAATTAATCAAGGTTGGCCAGAAGGCAAGCATCTTCTACCATATCAGCTAACGCCTTATTATAATTTCAGAGACGAAATGTCAGTTCAAGAGGGGCTTATATTCAAAGGTGAAAGAGTAGTAGTGCCCAAGTCACTACGATTAGAAATGAAAAGAGTTCATTCTACACACTCAGGCATTCAAGGATGTCTAAAAAGAGCTCGTGAGAGTTTATTCTGGCCAGGAATGACCGGTGACATAAAGCATTATATTTCAACTTGTGAAATATGTCAAGCTTTTCAACCCAATCAACAGAAAGAGACTTTAATGAATCATGAAGTTCCCACACACCCCTTGGAAAGGGTTGGTGTTGATCTATTCACACTTGACGGCAAAGACTATCTTGTGTGTGTGGGCTACTACAGTAACTTCTGCGAAGTTGATCGTCTAGAGAACACTAGTTCAGAAACTGTCATAAGAAAACTTAAAGCCCATTTCGCTAGATATGGCATCCCATCCACAGTGGTCTCTGACAATGGACCTCAGCTATCTTCGGACTGCTTCGCAAAATTCGCCAACGATTGGAGTTTCAACCATTTGACAAGCAATCCCCACTATCCCAGATCAAATGGGAAGCTGAATCAGCCGTGAAGACTGTAAAGACATTATTTCTTAAAAATAAAGATCAGTTCATGGCTTTACTTAATCATAGAAGCACCCCGAATAAAACTGGTACTAGCCCATCACAGGCATTCTTTAACAGAAGAATCAGAACCTTGCTGCCTATAGCTAAAAGCCTGTTGAAACCTCAAGTTCTGGATCCTCAGAAACATAGAAAAGCGCTGAAAGAAAACCAGAGGAGATCAGCGATTTACTGCAACTCCCACGCTAAAGATTTACCTCCCCTTGCTAAGGGTGAAGAGGTGTGACTAAAGTCAAGGTTGCGTGGCCATGAGCGTTGGCAAAAGGGAGTTATAACTTGTCAGTTACAACAACGGTCGTATGAAGTTGAATCGGGCGGAGGAGTTTATTGCCGAAATAGACTTCACTTACGAAGAATCCCACTGCCTGCTGAAACGAATGCGCCTACACCAACAGGTACGGCGGAGCCCGACAACCCCGCACCTGTGGATGCACCCAGCACAGATGAAAGCAGGCCTAATGCTCAGAGACCTGAGAGCCATATAGAAGACGGGTCTCACAGATCGACAACCTATACAACTAGGTCAGGCCGAGTGGTTAAATCCACAAGAACTAGTGACTATGTATAGTGACCGGAGGATGTTACATTTATATGTGTATTTATGTTTATGTATGTTGTGTGTGTGTTTGTTTGTTTTCATGTAGTCTCCCTTGTTCTACTGTTCAGTATGTTCACGTGTTCACGGTTTACTCTTAAGTGTGTCAGTAGTGTGTATTCAGTGTATTAGTCTCTGCTGGTTAGTCTCTCCTTGTTTTCACGTTAATAAAAATGGAGTGTAACTTTTAAACATCAGTATTGTTAGTGTGTATAGTGATAATATAACAATAATCATAGCTTCTTATTGTGTGTGGCACTGTGTTCAATCTAAGTCTAATTTTAAGCTAGATCTAGATCTAGTATCTAGTCTTATACAAGAATTGTATATCTAATCTAGGGTATTAGTTCAAATTTCTTATATTTTTTAAGAATATGCAGAAGAAAAAACGTATTAGATCTACCAATCTATTCACTATTGATCACTATTCTATAGCCTAGTTTGTATTAAAATGTCATCTATTCACTATTGTATATTTGTATTAAAATGCTTAAATGCGAAACATCGTTTAATGCACAGTGGGTCACTGTGCAAGACTGTGGTTTGAAAAAGATCTAGATCTATCTAGATTTCTAGATCTACAAATCTTGGCTTCAGAAATCGTCCGTCAGTGACACTAAAGCTTTTTGTTGACATTATAAAAACAAACAAAATTATCATTTCAATCATTGGTTAAGCAGCACTTAAATCGCATCTGCAATCCGATAAGCACAAGCGAGTCTGGTAACTCAGTTGGCTGCCTTGTTTGTCATAAGGACTGTCAGTCTCAGTGACTGTCCCTTGTCCTACACCGACAGCTAATCCAGTAACCCAACAAATTTATATTTTTATATTACTGCTAAGAAGGTAATCAACACAAAGTCTTTTGAGCACTTCAAAGGCTGTTTGCCAAAATTGAAAGCTTCATCTCAATTACAAATGTTTCGCAACCTTCTCTAAAAAAATTTCAATTAGAAGCACTACTGTTGGTTGCCCTTTAAGGCTTTATGGCCCAAGACCTCTTGAGCATGCTTCAGTCATTTTCGCAAAGACTTAAAAACACCAGCTGTTTTCAAAGAATGTACTTTTTTTGCAACACTGCTTATTGTAGATTTGACATGCACCAACAATCTTCTAAATTTAAAAAAAAACAACTAAAGCCAGCGCTCAAGATGTTTTAAATTTCTAGATGGAAAGCAGAAAGGTTCTGCTGACAACAGCTCTCAAACTTGTTGAAAAATCTCCATTGAAGAATGCTATTAGCCCAAATACCCTTTGCAAGATTTTGATAGCTCCTTAAATGATTTATATGCCACTTTGAGCATCTTGGTTCTGCTTGGCCGTATCAGTGCAGACGACAGTGATAGTATTAAATCTGAATTTACGTAATTGCACATTTCCATTTTAAACACAAGTTCTGCTGCCTCCCAGTTCTTCAGTGTCACCGCTGATAGACTGAATACTTTCTTTAGCCAGATTGTGAACACTGAATTTTCTAAACTCTGGTCAGTGATGGCAGGGATGTATACCATGAGTATGGTAATTTAATTTAATAATGAAAGCTACATTAATCAACTTAATATTTTTGCGCAAATTGTATGTCCTGAAATTAAAAAAATTCTCCTGGAAAAGTCCTAGAAAACTCCTGGATTTCATATTGACTTTGGTGCAGAAACCCTTTATTATTTGACAACAAAATAACCATCACAAAAAACACATTCTCATTAAACATTAAGTCTTGAGACAGGAAAAGCTCTTCTTGAATGAAAAGTTTAGAAACTGCCACATATTAAAATGCACTAATTTTATCAATACTGCATTATATGTAATGCATTTAAATGTGATATATTTGTTTAACAGTGCATTTTTCTCAACTCACTTGTAGACTAAATGGTCAATTAAACATTGAGGTAAAGGAAAAAGGATGAACATTTCAAGGCTACAGGAGGAACATTTCAAGGCTACAGGAGGAACATTAAACGTCTCTCTCACTGTGAAAAGATTCTATCGATCTACAACTGGTCAACATGTTTTATCTAAAGTTCATCTGCCGTTTCTTCAAATGGAGCCATAGTCAGAATAAGGTAAGAAATATTTTTACTCTTCATAGCATTTATTTTTTGTAAAGCGATGATCCTGCATTAGTTGTATGTGGTATATGCATGGTTCCTGTATTTGTTTTGTATATTATGATGTCAGTAATTACTTCACAAACACATAAGAACTTCTCACACAACTTGTAAGTTCACCTGTCTAGTTAAAGAAATTTGTATTGTATTTGTTTTAATAGTTTCTAGTTATGATAGTAAAATTAATTTTCATTTGTTAAACTGATTTACCATTTTCATTTCAGTTAATATATGTGGATGTTCCTATTAATTTTTGCAGAAAAACTGAATAGCTCTGAAATATTCTAACTTTACAATTGTAAATATATTTCAACAAATAATAGAATTGAATTCTTTGTCATTTGGAATTCAATAGTAATGTCTTATAAATATGGAATTTAAACACAAAAATGAAAAAGTTATGCATCGCTATCAACTTTCTCTTTGCCACTTGGAGATTGGGATGATTCAAGTTACTATTGTAGCTAAACATTATTTAGAAATGCAAGTATGTGATAATATGTATGGTCTTGTCACCCCAGTACTTAATTGGACCAAAAAAAAAAGGATCTACAATTCGCAGTGATATGATGTACTATTACATAAAGAAGTTGACTTGAATTCATATATTAAGATCTTCAACTCCATAAACTGTTTCAATTCTTCAGTGTGTGATAGTGTGACAAAAAAGTAATTATTTCTTGTGATTATGTGCAATATTATTGCATATTAAGTAGACTTGAATACTCTTAAACTGTTTCATTTCTAAGGTGTGTTAAAATGCGCATTATATTTTCATGTTGGGAGTTAATGTGAGCCAAAAAAAAAATCTACTATTCCAAGTGTTTGGATATACAATTGCATGCAAAAAGGTCCTAACCCTGACACACTCAATGAACAATCATTATAAACAATTCCACCAAAGGTGCTTCTATTTATTCAACATCACTCCTTTGAGTTCCTCATGGAACATAGGGCCTCTACAAAAACACGCCACTCTCCACGGTCTCTTGCTAGCTTTTTTATGGTTTCCCAGCTCTTCCCGGTCTTCTCTGCTTCTTCAGTACACTGCGTCGCCATGTTCTTTTTGGTCTTCCTCTGCGTCTTGTTCCCTGGGGGTTCCAGTCTAAGGCCTGCCTAGCTCTGTTGCTGGTATCTTTTCTAAGGGTGTGACCAATCCATCTCCACTTTCTCTCTAAGTTTTACACTTCTAAATTTTTTTGTCCACTCATCTCCCACAGTTTGGTGATTTCTACTTTGTAATACCAGTGTATTTTTAGAAGATTTCTCAGGCATCTGTTGATGAAGGTCAGTACTTTTTTTTGTTGTGGCTTCAGTTGTTCTCCATGTTTCAGAACCATACAGTAGGGCAGCCTTGACATTAGAGTTTAAGATTCTTAGTTTAGTCTTGTTTGAGATGTGAGGAGATTTCCAGGTTGGTTTTAGCTGTGTAAATGTCTGATGCGCTAGATTTATACGTAGATCTATACGACGTTTAATGTCTTCATCTGTTCCACCTGATATACTGACTACACTCCCAAGGTATATAAAATTTTCTACTTGGTCTATTGTCTGAGAATCCAGTACTATGTCTCCAATTTGTTTATTGTTTACTTTAAGTACTTTAGTTTTTTGGTGGTTTATTTTGAGGCCTACTCTTTTTCCTACTTTACTTAAAGCTGTGACCTTTTCTTGCATATCCTGTAGTCTGTGTGATAATGGGGCTATGTCATCAGCGAATTCCAGATCTTCCTGCTTTTGTGTGAGAGTCCATTGGATTCCTTTCTCTGCGTTAGAGTAGGCTTCTTTTGTGACCCAATCCAATGCTAGAAGGAACAGGAGTGGTGAAAGAAGATATCCCTGTTTGACTCCTGTTGTGACTGGAAATTCCTCTGACAGCTTGCCACAGTGGGTTACTTGGCAGGTGAAACCATCATAAAGGTTCTTGATTATGGATATTATTTAATTGGGGATCCCATAATGTCTCATTACAGTCCAGATATATTCTCTGTCGACACTGTCAAAAGCTTTTTCAAAGTCAACAAAAGTTGCATAGAGAGGAGATTGAGATTCGACACATTGTTCTACAATTATTCTGAGTGTAGCTATTTGGTCAGCACAAAATCTCCCTTTTCTGTATCCGACCTGTTCTTCCCTTAGATGTTCATCGCATGCTCCCTTTATTCTGTTTAATAGGATTCTGCTGAAAACCTTGCTTGGTACTGACAACAAAGTGATGCCTCGCCATTTTTCACATTGTGATAGATCTCCACTCTTTGGTATTTTTATTAGCAAGCCCTTGTTCCACTCACCTGGAGGTGTTTCTGTTAACAAAATTTTGTTGAATAGTTTGTGCATTTGGTCAACTATTTCACTTCCTCCTTCTTTAAAAACTTCGGGTGATAAGTTGTCAATTCCAGCCGCTTGACCCGTCTTCATTTGTTTGAGTGCATTGTTTATTTCTTCTATTTATTGGGCTCCAGATATTCAACTGATGCACATTTGCCCAAAAAAATAAAAAAGATTTAATCCATGTGCAGGTACAGTTCGGAATGTATCACACTCATCTCATTCATTGAGACTCTGCACTTAATTTGGTAAACGAAAAGCATATGCAATTCCCAGTAAAATCATTTGTTGAGAGCTTCTAACTGTGTTAGACATCTTTTATATTCCGAATGAACGTTTGTAACAATAATTAAGTCACATGTAAGGAACATCACAGGAAATATCGCCGCTCGTGATGCAACTCACACTAATCAACATTTGCACATGCAGACCAACTAAATAGTTGCGGAGAAAACACATTTAATTGATGACTTTACTAAGTATAGCTTAGGACTATCCAAAAGCGAAGACCGGACTCTTTAGCCATCTTCGTGTTTATAGGAATGATTAAAGGAGGACTTTTAAAAGCGGAGACTGGGCTCCTTAGCCATCTTCGTGTTTATAGGAATGATTAAAGGAGGAATTTTAAAAGCGAAGACTGGGCTCCTTAGCCATCTTCGTGTTTATAGGAATGATTAACGGAGGAATTTTAAAAGTGAAGACTGGGCTCCTTAGCCATCTTCATGTTTAAAGGATGTAGTTGAGGACTTTTTTTCAAAGAAGATCGGTCTCCATGACCATCTTCGTTATTATAGGAAAGGATATTGTATTAATTTTTGAAAAATTGAGGATTTTTAGCTGAGGACTAGATGTAGAAATATAGTCATCAATTGAATTGTTGATCCAAGACGAAATAGTTGGTTATGTCTGTGCATTTGTAGACAACCCAGCAGTGCACATCCTTTTTCTTGTTTTGCTTTTTTTCACGTGCTACAATGCCTTGGACAAAGCATCATCATAACTTGGAATGTTAAAAGGCATTAAACAAAACTCATAGAAGAATGAGTTTGTAAAATAACCGGTTATTTCGGTTCAGTTGAATAATAGTTGGGACATAATTAGTTGAGTGCAAGCTTTGATGCTGTCAACCGGCCTCGACATTAGTTGAGACCGAAGGTTTGTGAGGCTTTGGTTAGCACTCAAACTGTCTACTTGTGGAACACCTTCAAATACAGTACAACTCGACGTATTCGTAAAAACATGTTGCGCCAGTTCATCTTGATGAATGGTCGGTCAACAAGTGCAAAACGAGTCAGTTCGCAGCTGATTCAACCCTCCAGCGACTTAGTTGGAGCGAAGTTTGTGAGGCTAATTTAGCCCTCAAACGGGCATAGTAGTAGACCACCTTCAAATATAGTTTGAACCTGACGTCTTCATAAGCTTGATATGCTCAGTTCATCTTGATGAAAGGTCGGTCCACAAGTGCTAAACGGTTGTCAGTGAAAAAGGCGAGCATGAAACTTTTTTTTTGGGCTCCAGCTATTCAACTGATGCACGTTTGCAAAACAAGACTTTAAAAAAAGGATGAAAATATAAGCTATCAGATATATGATGATTGTGCAGGAACAGTTGGGATTGTCGTTTGTATCACGCTCATCTCTTATCCATTGAGACACTGTGAAGTGATGTAACGAGTGAGGTTTTGTATAACAACTTTATTGAATTGTAATCTACAAACATTTGTGTACGAATGTGTGATAATCAGCAGGTCTTTGACCTCTGCACTTAATGTGGTGATCAAAATGTATTTGCAATTCCCAGTGAAATCATTCGTTGAGTGCTTAAAAAAGAAATTCGTACTGACGTATAACTGTGTTAGACATCTTTTATATTCTGAATGAACGTTTGTAACAATAATTAAGTCACATGTAAGGAACATCACAGGAAATATCGCCGCTCGTGATGCAACTCACACTAATCAACATTTGCACATGCAGACCAACTAAATAGTTGCGGAGAAAACACATTTAATTGATGACTTTACTAAGTATAGCTTAGGACTTTCCAAAAGCGAAGACCGGACTCTTTAGCCATCTTCGTGTTCATAGGAATGATTAAGGGAGGACTTTTAAAAGTGAAGACTGGGCTCCTTAGCCATCTTCGTGTTTATAGGAATGATTAAAGGAGGAATTTTAAAAGCGGAGACTGGGCTCCTTAGCCATCTTCGTGTTTATAGGAATGATTAACGGAGGAATTTGAAAAGTGAAGACTGGGCTCTGCAGCCATCTTCATGTTTAAAGGATGTAGTTGAGGACTTTTTTTCAAAGAAGATCGGTCTGCATGACCATCTTCGTTATTATAGGAAAGGATATTGTATTAATTTTTGAAAAATTGAGGATTTTTAGCTGAGGACTAGATGTAGTAATATAGTCATCAATTGAATTGTTGATCCAAGACGAAATAGTTGGTTATGTCTGTGCATTTGTAGACAACCCAGCAGTGCACATCCTTTTTCTTGTTTTGCTTTTTTTCACGTGCTACAATGCCTTGGACAAAGCATCATCATAACTTGGAATGTTAAAAGGCATTAAACAAAACTCATAGAAGAATGAGTTTGTAAAATAACCGGTTATTTCGGTTCAGTTGAATAATAGTTGGGACATAATTAGTTTTACCTGTCCTATTTTTTCAGTTTTACTTTTCCTATTTTCTTAGTTTTATCTGTCATAATTTCTTAGTTTTACCTGTCATATTTTCATAGTATTATATTACCTGTCATATTTTCTTAGTTTTACATGCCATATTATCTTAGTTAAGCCTGTTATATCTTCTTAGTTATACCTGTCATATATCTTGTGTAACATGTTTATCATTTGTAATGCCTGTGGTATATTTCACTAGTACACCATTAACATAAGCTGGACAAAATTCCAGTTCTACTTCAATATTATATACTGTAGCTTGAACTTCATTTATATTAACATTATTACTTTGCTATCTATTCTGATTTTCGATTCCTTATCTATTTCTTGGTACATTATAGTTTAGAGAATTAGATTCTTGTCTTTGATGTTGATGATAAATTTCTCTTTGGTGATTTAGATTCCAATAATATTGCTTTTAATAGGATGCATTTCTTTCTTTGTTCTTTTATTAATGAGTTAATAACACTCTTAGTCTTGCCACTCAGTTTACAGATGAATATATTAGAACATAATTTTCATTGTAATTGCAAGTTTTACAGATAGTCTGAAAATAACTATGTATGTCATCAGTTTCTTTTAAGTCCCTCATTTTTTGCCTCTAGATAGTCTCTTTATAATCACGCTTGGTAGTTTCTGTTTTGTCACCCTTGTTTCGGCTTGCAGCTTTTATTTTTCAGTTTCTTTTTTTTGAAATTCTAATTCTTTGTCTGGTTTTTGCTTCCTTTTAATTTCTTTCAGCATTTCTCTCTTCTCTTTCTGCTCTCGCCAACTCTTTCAATATCAACTTGATTTTCTTTCCTTTCCATTTATGTCAAAACATCTTTCTTTTCTTCATCTTTAAGACCAAACAATTCAGCAACTTTCCTTAATTCAATATATCCATCCATGTATCTATTAATACTTATCAAATGTACCAATGCATTCTGTACTCTTTTATAGATATTTATGATATCTAATATATTTTATAGTTTACAATCACTGACAATATTATCAAGCCAATACTATTGTGATTAACATAACACACTCAATTGTCAACAATCTAATAATCAATGTCACAATCAATTATGTTTGTACAATATATTATTTCTTCATATAATTGTCCTAACAAGGAGAAAACAAAATTAATATATATTGATCTACCATTAGATCTAGATCTAGAATTAGATCTGGATCTAGTCTAGGTCTATATTTTGAATAAACCATTTGATTGTCATTGTAAATTAGCTATCACTTTAGACTTAGACTTAGCTTAGGCCATCTTAGGCATTTTTAACCTTAAACTAGATTTAGACTAGACCTTTTAAAACTAAAATCAACAAAAGTCATCATGAAATTGCTCTGGCTGTTTATCCTAATAATTACTAAATACACACTAGCTGAACACAGAACTAGATCTACCTCAGTCAACACTAAACTTAAAAAGGAAACAACAGTCATAATCAATCATCACACTTTAGATCAATGCAACTTAAAAAATAACCTAACATACACATCCATAACATTAAAGAAGATTACCCATCACAAATGGAAGTTCTCAATCAGACACAGTAGAAATAAATACCTTTCACTGTTAATATTAATAGCAGGGGATGTAGAGTCAAATCCAGGGCCTAGATCTAAAGATAGATGCAACATCTGCAAAAAAGTATGCACCATGAAACAGAAAGCCATTCAATGTGACACCTGCGATGAATGGTACCATGCATCATGTCTCCATATGAATACACCTGTGTATTATGCCTTAGGCAACAAAGATGCATCATGGCACTGTGTACCGTGTGGGTTACCTCAGTTTATATCAGGACTGTTTGATTCCTTTGATCCGGACACTTCTAACCCATTCAACATCCTAAACACCATCCCAAAACCAACTCACCGACCACTAGCCAGATCCACTCCTGTTAAACCTAAATCTACTAAAATTAATACAACAGCCTCACTAAACAAACCTACCAAAGAAGTAATACCAAAATACCTTAAAACCTTAGTAATAAATTTTCAAAGCATTAGGAACAAAACAGCAGACTTAGAAATTTTATTAGAATGTGAGAAACCAGACATAATTGCAGGAACAGAAACTTGGCTACATCCTGAAATTTATAATGCAGAAATTTTCAATAGTAATTATGAAATTTTTAGAAAAGATAGGGCTGATAATCATGGAGGAGTTCTTTTAGCAATAAAAAACACTCTTATAGCAGAAGAAATTACCTTACCTAACTCAAAAAACATAGAATCTACATTTTGTAAAATTAATACCACCTCAACATCCCTTATAATAGGCAGCATTTACAGACCACCAAATTCTAGTTTAGAATACATGCAGGAACTATGTAATCAGATTACTACACTTAAAGAGACAAATAAAAATGCAGTTTTTTGGATTATGGGTGACTTCAACCTACCTGATATAAATTGGAAAACACTAACCATAGATAAACACCAAAACCTTAAGGACATAAATGAGCTTTTCATAGAAACTTTACACAACCTAAGTTTAGATCAAATCATTAAAAAGCCAACTAGATTAAACAACACATTAGATCTCTTCTTAACCAACAGACCTGGATTAGTAGTTGATTATGATATTATCCCTGGTCTATCAGACCATGAGATCATAAAAATACACAGTCAGATAAAAGCAGTAGTCAATACAAAAACCAAAAGAAAAATCTTACTCTGGAATAAATGTAACCTAACACAACTACACCAAGCTGCATTAAACTTTCAACAAACATTCTTATTAGAAAAAGACATTAACCAACCAGTCGATGACCTCTGGAATTTCATTAAAAACCATCTTAAAAGCATTATAGAAAATCATATACCAACTAAATACACATCAAACAAAATAAATAAATGCTGGTTTAATAATAGACTAAAGAAGCTTTGTAAACAGAAGGAAAACCTATATAGAAAATTTAAAGCAACCAAGGCAGAAAGAGTTTACAAAAAGTATATAAAAATTAAACACCTAACCCAAAAAGTAAGCAGACAGCTGCAGAGTGAATACATCAACAATGTAATATCTAAAGATAACAACAAAAACCTATGGTCATACATTAAGTCTAAGAAAATGGAAACAACAGGCATAGCGCCATTAAAAGATGAACATAACATAATACATAATGATAATGAAACTAAAGCAAACATCCTAAACAAATACCTTGCATCAGCATTCTCAGCCCCAGGAGACAAAGACATATTTCTTAATTTGAACCAAGTAGACAACATAGAAGATTTAGTAGTACAAGAAAATGGAATTAAAAAACTATTAGCCAACACCAAACCAAATAAAGCGTCTGGACCTGATGGTATTCCAGCTAGATTACTCAAAGAACTAAGCAATGAGCTAGCCCCAGTGTTCAAAATACTCTTTCAAGCATCGCTTAACCAGGGCAGAGTACCAAAGGACTGGAAAGAAGCTAATGTCACCCCCCTATTTAAAAAAGGAGAAAAATCTGATCCAGGAAACTACAGACCAGTATCACTTACCAGCATCACATGTAAAATACTAGAACACATAATATGTAGCAATATCATAAACCACTTAGACAAACATAATGTCCTCACCCCATACCAACATGGCTTTAGGAAATATAGATCATGTGAAACACAACTAATAGGACTAATTGATGATTTTTCAAAAGGTTTAGATAATAGTGAACAAATAGATGCTATCTTACTAGATTTTTCCAAGGCTTTTGACAAAGTTCACCACCATAGTTTGCTTAAAAAATTAAAATATTTCGGCATTAACGGTCCACTGCATCAGTGGATTAAAGATTTTCTGATAGGGAGAGAACAAACTGTAATAATAAATGGCTCTAAATCAACACCAATAACAGTAAACTCAGGTGTACCTCAAGGAACAGTTTTGGGTCCACTACTATTTTTAATTTACATAAATGATTTACCAAATTGCATTAGTTCAGGAACAAAAGTCAGATTATTTGCAGACGATTGCATAATATATAGAACAATAAAAACAAAACAAGACACAGATATTTTACAAAGAGAATTAGATGAAGTACAGAAATGGGAATCAAATTGGAGCATGTCTTTCCACCCAGAAAAATGTCAGTTGTTAAGAGTAACAAAAAAACTAAAACAAATTAATTCCACTTATCTTATTCATGGCAAACCAGTAACACAGACTAAAAACTCAAAATACCTAGGTGTTATAATAAATGAAAAACTGTCATGGAATCCACATATTGATGAAACTATAAAAAAATCCAACAAAGCATTAGGGTTTATTAAAAGAAATTTCTATAAATCAAATAAGAACATAAAACTAAAATGTTATTTAACCTTGGTTAGGCCAATAATAGAATATGCATCCACCGTGTGGGACCCCTCAATTCAAGAAAACATTAAGAAACTGGAACAAACACAAAATAGAGCAGTGAAATTCATAACAAACGAATATTCACATTTGACTAGGGTAACACCATTAGTAAAATCACTAAATTTAGAAAGCCTTCAGGACAGAAGATTCAAAAGTAAAGTAGCAATTATACATAAAACACTGAACCATAATCTTCAAATACAAAAACAAAATTTAATAAAATACTCTGAAAGACACAAAAATAAAGGCACATTCCTCGTCCCATATGCTAGGACAAATTTGTACAAATACTCCTTCTTCCCTAGTGCTATTAGAGCATGGAATGGGTTGCCTGAGCTAGCCAGAAAAACCAGTGACTTGGCAGAATTTAAGTCATTGGTTAATATGCATGACTAAATGCATGACGCGTAGGACGTAATCATCTTCTTTTTTGAAGTAACGTCTGTATTATATAAGATAAGATAAGATAATAAAATATTATAATGTAAAAACAAATGTAACAAAATTTATACCAAAATGTTACATTTACATAAATGATGATATGATGATGACTGAGTGTCCTTGCACTGAAAACTTTGATTAAATTGAGGAGGATTCAAGCAACACATTGACCTCACTCTCTTACCCTGAAGCACATCCTGTTCCAAAAGCAAGATTTGGTTTATATATAAAAACAAACCAGTACAGCAGGAAAAAGACAGAAAATGTTCAAGAAATACTACATATTCTTACAGATACCAATACCACCGACTTCAACACCCCAAGCATTTGTGCACAATATGAATACAATGTAAACATTCAACAAAACAATAGTCTAAACACAAAAATCTACTAGTGTGAAATCTGTGACCTCTAAAACCTTAATTTCTGATCATATACATATATATATATATATATATATATAACACATCGAAAAAAAAAATTCTAACAAGGACACAATATCAGTGATACCAAATTTTGACCCGAACACTACTGTCTCCAGCTTTCTAAATATAGAACATTTACAAATTAAAAATGAAAATCAAAATTATCAGTAATATATTTCAATACCGATTATCTTCCTGTAATGTCATTTAATACTAACACTGATATAGCTCATCACTTTGAAGAGTGCTTCTTAATCTTTTCACTGTCCAACTTCAATAGAATGTATATATATATATATATATATATATATATATATATATATATATATATATATATATACTTTTACTGCACAAAATTACTGACTGTTACTTGAGATATATAATATACATCAGCACAAAATAACTGCCTGTGTCAAAATTTACAATTACTGTCCAACTTTAATACAATATATATACTTGTACTGCACAAAATTACTATTATTTGATGAGATATATAATATACACAAATTCACTGTCTGCCTGTGTCAAAATTTACAATTACAGTTCAACTTCAGTACAATATATATACTTGTACTGCACAAAATTACTGACTTTACATTATGAGAGATATAATATATATTGACACAAATTTACTATTATCCTGTCTGAAAATGTACAATTACAGTTCTTATTGTTACAGAATAATACGGCTAAATTGAAAACTTGGGCTCCAAAACATTTTAATGAGTGCAATCAATGATGAGAAAAAAACAATTAAAAACGTAACAATTAGCAGCAGTCAGTATCTGAATATCACAGCTTTACACAACTTATACTTGAATCTGGTTCTCACCTTAACTCTGCTGGCCCTCTACTGTGTCGCCCTGGCTTGACCCAACTGTGTTAAAAAACAGTCCAAAGTCAGCTAACCATATCACCATTGACCTACTTGGGGATTGTTTACATCAGTCTTTTTTAAGAATACAGGCCTGCGTCACATGAGTTGGTTGATTACACAGAGCTACAGTGACCAGCATCACAGTTAAATTATTACTTTCATAGCTTGAGTATACCTATCTTCTTCAGCACATACAAGTTCATATATTGCTTATACTGTTCACATTGACAGTATTTTCAAATCCAAGACCCAACATTATTCTTACCATGTGATTTAACTCCTGTTACCTACTTAGAATTTTTTTCAAATATAAATTATTACAATTAGATAAAATACATACAAGTCAATAATTCATAATAATTTGACAATAATATCTTGTTGATATAGTCATATTAATTGTTGCTGCACCTTCAACTGTCTATGAGTGTTGAATTTATGATAGGGCAAAGTAATTGTGAATATATAATATTTAAAATGGATTTTTATTAATTTATGTACATTTTTACTATTTGCACCATCTGAGCTGTGAATGAATCTTGTCTTTAATGACCCAATTTTATTAAATTTAGCTCTTGAGCTTTGAAGGGGGAATAACCCTTGAGGGATTTAGGGCACGACATGCCCTTAATTGTGCTGATGTTCCAAAAATCCAAAATATCAATACCTTCCAACTGTTGGGCATCTATATGGTCATCAATTGTTGGAATACTTCATCCCTCATACCAACTGTTGGGCACCTCAAGTGTGTCCTGTCAGCTATTGGGGCACCACAAGTGTCCTAACGACTGTTTGGGCACCTCAAATATCCTTTTAACTGTTGAAGCACCTAAGTTATCGTATCTATTGTTGAAGCACTTCAAATGTCCTATCATTTGTTGGGGCATCTCATTTATCCTAACAACTGTTGGGTACCTCAATAATCTTATTTTTGGGGCACTCCGTGTTTTGACAATTGTTAGGCACTTCATCCATCATACCGACTGTTGTTCACCTCAAGTCTGTCCAATCAGCTGTTGGGGCACCATAAGTGTCCCAGCACCTTTTTAGGCACCTCAAATGTCTGTTGGGGCACCTCAATATCCTATAAATTGGTAGGGCACCTTAAGTATCCTATCAATTGGTATTGCACCTCTAGTGTCCTATTGATTTGTAGGGCACCTCATGTGTCCTAATGTGTGGTGGGGCACCTCAAGTGTCCTATCAGTAGGTAAGGCACCTCTTCTCTCCTACTAACCATTTGGGCACCACAAGTGTCCTAATAAATGTTAGGGCACCACAATTCTCCTATTAAAGTTGGAGTACCTTAAGTTTGCTATAAATTGTTAGGCATGTTATCCATCATACCAACTGTTGTTCACCTCAAGTGTGTCTGATCAGTCATTGGGGTACCACAAGTGTCGTAACAAGTGCTTGTCCTTTTAAATTCAAGTGTCCTATTGGCTGTTCGGGCACCTCAAGTATTCTGTCAACTCTCTCTTTCTCTCTTTATATATATATAGAGAGAGAGAGATATAAATTTATATATAGTATATATATACACACACACACACATATATATATATATATATATATATATATATATATTGTATATATATACACACATTTGTATAATATTGTATATACACACGCACACGTATACATTTTATGTATATGCACACGTATACATTTTATGTATATACACACGCACACGTATACATTTTATGTATATACACACGCACACGTATACATTTTATGTATATACACACGCACATGTATAGAATATTATATACACACACATGTATAGAATATTATATACACACACATGTATATATATATACACACACACACACGAACACGTATATAATATTATATATATACACATGCACACGTATATATTTTATGTATATACACACGCTCATGTATATAATATTATATACACACACATGTATATAATATTATATATACACACACACACACGAACACGTATATAATATTATTTTACACATGCACACATATATATTATATATATGCACACGTATATAATATTATATATATGCAAACGTATATATATATATATTTATATATATATATATATATATATATATATATATATATATATATATATATATATGTTAGTTTTGATAACCGTTATAAATAAATATATATGATTTTCATTATTCTATATAATGTATAATCCACACTGTTTTTACAAATGTGTAGTCCTGTTTGTTACTCCCAGAACCACTTTGGTTTTTTTTTGTTTCACTAGCAACATATGAATTAATATATTTGAAATGTTTAATTACGCTCTTTTTTACTGCAGTTTAATTTTTTTTGTTTACAGATATCAAACTACAAAATTAAATTCCAATTTTTTAGGTTCTCGCCTCTATCTGCCATTGATATCTATATATTAAGTTTTGTTACCTTGAACTCTTTCAAGTTTTTGTGACAACTTTATATTTCAGTTTCTTTTTGTTCTTCCTTAGGTTCAAATGTATCAGTTGTTTTTGTTGACAGATATCAAGGTACAGAAATAAGAATCTAATTTAGAGTTTTTAAAAGTTTGATTAGTCATCAAATTTGCACTATTATTTCCAATACCTGCTAAAGTGTCTGCTAAATGTAACTAGTACTGATTAGAAACATGGTGATTGAGGTTTGATTCAGTGAAAGAATGTTGGACAAGCAGAAGTGTTATGGAGTGTGTGTTTTTATGGTGACTATGGGAAGAGGTTAGCAATTGGATGTGAATGATGCGAAAGTGGCATTGTCGTCACTTGGTCTTAGTTAGGGGAGACGACTCCAGAACGTAAGACTGAAAGGTTGTGTTATTGTAGTGAGTTAGATTGTAAGAAATTTTATGACTTAAGTCTACTACATTTATTTCATGTGATCACAAGTATTATAAATGTTATATTTAGTTTTGTTCACAAGGAAGTTGTACAAGTTATTGTGAAGTTTTATTAGCTAAGACATATTATCCCTTCAACAGTTTGTCTACCAGCAGTTTGGTGCTACAAGTCAACGACACTCAGCAACAAGACTAAATTAAATACAGCCATGTCTATTTCTACATCATTTTGTTGCCACTAATCTGTTGTTAATTACAACTAACTTGATATTGGGAGAGCTAAATCATTATCTAAATCATGCTAAACTCCTCAAATTGTATAGAATTGCAGAGAACTGACATAAAACATTCACAAAATGTGTATTCTAATTGTCACTTTTCCTGAACTTTGCATTTTTTCTCCTAGATTTTCATTTTTTCCTGAAGTCATTTCAGTTCTCAATTCTATTGTGTACCAAGTTACAAGAACAAATTCAAGTGAGAGAGGTCACTAAACTAAGACTTTGTCTTCTCATAAGAATGGATGGCTGCCTGGTCATGTGATATGTGCGCTGGACTGTTGTGTGGTCATCTTGATGCTCATAGCTTGCCTGATGCCATTTATTCTGCTGGACGTTTGTTCAAGAAAGTAGTTCAACTCTCAAAACTCTCAAGGAACAATCAAAACATGTCAAACATTGGACAAGAATATCAAGTGCAGTGTACATGTAAGTAATGTTGAAACATTATCTGATCTCATTTATGCATTCTTGAAGACAATCAGCAGCCACTAAACCAGTTACTTCAGATCTGGACAAAGTGGTTGCCTCTTCTTCATTAAGGCTAGAACAGAAAGAGTTTATAACTCTTTTACTGCACTTTCTGTCAGGTGTTTTATGATCATTTGTCACATCACAAAGAAGCTTTGTTTATTAAGCAATGGTTGTGTATGACTGTGTGTTTTGAGTGTCAATGTTGTTCCTGTCTACTTCTACATTGTCATTGCTATAGAAGTAATCCTGAGGATAATGGTAATCAAACTGAATTTCCATATGTTTTAATCTTATCTAGTGGGCATTTTAAACTTTGTAATCTGATCATTGCTTACATTTTCATTTTTTTTAAGTACATTCTTAAAGAAATACAATACATTAGGATAGAAAAAGAAGAGCAAACAATATGGAGATTGGCTGGAGCCATAGAAAGAAACTGAAATCAAATTTAAAAAAAAATACCAAGAAGAACATTTTGAAAAGACAAGAACTCCATTTAGTGACCCATTTATTTTCTCGCTTAATATGAATGAATGCTGGATTAAAAAATTAATGGAACATTTTCTGAACCTGCCTCTCCCTCCTTCTCCCAGAGAAAGAATCCTGGTCAAGCAAATGTATAGATCCAATACACTTTATAGTATGTTCCAATGAGCTTTAATTTTAGAGTAATCTTCAAATAAAAAAACATTCATTTATTCAACTCTTGAATCAATAATGCCTTACATTAGAAATTCCTATACAAGATTATTTCAAAATCAATGTTATATCTAGAATCCTAGATATAGATCTCTAGCTAAATTTAAATTTACAGTTTTCCCCATGTGGCCAACGAGCTAGTAATTCTTTTCTCAAGTGTTAAATTTATAGGAATATCGTTAGTCGTTTAAGAAGATCAGCTGTCAGGGTTCCTGATCCAGGTTCCATGAATGAGAGAACTGAATAGAGGTGTTGTAAAAAGAATATGTGTAGAGAGATTTTGAAACAATCTCAACAGTCTCTGCAGCTCTTTGGAAAGATTGCTGTTGCCAACAAAACCAATGAGTTTGGTCTATATGCAAAAGAGCTTAGAAAGTTGGGATTCAATTTTTCTAGAAATACACAAACTTTAGAGCAGACTTTTTACTCTAAATATTCAAGCTTTCTGTATTCTGTACACCAGATCCACTAACTAACTAGTTATTACTAGTTTTCTGGCATAATTGAAAATCTCCAATAAGTTCCTTAGACTATAATGGCTTAATAAACCTTGCAATGTTTCACTTAATTTGGGTTCTTTGCTGCTGAATTAGATGTCTTGGGTGTAACTTTTTTCCTTTAAAGTTTATTCATAAAATACTAAGTTAAAACATAAAGTCAAAGCTGCATCATCATAATAGTTTTATTTAACATGAAAAGAAAAGCAATCCAAGAATTTTTTTTCCTTTTCAAGGCAAACGTTTTTCTTATTTTCTTATTCTTATTTAGACCAACATGATGAAAAGGTAGACATGTACATGTAGACCAGCATGATGAAGGTGTAGACCAGCAAGATGAAGGTGTAGACCAGCAAGATGAAGGTGTAGACCAGCAAGATGAAGGTGTAGACCAGCATGATGAAGGTGTAGACCGATATGATGAAGGTGTAGACCGACATGATGAAGGTGTAGACCGACATGATGAAGATGCAGACCGACATGAAATGAAATGTAAACCAAAATATTGATCAAGAGATGTAGGGAATAAAATGGTAAGCAAAGCTGTGTATATCAATGTATATTTTCTATATACTAAACCCCTAAGAAAAGCTTTGCCAAGTTTTGTGTTTCACTGACTGAAAATATTTTGATCCATTTTAGTTCTCTTTGACAGTGCACATCTTGAAGTGAAAACAATTCCTAGAGGCCAAGACACAGACACAGTAGATACATTAGAGATTGTTTCCTTGTGCTCTAAGGGAACCTGCGTCTGAAAGAAATGAACATTTCCCTAATGCTACTTCAAATCCAGACCTTCTCAAGACAATCTTAGTGACCAATACAGGACCCAGTAGGAAACAATGAAGAATCCTTCCAACCTCAGGTTGAGTACCCATGCTCACCTACTAGAGTGGCAGGGCATACTCCTACACCCACAGTTAGACATCCTGAACACTGTAACCCAACCTCACAACATGGTTACATTACCAGAAGTGGTTGCAAAGTCAGAAAGCCTAACAGATACAATGAATAGAACAATCATTTCTAATACAGGTACAAGTACTCAAGTGATGTACTTTGTAAGAACTCATTTGGTGGAATCACCATCATTGACTTGTAACTTGTTCTATATTTATCTAGACAATCAGTCCAGTCATTGTTCATTTTGTATTTAATATTCCTTTTTTTTTTCTCTCAATCTTCTTGTTCTTTCAGTTTTTTTGTTTTTGGAGGAGGGAGGGGCTGTGGTATGTTATTATTATTATTATTATTGAAGTCGCACCATCAAAGCCTTGCTACATTATGCTTTGAATTCTATTTATTATCTCCCCTGCTTTTGTGTGCTATCATATTAATGTTCATTAAAGTCACACTTTGTTCTATGCTTTTTATAGTGTAAATTGTGACTTGACATTATTTAGATATATCATAATGTTATAGTGTATTATTAGATTTAAAATAAAACTGTTAACATTTTCTACGCTGTTATAAATATGAAAGATTTGCTGTGTTGCTATGAATGCAGTTTTGAGTTTTAGTCCAAAATCATAGATGAGAAATTTTCCATAAACAGAGAGTCTATTCATATGTACTATTTGGTATTGTCAGACATCACTAAAGCATTGAGTTCATCCCCATAGTCTATTTAAAACTTTCAAATACTAACTCACTTTGTCTTATCTAATGGTGATCATAAGGTATCCACTTTGTCATCTCCGTAGTCTCTGGTGTGAACACTCACTGTCCTTTTGGAGTTTAGGGCTAGGATGTAATCTCTATTTCTGATTGAACACATGTATAACCAACAAAACAAACAGTAGACCTAGACTTTATTAACAGGTCATGCAAACATTTTTTATAATTGTGAACTGACGCTCTCAGAGCTATTTTTATGTATTTCTATTTTTGCTACTTTTGCAGACTAGTGCTAAGCTGTATGCTTATAATTCCGCCTATTATTATATGGGTTAACTGTTTACTGTACTGTTGATCAGTGGTCTGAGTGTCAGTTTTAATTATTCTGTACTTGGGACTGCCAGAAAGTTTCAGAATTATTTTTATTTTTTTTTAATTTACTATATGTAAATCTACTTTCTATTTTAGTTATATATGGTACATTATTTTCAAAAGAATTGGCAGTTTGTTTTTCAAAGTTTGTTTTAAAATGATGGCCACTTCTAATGTTTATGTACTAGATCTTGTCCTGATGTTTTTGTATCTTGAAGTGCAGTGTTTTGTAACTGCTGCTTTAGTCATTGAAATTAAAGTCTAATTTTTTTGTATTTCTTCTCTATGTTTCTTGACTTTTTTTTTTATTAAGCCTCTTGGTTACAGACTGAGGTGCACAGATACAACCCACCCAGTAGCTTTATTATCTGGCAACTGTTAGCCCAGGCTAGACATGATCTTGGGCCCCGTCAACATAATACTAGTACATAGTTACCTTGCTTTAGTTGTAGAATGAAAGTTGGGCAATTAGTTAAAAGCTTCTAAAGTTTTCACTTGGAGGTGAGGTGGCTGAGCAGTAAAGTACTTGGCTTCCAAACATGGGTCCAGGGTTTGAATCTTTTCTTTTAGTATCGGTACGTGGTGATTGGACAATATAAGATATAAAGCTCTACAACTTTAAAAAAAATAAAATTATATCAGACTTCATTTGAGTGGTAGCCTGAAAGACTGAAATACTCTCTAGCCAATGCAGTGGACTGAAACCCAGCTGTAGTGCTTCCTAGATCTCTAGCCAATACAGTGGACTGAAACCCAGCTGTAGTGTTTCCTAGATCTGTTGAGATAGACATCAGCAAGTCTGGAGCAGCAAAAGTTAATGAGGCATGGTTTCCTGTTTCTACCTGCAGTGGGGCACTGTGAGTTTCAAATTAGGCCTGCAAACTGCATGAAATGATATCTGGCATAAACAACTGTCCAGGGGGCTTGAGTTCAAATCCAGAGTGATTTGTTTTTGCTTAGCAATGAAATGCCAAAAATACCATTTCCTCATATAGGCAATACAAAAGTAATTTGAACAAAAAATATTTAACACAGACCAGTTGCACTAAAATAAAAAAAAATTAATGAAGGCCACTTTAATACAAGCTATACATTTATATCAAAATGAGTTAATAAAATCAATGTATAAGAGGCACAGCTTATTTAAAGTTAACAAATAACTTTTTGGAATGTAACAATAACACTGAAACTCTGCTGCATAAATGAAAGATTAGTTCAAATCTAAGGTACAATGGTAGTCCTGTACTTTTAAATAGAATTACAAAAACTTGTTTCATTATTTTTTTATTTTAAAAGGGAGACAATTCAATTAGAAGTTACACTTCATAAAAATAAAAAAATATATAATGACAATGCCTCTACTGTAGATACAGAGGGTTAAAGTTAAATATCAGTTGTTATTCTTAAAATTAAAAAAAAATGTACATTTAACACATTAGCATATTCTATTCCAAAAATATATACTTGATCTGAATATTTTATTGTCAAATATATTATTGCTAGAGTTGTATACCCTAAACCTCTAGCAACAGATGTTCATTCTGTCAAAACCATATTTTAAAAGCTAATCGACATGCTGATCTATTGGCATGGTCTTGTTTGTAAAATGTTTCAGATATTCCTTCAAAGTTAAAGATCATTTCATTTATAGTCGAAGCGTCCCAAAACACTACGGGAGATGGCAACAGGCAAGGCTTTAATCCAGGAGCATCGACAAGTCCGAACAACAGTCCAGCTGTGCATACCGCACATCCAGGCAGCCACCATAGTCATACTAAAAAGTATTTTCTAAAAGAGTTTCTATGATAACATTGTCAGATGCAGGTTCCATTGTCACATTTTTATTCACAAAATGTGTGGGATGTGTGGCTGAAAAGCAGCCTACACTGCTATATCAGGCCCCAATACTTCTTCCTGTGACTATTGATGAACTAAACATTGACATGAAACCTAAAGGCAGCACCCAGGGAGAAGAAGAGGAAGACAAGGTAGTATTACAGACTCTACAGTCTCAAGGAGGACTCAAACCTGGGACCTCAGAGCCATCCCCACCTCAGAGCTGTGACCAGATGCAAGTTACATTTTCTGATTAATACCCGAGAGACGATCAACAAATCTTGTAAGATACCCCAACAAACAAAGATATAGGTGATCAACAAATCTTGTAAGATAACCCAACAAACTAAGATATAGGTGATCAACAAATCTTGTAAGATGCCCCAACAAACTAAGATATAGGTGATCAACAAATCTTGTAAGATGCCCCAACAAACTAAGATATATGTGATCAACAAATCCTGTAAGATGCCCCAACAAATAAAGGGATAGGTGATCAACAAATCTTGTAAGATGCCTCAACAAACTAAGATATAGGTGATCAACAAATCTTGTAAGATACCCCAACAAACTAAGATATAGGTGATCAACAAATCTTGTAAGATGCCCCAACAAACTAAGATAAAGGTGATCAACAAATCCTGTAAGATGCCCCAACAAATAAAGGGATAGGTGATCAACAAATCCTGTAAGATGCCCCAACAAACTAAGATATAGGTGATCAACAAATCCTGTAAGATGCCCCAACAAAAAAGGGATAGGTGATCAACAAATCCTGTAAGATGCCCCAACAAATAAAGGGATAGGTGATCAACAAATCTTGTAAGATGCCTCAACAAACTAAGATATAGGTGATCAACAAATCTTGTAAGATACCCCAACAAACTAAGATATAGGTGATCAACAAATCTTGTAAGATGCCCCAACAAACTAAGATAAAGGTGATCAACAAATCCTGTCAGATGCCCCAACAAATAAAGGGATAGGTGATCAACAAATCCTGTAAGATGCCCCAACAAATAAAGGGATAGGTGATCAACAAATCTTGTAAGATACACCAACAAACTAAGATAAAGGTGATCAACAAATCCTGTAAGATGCCCCAACAAATAAATAGATTGGTGATCAACAAAACTTGTAAGATGCCCCAACAAACTAAGATATAGGTGATCAACAAATCTTGTAAGATGCCCCAACAAACAAAGATAAAGGTGATCAACAAATCCTGTAAGATGCCCCAACAAATAAAGGGATAGGTGATTAAAAAATCCTGTAAGATGCCCCAACAAATAAAGGGATAGGTGATCAACAAATCCTGTAAGATGCCCCAACAAATAAAGGGATAGGTGATCAACAAATCTTGTAAGATGCCTCAACAAACTAAGATATAGGTGATCAACAAATCTTGTAAGATGCCCCAACAAATAAAGGGATAGGTGATCAACAAATCTTGTAAGATACCCCAACAAACTAAGATATAGGTGATCAACAAATCTTGTAAGATGCCCCAACAAACTAAGATAAAGGTGATCAACAAATCCTGTAAGATGCCCCAACAAATAAATGGATTGGTGATCAACAAAACTTGTAAGATGCCCCAACAAACTAAGATATAGGTGATCAACAAATCTTGTAAGATGCCCCAACAAACTAAGATAAAGGTGATCAACAAATCCTGTATGATGCCCCAACAAATAAAGGGATAGGTGATCAACAAATCATGTAAGATACCCCAACAAACTAAGATATAGGTGATCATAAATCTTGTAAGATGCCCCAACAAACTAAGATAAAGGTGATCAACAAATCCTGTAAGATGCCCCAACAAATAAAATGATAGGTGATCAACAAATCCTGTAAGATGCCCCAACAAATAAAGGGATAGGTGATCAACAAATCCTGTAAGATGCCCCAACAAATAAAGGGATAGGTGATCAACAAATCTTGTAAGATACCCCAACAAACTAAGATATAGGTGATCAACAAATCTTGTAAGATGCCCCAACAAACTAAGATAAAGGTGATCAACAAATCCTGTAAGATGCCCCAACAAATAAATGGATTGGTGATCAACAAAACTTGTAAGATGCCCCAACAAACTAAGATATAGGTGATCAACAAATCTTGTAAGATGCCCCAACAAACTAAGATAAAGGTGATCAACAAATCCTGTATGATGCCCCAACAAATAAAGGGATAGGTGATCAACAAATCATGTAAGATACCCCAACAAACTAAGATATAGGTGATCATAAATCTTGTAAGATGCCCCAACAAACTAAGATAAAGGTGATCAACAAATCCTGTAAGATGCCCAAACAAATAAAGGGATAGGTGATCAACAAATCCTGTAAGATGCCCCAACAAATAAAGGGATAGGTGATCAACAAATCCTGTCAGATGCCCCTACAAATAAAGGGATAGGTGATCACAAATGTTGTAAGATACCCCAACAAACTAAGATAGAGGTGATCATAAATCTTGTAAGATGCCCCAACAAACTAAGATAAAGGTGATCAACAAATCCTGTAAGATGCCCCAACAAATAAAAGGATAGGTGATCAACAAAACTTGTAAGATGCCCCAACAAACTAAGATATAGGTGATCAACAAATCTTGCCCCAACAAATAAAGGGATAGATGATCAACAAATCCTGTAAGATGCCCCAACAAATAAAGGGATAGGTGATCAACAAATCTTGTAAGATGCCCCAACAAACTAAGATAAAGGTGATCAACAAATCCTGTAAGATGCCCCAACAAATAAAGGGATAGGTGATCAACAAATCCTGTAAGATGCCCCAACAAATAAAGGGATAGGTGATCATCAAATCTTGTAAGATGCCCCAAACAACTAAGATAAAGGTAATCAACAAATTCTGTAAGATGCCCCAACAAATAAAGGGATAGGTTATCAACAAATCCTGTAAGATGCCCCAACAAATAAAAGGATAGGTGATCAACAAATCTTGTAAGATGCCCCAACAAACTAAGATAAAGGTGATCAACAAATCCTGTAAGATGCCCCAACAAATAAAGGGATAGGTGATCAACAAATCCTGTAAGATGCCCCAACAAATAAAGGGATAGGTGATCAACAAATCTTGTAAGATGCCCCAACAAACTAAGATAAAGGTGATCAACAAATCCTGTAAGATGCCCCAACTAAGATAAAGGTGATCAACAAATCCTGTAAGATGCCCCAACAAATAAAGGGATAGGTGATCAACAAAACTTGTAAGATGCCCCAACAAACTAAGATATAGGTGATCAACAAATCTTGTAAGATGCCCCAACAAACTAAGATAAAGGTGATCAACAAATCCTGTAAGATGCCCCAACAAATAAAGGGATAGGTGATCAACAAATCCTGTAAGATGCCCCAACAAATAAAGGGATAGGTGATCAACGAATCTTGTAAGATGCCTCAACAAACTAAGATATAGGTGATCAACAAATCTTGTAAGATACCCCAACAAACTAAGATATAGATGATCAACAAATCTTGTAAGATGCCCCAACAAACTAAGATAAAGGTGATCAACAAATCCTGTAAGATGCCCCAACAAATAAAGGGATAGGTGATCAACAAATCCTGTAAGATGCCCCAACAAATAACAAGATAGGTGATCAACAAATCCTGTAAGATGCCCCAACAAATAAAGGGATAGGTGATCAACAAATCTTGTAAGATGCACAAAGAAACTAAGATATAGGTGATCAACAAATCTTGTAAGATGCCCCAACAAACTAAGATATAGGTGATCAACAAATCTTGTAAGATGCCCCAACAAACTAAGATATAGGTGATCAACAAATCATGTAAGATGCCCCAACAAACTAAGATATAGGTGATCAACAAATTATGTAAGATACCCCAACAAACTAAGATATAGGTGATCAACAAATCTTGTAAGATACCCCAACAAACTAAGATATAGGTAAAAAACAAATCATGTAAGATACCCCAACAAACTAAGATATAGGTGATCTACAAATCTTGTAAGATACCCAAAAAAACTAAGATATAGGTTATCAACAAATCTTGTAAGATGCCCCAACAAACTAAGATATAGGTGATCAACAAAACTTGTAAGATGCCCCAATAAACTAAGATAAAGGTGATCAACAAATCTTGTAAGATGCCTCAACAAACTAAGATATATGTGATCAACAAATCTTGTAAGATACCCCAACAAAAAAAGGGTTAGGTGATCAAGAAATCTTGTAAGATGCCTCAACAAACTAAGATATAGGTGATCAACAAATCTTGTAAGATACCCCAACAAATAAAGGAATAGGTGATCAACAAATCTTGTAAGATGCCCCAAGAAACTAAGATAAAGGTGATAAACAAATCCTGTAAGATACCCCAACAAACTAAGATATAGGTGATCAACAAATCTTGTAAGATGCCCCAACAAACTAAGATAAAGGTGATCAAAAAATCCTGTAAGATGCCCCAACAAATAAAGGGATAGGTGATCAACAAATCTTGTAAGATGCCCCAACAAACTAAGATATAGGTGATCAACATATCTTGTAAGATACCCCAACAAACTAAGATATAGGTGATCAACAAAACTTGTAAGATGCCCCAACAAACTAAGATATAGGTGATCAACAAATCCTGTAAGATGCCCCAACAAATAAAGGGATAGGTGATCAACAAATCCTGTAAGATGCCCCAACAAATAAAGGGATAGGTGATCAACAAATCTTGTAAGATGCCCCAACAAACTAAGATAAAGGTGATCAACAAATCCTGTAAAATGCCCCAACAAATAAAGGGATAGGTGATCAACAAATCCTGTAAGATGCCCCAACAAATAAAGGGATAGGTGATCAACAAATCTTGTAAGATGCCCCAACAAACTAAGATAAAGGTGATCAACAAATCCTGTAAGATGCCCCAACAAACTAAGATAAAGGTGATCAATAAATCCTGTAAGATGCCCCAACAAATAAAGGGATAGGTGATCAACAAAACTTGTAAGATGCCCCAACAAACTAAGATATAGGTGATCAACAAATCTTGTAAGATGCCCCAACAAACTAAGATAAAGGTGATCAACAAATCCTGTAAGATGCCCCACCAAATAAAGGGATAGGTGATCAACAAATCCTCTAAGATGCCCCAACAAACTAAGATAAAGGTGATCAATAAATCCTGTAAGATGCCCCAACAAATAAAGGGATAGGTGATCAACAAAACTTGTAAGATGCCCCAACAAACTAAGATATAGGTGATCAACAAATCATGTAAGATACCCCAACAAACTAAGATATAGGTGATCAACAAATCTTGTAAGATACCCAAACAAACTAAGATATAGGTAAAAAACAAATCATGTAAGATACCCCAACAGACTAAGATATAGGTGATCTACAAATCTTGTAAGATACCCCAAAAAACTAAGATATAGGTTATCAACAAATCTTGTAAGATGCCCCAACAAACTAAGATATAGGTGATCAACAAAACTTGTAAGATGCCCCAACAAATAAAGGGATAGGTCATCAACAAATCCTGTAAGATGCCCCAACAAATAAATGGATAGGTGATCAACGAATCTTGTAAGATGCCTCAACAAACTAAGATATAGGTGATCAACAAATCTTGTAAGATACTCCAACAAACTAAGATATAGATGATCAACAAATCTTGTAAGATGCCCCAACAAACTAAGATAAAGGTGATCAACAAATCCTGTAAGATGCCCCAACAAATAAAGGGATAGGTGATCAACAAATCCTGTAAGATGCCCCAACAAATAAAGGGATAGGTGATCAACAAATCTTGTAAGATGCCCCAACAAACTAAGATAAAGGTGATCAACAAATCCTGTAAGATGCCCCAACAAATAAAGGGATAGGTGATCAACAAATCCTGTAAGATGCCCCAACAAATAAAGGGATAGGTGATCAACAAATCTTGTAAGATGCCCCAACAAACTAAGATAAAGGTGATCAACAAATCCTGTAAGATGCCCCAACAAATAAAGGGATAGGTGATCAACAAAACTTGTAAGATGCCCCAACAAACTAAGATATAGGTGATCAACAAATCTTGTAAGATGCCCCAACAAACTAAGATAAAGGTGATCAACAAATCCTGTAAGATGCCCCAACAAATAAAAGGGATAGGTGATCAACAAATCGTGTAAGATGCCCCAACAAATAAAGGGATAGGTGATCAACGAATCTTGTAAGATGCCTATACAAACTAAGATATAGGTGATCAACAAATCTTGTAAGATACCCCAACAAACTAAGATATAGATGATCAACAAATCTTGTAAGATGCCCCAACAAACTAAGATAAAGGTGATCAACAAATCCTGTAAGATGCCCCAACAAATAAAGGGATAGGTGATCAACAAATCCTGTAAGATGCCCCAACAAATAACAAGATAGGTGATCAACAAATCCTGTAAGATGTCCCAACAAATAAAGGGATAGGTGATCAACAAATCTTGTAAGATGCACAAAGAAACTAAGATATAGGTGATCAACAAATCTTGTAAGATACCCCAACAAACTAAGATATAGGTGATCAACAAATCTTGTAAGATGCCCCAACAAACTAAGATATAGGTGATCAACAAAACTTGTAAGATGCCCCAACAAATAAAGGGATAGGTGATCAACAAATCCTGTAAGATGCCCCAACAAATAAAGGGATAGGTAATCAACAAATCCTGTAAGATGCCCCAACAAATAAAGGGATAGGTGATCAACAAATCTTGTAAGATGCCCCAACAAACTAAGATATAGGTGAACAACATATCTTGTAAGATACCCCAACAAACTAAGATATAGGTGATCAACAAATCTTGTAAGATACCCCATTAAACTAAGATATAGGTGATAAACAAATCCTGCAAGATGCCCCAACAAATAAAAGGATAGGTGATCAACAAATCCTGTAAGATGCCCCAACAAATAAAGGAATAGGTTATCAACAAATCCTGTAAGATGCCCCAACAAACTAAGATATAGGTGATCAACAAATCATGTAAGATACCCCAACAAACTAAGATATAGGTGATCAACAAATCTTGTAAGATACCCCAACAAACTAAGACATAGGTGATAAACAAATCATGTAAAATACCCCAACAAACTAAGATATAGGTGATCAACAAATCTTGTAAGATACCCCAACAAACTAAGATATAGGTGATAAACAAATCTTGTAAGATGCCCCAAAAATAAGATATAGGTGATCAACAAATCATGTAAGATGCCCCAACAAACTAAGATATAGGTGATCAACAAATCCTGTAGGATGCCCCAACAAATAACGGGATAGGTGATCAACAAATCTTGTAAGATGCCACAACAAATAAAGGGATAGGTGATCAACAAATCCTGTAAGATGCCACAACAAATAAAGGGATAGGTGATCAACAAATCTTGTAAGATGCCTCAACAAACTAAGATATAGATGATCAACAAATCTTGTAAGATACCCCACCAACTAAGATATAGGTGATCAACAAATCTTGTAAGATGCCCCAACAAACTAAGATAAAGGTGATCAACAAATCCTGTAGGATGCCCCAACAAATAACGGGATAGGTGATCAACAAATCCTGTAAGATGCCCCAACAAATAAAAGAATTAGGTGATCAACAAATCCTGTAAGATGCCCCAACAAATAAAGGGATAGGTGATCAACAAATCCTGTAAGATGCCCCAACAAACAAAGGGATAGGTGATCAACAAATCTTGTAAGATGCCCAAACAAACTAAGATATAGGTGATCAACAAATCTTGTAAGATGCCCCAACAAAGTAAGATATAGGTGATCAACAAATCTTGTAAGATGCCCCAACAAACTAAGATATAGGTGATCAACAAATCTTGTAAGATGCCCCAAGAAACTAAGATATAGGTGATCAACAAATCATGCAAGATGCCCCAACAAACTAAGATATAGGTGATCAACAAATCTTGTAAGATACCCCAACAAACTAAGATATAGGTGATCAACAAATCTTGTAAGATGCCCCAATAAACTAAGATAAAGGTGATCAACAAATCCTGTAAAATGCCTCAACAAACTAAGATATAGGTGATCAACAAATCATGTTAGATACCCCAACAAACTAAGATATAGGTGATCAACAAATCTTTTAAGATACCCCAACAAACTAAGATATAGGTGATCAACAAATCTTGTAAGATGCCCCAACAAATAAAGGGTTAGGTGATAAACAAATCCTGTAAGATGCCACAACAAATAAAGGGATAGGTGATCAACAAATCTTGTAAGATGCCTCAACAAACTAAGATATAGGTGATCAACAAATCTTGTAAGATACCCCAACAAACTAAGATATAGGTGATCAACAAATCTTGTAAGATGCCCCAAAAATAAGATATAGGTGATCAACAAATCATGTAAGATGCCCCAACAAACTAAGATATAGGTGATCAACAAATCTTGTAAGATACCCCAACAAACTAAGATATAGGTGATCAACAAATCTTGTAAGATGCCCCAACAAATAAAGGGATAGGTGATCAACAAATCCTGTAAGATGCCCCAACAAACAAAGGGATAGGTGATCAACAAATCTTGTAAGATGCCCAAACAAACTAAGATATATGTGATCAACAAATCTTGTAAGATACCCCAACAAACTAAGATATAGGTGATCAACAAATCTTGTAAGATACCCCATTAAACTAAGATATAGGTGATAAACAAATCCTGTAAGATGCCCTAACAAATAAAAGGATAGGTGATCAACAAATCCTGTAAGATGCCCCAACAAATAAAGGAATAGGTGATCAACAAATCCTGTAAGATGCCCCAACAAACTAAGATATAGGTGATCAACAAATCATGTAAAATACCCCAACAAACTAAGATATAGGTGATCAACAAATCTTGTAAGATACCCCAACAAACTAAGATATAGGTGATCAACAAAACTTGTAAGATGCCCCAACAAACTAAGATATAGGTGATCAACAAATCTTGTAAGATGCCCCAAAACTAAGATATAGGTGATCAACAAATCATGTAAGATGCCCCAACAAACTAAGATATAGGTGATCAACAAATCTTGTAAGATACCCCAACAAACTAAGATATAGGTGATCAACAAATCTTGTAAGATACCCCAACAAACTAAGATAAAGGTGATCAACAAATCCTGTAAAATACCCCAACAAACTAAGATATAGGTGATCAACAAACTTTGTAAGATACCCCAACAAACTAAGATATAGGTGATCAACAAATCTTGTAAGATACCCCAACAAACTAAGATATAGGTGATCAACAAATCTTGTAAGATGCCCCAACAAAAAAAGGGTTAGGTGATCAAGAAATCTTGTAAGATGCCTCAACAAACTAAGATATAGGTGATCAACAAATCTTGTAAGATACCCCAACAAATAAAGGAATAGGTGATCAACAAATCTTGTAAGATGCCCCAAGAAACTAAGATAAAGGTGATAAACAAATCCTGTAAGATACCCCAACAAACTAAGATATAGGTGATCAACAAATCTTGTAAGATGCCCCAACAAACTAAGATAAAGGTGATCAAAAAATCCTGTAAGATGCCCCAACAAATAAAGGGATAGGTGATCAACAAATCCTGTAAGATGCCCCAACAAATAAGGGGATAGGTGATCAACAAATCCTGTAAGATGCCCCAACAAACAAAGGGATAGGTGATTAACAAATCTTGTAAGATGCCCAAACAAACTAAGATATAGAAGATCAACAAATCTTGTAAGATGCCCCAACAAACTAAGATATAGGTGATCAACAAATCTTGTAAGATGCCCCAACAAACTAAGATATAGGTGATCAACAAATCTTGTAAGATGCCCCAAGAAACTAAGATATAGATGATCAACAAATCATGCAAGATGCCCCAACAAACTAAGAAATAGGTGATCAACAAATCTTGTAAGATACCCCAACAAACTAAGATATAGGTGATCAACAAATCTTGTAAGATGCCCCAACAAACTAAGATAAAGGTGATCAACAAATCCTGTAAAATGCCCCAACAAACTAAGATATAGGTGATCAACAAATCATGTTAGATACCCCAACAAACTAAGATATAGGTGATCAACAAATCTTGTAAGATACCCCAACAAACTAAGATAAAGGTGATCAACAAATCTTGTAAGATGCCCCAACAAATAAAGGGTTAGGTGATCAACAAATCCTGTAAGATGCCACAACAAATAAAGGGATAGGTGATCAACAAATCTTGTAAGATGCCTCAACAAACTAAGATATAGGTGATCAACAAATCTTGTAAGATACCCCAACAAACTAAGATATAGGTGATCAACAAATCTTGTAAGATGCCCCAACAAACTAAGATAAAGGTGATCAACAAATCTTGTAAGATGCCCCAACAAATAAAAGGGATAGGTGATCAACAAATCCTGTAAGATGCCCCAACAAATAAAGGGATATGTGATTAACAAATCTTGTAAGATGCCCCAACAAACTAAGATTAAGGTGATCAAGAAATCCTGTAAGATGCCCCAACAAACTAAGATATAGGTGATCAACAAATCATGTAAGATACCCCAACAAACTAAGATATAGATGATCAACAAATCTTGTAAGATACCCCAACAAACTAAGATATAGGTTATCAACAAATCTTGTCAGATGCCCCAACAAATAAAGGGATAGGTGATCAACAAATTCTGTAAGATGCCCCAACAAATAAAGGGATATGTGATCAACAAATCTTGTAAGATGCCCCAACAAATAAAGGAATAGGTGATCAACAAATCCTGTAAGATGCCACAACAAATAAAGGAATAGGTGATCAACAATCCCTGTAAGATGCCCCAACAAACTAAGATATAGGTGATCAACAAATCATGTAAGATACCCCAACAAACTAAGATATAGGTGATCAACAAATCTTGTAAGATACCCCAACAAACTAAGATATAGGTGATACACAAATCATGTAAGATACCCCAACAAACTAAGATATAGGTGATCAACAAATCTTGTAAGATACCCCAACAAACTAAGATATAGGTGATCAACAAATCTTGTAAGATGCCCCAACAAACAAAGATAAAGGTGATCAACAAATCCTGTAAGATGCCCCAACAAACTAAGATATAGGTGATCAACAAATCCTGTAAGATGCCCCAACAAACTAAGATATAGGTGATCAACAAATCTTGTAAGATACCCCATTAAACTAAGATGTAGGTGATAAACAAATCCTGTAAGATGCCCTAACAAATAAAAGGATAGGTGATCAACAAATCCTGTAAGGTGCCCCAACAAATAAAGGAATAGGTGATCAACAAATCCTGTAAGATGCCCCAACAAACTAAGATATAGGTGATCAACAAATCATGTAAGATACCCCAACAAACTAAGATATAGGTGATCAACAAATCTTGTAAGATACCCCAGCAAACTGAGATATAGGTGATCAACAAATCATGTAAAATACCCCAACAAACTAAGATATAGGTGATCAACAAATCTTGTAAGATACCCCAACAAACTAAGATATAGGTGATCAACAAAACTTGTAAGATGCCCCAACAAACTAAGATATAGGTGATCAACAAATCTTGTAAGATGCCCCAAAACTAAGATATAGGTGATCAACAAATCATGTAAGATGCCCCAACAAACTAAGATATAGGTGATCAACAAATCTTGTAAGATACCCCAACAAAC
Source organism: Biomphalaria pfeifferi (assembly GCA_030265305.1). NCBI lineage: Eukaryota > Metazoa > Mollusca > Gastropoda > Planorbidae > Biomphalaria > Biomphalaria pfeifferi. The sequence continues at coordinate 7,137,976 of JASAOG010000009.1, read as the reverse complement.
TAAGATATAGGTGATCAACAAATCTTGTAAGATGCCCCAACAAACTAAGATAAAGGTGATCAACAAATCCTGTAAAATACCCCAACAAACTAAGATATAGGTGATCAACAAACTTTGTAAGATACCCCAACAAACTAAGATATAGGTGATCAACAAATCTTGTAAGATACCCCAACAAACTAAGATATAGGTGATCAACAAATCTTGTAAGATGCCACAACAAATAAAGGGATAGGTGATCAACAAATCCTGTAAGATGCCACAACAAATAAAGGGATAGGTGATCAACAAATCTTGTACGATGCCTTAACAAACTAAGATATAGATGATCAACAAATCTTGTAAGATACCCCACCAACTAAGATATAGGTGATCAACAAATCCTGTAAGATGCCCCAACAAATAAAAGGATAGGTGATCAACAAATCCTGTAAGATGCCCCAACAAATAAAGGGATAGGTGATCAACAAATCCTGTAAGATGCCCCAACAAATAAAGGGATAGGTGATCAACAAATCCTGTAAGATGCCCCAACAAATAAGGGGATAGGTGATCAACAAATCCTGTAAGATGCCCCAACAAACAAAGGGATAGGTGATTAACAAATCTTGTAAGATGCCCAAACAAACTAAGATATAGGTGATTAACAAATCTTGTAAGATGCCCCAACAAACTAAGATATAGGTGATCAACAAATCTTGTAAGATGCCCCAACAAACTAAGATATAGGTGATCAACAAATCTTGTAAGATGCCCCAAGAAACTAAGATATAGATGATTAACAAATCATGCAAGATGCCCCAACAAACTAAGAAATAGGTGATCAACAAATCTTGTAAGATACCCCAACAAACTAAGATATAGGTGATCAACAAATCTTGTAAGATGCCCCAACAAACTAAGATAAAGGTGATCAACAAATCCTGTAAAATGCCCCAACAAACTAAGATATAGGTGATCAACAAATCATGTTAGATACCCCAACAAACTAAGATATAGGTGATCAACAAATCTTGTAAGATACCCCAACAAACTAAGATAAAGGTGATCAACAAATCTTGTAAGATGCCCCAACAAATAAAGGGTTAGGTGATCAACAAATCCTGTAAGATGCCACAACAAATAAAGGGATAGGTGATCAACAAATCTTGTAAGATGCCTCAACAAACTAAGATATAGGTGATCAACAAATCTTGTAAGATACCCCAACAAACTAAGATATAGTTGATCAACAAATCTTGTAAGATGCCCCAACAAACTAAGATAAAGGTGATCAACAAATCTTGTAAGATGCCCCAACAAATAAAAGGGATAGGTGATCAACAAATCCTGTAAGATGCCCCAACAAATAAAGGGATATGTGATTAACAAATCTTGTAAGATGCCCCAACAAACTAAGATTAAGGTGATCAAGAAATCCTGTAAGATGCCCCAACAAACTAAGATATAGGTGATCAACAAATCATGTAAGATACCCCAACAATCTAAGATATAGATGATCAACAAATCTTGTAAGATACCCCAACAAACTAAGATATAGGTGATCAACAAATCTTGTAAGATGCCTCAAAAAAATAAGATATAGGTGATCAACAAATCTTGTAAGATGCCCCAACAAATAAAGGGATATGTGATCAACAAATCTTGTAAGATGCCCCAACAAATAAAGGGACAGGTGATCAACAAATCTTGTAAGATGCCTCAACAAACTAAGATATAGGTGATCAACATATCTTGTAAGATACCCCAACAAACTAAGATATAGGTGATCAACAAATCTTGTAAGATACCCCAACAAACTAGAATATAGGTGATAAACAAATCCTGTAAGAGGCCCAAACAAATAAAGGGATAGGTGATCAACAAATCCTGTAAGATGCCACAACAAATAAAGGAATAGGTGATCAACAAATCCTGTAAGATGCCCAAACAAATAAAGGGATAGGTGATCAACAAATCCTGTAAGATGCCACAACAAATAAAGGAATAGGTGATCAACAATCCCTGTAAGATGCCCCAACAAACTAAGATAGAGGTGATCAACAAATCATGTAAGATACCCCAACAAACTAAGATATAGGTGATCAACAAATCTTGTAATATACCCCAACAAACTAAGATATAGGTGATACACAAATCATGTAAGATACCCCAACAAACTAAGATATAGGTGATCAACAAATCTTGTAAGATACCCCAACAAACTAAGATATAGGTGATCAACAAATCTTGTAAGATGCCCCAACAAACAAAGATAAAGGTGATCAACAAATCCTGTAAGATGCCCCAACAAACTAAGATATAGGTGATCAACAAATCCTGTAAGATGCCCCAACAAACTAAGATAATGGTGATCAATAAATCCTGTAAAATGCCCCAACAAACTAAGATATAGGTGATCAACAAACTTTGTAAGATACCCCAACAAACTAAGATATAGGTGATCAACAAATCTAGTAAGATACCCCAACAAACTAAGATATAGGTGATCAACAAATCTTGTAAAATGCCCCAACAAATAAAGGGATAGGTGATCAACAAATCCTGTAAGATGCCACAACAAATAAAGGGATAGGTGATCAACAAATCTTGTAAGATGCCTCAACAAACTAAGATAAAGATGATCAACAAATCTTGTAAGATACCCCACAAACTAAGATATAGGTGATCAACAAATCTTGTAAGATACCCCAAAAAACTAAGATATAGGTGATAAACAAATCCTGTAAGAGGCCCAAACAAATAAAGGGGTAGGTGATCAACAAATCCTGTAAGATGCCACAACAAATAAAGGAATAGGTGATCAACAAATCTTGTAAGATGCCCCAACAAACTAAGATATAGGTAATCAACAAATCTTGTAAGATGCCCCAACAAACTTAGATAAAGGTGATCAACAAATCTTGTAAGATACCCCACCAACTAAGATATAGGTGATCAACAAATCTTGTAAGATACCCCACCAACTAAGATATAGGTGATCAACAAATCCTGTAAGATGCCCCAACAAATAAAGGGATAGGTGATCAACAAATCCCAGCAAGAATTGCTAGAATAAATTTTATACACAATAAATCGATATGTATTTTTTTATTTTTTTTAAATTTAAATTTATATTTGAGAACATTCTCTATTTGTGGATGAAAATAACTATATGATATTTTAAAGATAACGTATTAATATTCGTAACAGAAAAGGTAGAGACATTTTGTGTTTGGTTCATACATGTATATATATATATATATATATATATATTTACCACCAATGCTCTCGATAAATTCTAATACTGATACACATTACAAATACATTTTTATACACGTCACAAAAAGTTTATGAAGCGGATGGAACAGATATAAAAATATATTCAACTTTAATAAACTTAGTATTAAATTTTAATCTGCCATGAAATTAAACATCAGTTTGGTAAAAGAAAAAGTCATAGTTTAATTTTTTTTATAAATTTACTTGTATTTTTAATCTCACTTATATGTCTGGTGGCTGAGTGATAAAATCGCTTGGCTTCCGAACCGAGAGATCTCGAGTTCGAATCCATCCAACTCTAATGGGTACCCAACATTAGTTGGGAAAGTCAAGGCAGTTGGTTGTTGTGCTGGCCACATGTCACCCTAGTTAACCGTAACCATAGAAACAGAAGCCCGATACATAGCAGGGTATGGATGGGTATTTTACTTTTTTTATATGCAAGTTCATATCACGAATTCCTCTAGCCTCCTAAAGACCTTCCTGCAAGAAACAGTACCAGGAGAAAGGAGAAGAGATAGACAGAAAAAGCTATAGGAAGACAAACATCAAAGAATGGACGGGCATGGAATAAGAGATTCTTGTCAAGGCCAAAGACTAATAAAGAAAGACGGTCGACAGTTCATGGCTGGTTGTCCCTTAAGGGCAGGGCTAGATTTTCTAATAGCTTATGGCCTCCGACAGATTTGGACTCAAACTATTTTTCGAAATATCAATAGTCACATTTATAATGAAACCTTATTTTAATCTTAAAATCGAATTCTGGTATTTTTTAAAGTTAAAAAAAAAGGGTTCAGCTAGGCCTAATGCCAAGGCCTTTATCTTATTTATCTGACTTGATCCATAGTTGCTTCGTCATTGAAGGAGGCCCTAAAGTGATAGATGAACATCGAAATTGTATATCAGTTCAACCCAAGGATGTGTTAATGGTACTTTAGAAAGACATATAATAATATCTGGAAATATAAAGAGCCCCATATCTCAAAATATATTAGAGCATTTCCAAGTCTAAATCTGTTCCTGCTTAATGGTCCAACAGACTAAGGCAGTGATTTTTAAACCCTTTTCACCATGGAACTCCTTTATATAGTCAAAAATTGCCCAAAAGACACCGAAATAAAAAAGCATATACAAATTTAAAAAAACAACACATTTTGAAGGAGTATTTAATGAGATTATAACCTTTTCTTAATGTAAAATGTTTGTAAGTAATGACCGCACATGTCCCAGTAGTATAAATGTGTAGACGGTGACATTATTTATGATGAATTTTATTATATCAATGAATCTACGCTCTATAATGAAAAGACTAATATGATTAATAATGCAGGATATAAAATTGGAATCTTTTTCTGTAACCAAAATTTGAGGTCTCCTTGTTCAAATATTAAGTTCCTCGTTTGTAAATATTTCAATAAGCCACTCCTGTATTATTATGGATTCATCTGAGATGGGGATCTGAGTCTGTCCACACGCAAAGGGGTTCAATACCCAGACGACAAAATTCAAATATGAATTGTCTTCAAATCTTTGGTAAAGGTCGTCAACAAATAGTACGTAATAGACATATCAAACAGTATTGAGGGGCGAATTGATTATTATTTAAATAATCCGATTGGATAAACAGGCTTTTATCGAAGAAGTTCATTTAATTGTATACAATATTTCATCTTTCTGAGGATCTCCTTCGTTAGTCTCGCAGACCGCCAGTAGACCGAGTTTCAAGACTCTAGGCTCAACTCTACTGACAGATACGAAATTAGTCGTTAGGACTTTCGTCGCGATTGCTTGAATTCTACATAACGACATTCCTGGCCATTTTGATGGAGGTGTAGGCTAGGGGTGTAATCATTTTCAATTATGGCGGAAAATCTAAACGCACATAATTTGTCTTATTCACACACCACCTTCACTATGCAAACACACGCGCAAACACACGCACACACACACGCAATGCAGTACTTACGAAATGAAACACTCATACTTAATTCTCAATAATGCAGTTTATATACTGCTCGTGGACATTGCATTCGAGGATTGATAGCATCTTTTCAAGTCTATTCCTTTATCGTTAAAACACGGTCTTTCAGTCAATGAAGTTTTCGCCGCTTTTTTTCCCCTCGAAATTGATTTACATTTCCATATCTGCGACATCATAACTGTCAATGTAATTTAATGTCGCCAAAGTAAATCATCAACAACACAAGCAAAATGTAATCTATCCATTATGAAATAAAGTTTTCATAGATCTAGACTAACATTTGATAAACAAGTGGAATTGGAAATACATTTATTAATTTGTATTTTTATTTTGCGCAATGTATAATGCTTATAGCATGAACACTGTTCTTTGATCCAATCACTTTTGTGGACCAGTTGGAGGGGTTACTTGGATAAGGTTTCCATGATGTTTCTTTTTTTTTTCTGTTTTTTAAAGGTGGACGAGTCTGATTTCGAACTCATGTTTTGTGCCTCCATGATGGAAGGCCGGCGTGCTTAGTCGCTGAGCTATTTAAATTTTTATTTAAATAAGCTTTATAATCTAAAAAGTTTAACCCCTTTATCGAAACAAATTCTCTACAATAGGCTTATCTCCACTTACATAAGTACATTTTCTACACAAAACAACATTTATTATTTACAACTAATTGATTAAATAATCATTCATTTTTAATTGATTCATATTTTGTTATTCGCATTGAATAATTGTGCAAAGTTTCAACTTAATCTAAGAATAAGAAGGTGCAAAAAGAACGGGTACAAGATTCTACCCTGACAGACAGACAGAGTAAGTTGATATAGGCTTTGTAAATAAATACGTGTGTATTTGTGAGGGTGTGTGTTTAAGTGTTATACAATTCTTAAATCTATAGTCTAATATTCTAGACATTTTATAGAGCTGCCTGTTTCATCTTTGTAAAAAGATTGATTCCCAACAAGTTCTCAAACTGGAGCGCGGGATGCCCTAAAGTGTCGCGAATTAAGAAGGGGGGGGGAGTGTGTTGGTTTTTTTTTTTCAAGGACGATAAAATTTGTAGTATTTGCAGATACTTCGTTAGAAGCGTCTTCATCAAGATCTATTTATAAAGCTGCTTTAAAGAAAATATTTCAATGTGACTTGGTAAATTACATCAGATTGGTCAAATTTATCCTGAGTGAGGACATCTTCACTTGACGTCAGATTAGTCAAATTTATGCTGAGTGAGGACATCTTCACTTGACGTCAGAATGGTCAAATTTATTCCGAGTAAGGACATCTTCGCTTGACGTCAGAATGATCAAATTTATTCCGAGTAAGGACATCTTCGGTTGACGTCAGAATGGTCAAATTTATTCTGAGTGCGGACATATTCGCTTGACGTCAGAATGATCAAATTTATTCCGAGTAAGGACATCTTCGCTTGACGTCAGAATGATCAAATTTATTCCTAGTAAGACATCTTCGGTTGACGTCAGAACGGTCAAATTTATTCTGAGTGAGGACATCTTCAGTTAACGTCAGAGAGGTCAAATGTATTCCGAGTGAGGACATCTTCAGTTATCGTCAGAAAGGTCAGATGTATTCCGAGTGAGGACATCTTCAGTTGACTGAACGTTATGATGACCTTAGAGAGATGACGCCTAATACACAAGTTAAAGGACTTGCTCTACTGTGTCAAATTGTCAGTTACACTCCAGTATCGGCAAACTAACGCTTTTGTTAAATGTGAATGTGGTTTTTCGTGTGGACGCCTTTATTCCTTGTAAAGGGTAAGTACGTTCATTTACATTAACTCTTTCTCTCCTAACTGACGATACCAACGTTGATTCCACCAGAATGTGGTAAATAATTACGGAGATAAAGAGTTAAACTGATCTATTTCTACAATAATTCCTATTTTATGAGAAAGAGATAGGAATACAACTTAGAAGCCGATGAAGGATTCGGCATTAAAAAAATTCCGTAAAAATGTGTAACATTGTTATTCAAAATATAAAGATCTAAAATTGTAGATAATTTATATGTTTTATTACGAAACTGTTATACAGGTTTCTACAATCACTAAATTAAGTTTATTAAATACAGTTAATGAAAATCTATTCCCAGTAAGGATGTCACGTTCCTTAGTAGAATAAACATTTTTTTACAATTTAAAAAAGGTCGAAATTCATTAATATATATTTCTATCAATTTTTTTGTCACTGTCAACTTATAGAATATTTGATATTAATTAGGATTCCTATAATGATAAAGCTAAAATTGAATAGCGCAAATTCTGAGGTTTCCTTTAAAAAAATAATGTCTAGATAAATTTTGGCAAACAAGTAGTGGTTTTCTTTCGCCAAAAAGAGAGCGGATACGTCATACATATCTAGCACAGGTTCAACGTACAATTGAACGTCTATTATCCGGATCAATAGTAAACGGGTAGGCCTCAAAATAAACCACCAAAAAAAACAACAAAAGTACTAAAAGTAAACAATAAACAAACTGGAGACATAGAACTGGATTCTCAGACAATAGACCAAGTAGAAAATTGTATACACCTTGGGAGTGTAGTCAGTATATCAGGTGGAACAGATGAAGACATTAAACGCCGTATAAATCTAGCGCGTCAGACATTTACAAAGCTAAAACCAACCTGGAAATCTCCTCTCATCTCAAACAAGACTAAACTAAGAATCTTTAACTCTAAAGTCAAGGCTGTCCTACTATATGGTCTGAAACATAGAGAACAACTGAAGCGACAACAAAAAAAGTACAGACCTTCATCAACAGATGCCTGAGAAATATCCTAAAAATACACTGGTACGACAAAGTAGAAAACACCAAACTGTGGGAGATAAGTGGACAGAAAAATTAAAGAGGTGCAGATCTTAGAGAGGAAGTGGAGATGGATTGGTCACACCCTTAGAAAAGATACCAGCAACAGAGCTAGGCAGGCCTTAGAGTGGAACCCCCAGGGAACAAGTCGCAGAGAAAGACCAAAAAGAACATGGCGACGCAGTGTACATGAAGAAGCCGAGAGGACCAGGTAGAGCTGGGAAACCATCAAAACAACTAGCAAGAGACCGTGGAGAGTGGCGTGTTTTTGTCGAGGCCCTATGTTCCATGAGGAACTAGCAAGAGACCGTGGAGAGTGGCGTGTTTTTGTCGAGGCCCTATGTTCCATGAGGAACTAGCAAGAGACAGTGGAGAGTGGCGTGTTTTTGTCGAGGCCCTATGTTCCATGAGGAACTCAAAGGAATGATGATGATGAATAGTAAACGGGGGTCTGTCCGGATAATCGATCGTCCGGATAACTGAATGCGGGATATTATAAACGTTTTATTTCATTACTAATGTAAAGGAAATTCATATAGCGTTGTGTTGAGCTATAACTTTTGATATGTTATTATCGTTTAATAATTAAATGTTATCTTATTTAGATGGTCCCTAACTTGTATGTTCCCTTCAATGAATATAATTCATCTAATTAAACTCTAAGTAGCATTTTTCTGGAATGGTTGTGCGTGTTTCTGATGCAATGATGCAACCTGGAGTAACAAGAACATCATCAGCACACTGACACGAACAAAGGGAGTCTCCATTATTTTTTAAAACATTTCCGGATCATCTCATAGAAATGAGGTAAATGCCTGGGCATTATTTATGGTCGGAACGATGTCGCCCAATTTACAATTCATCATGTCTTGTGCCGAATATTTCCTCAAGGCGGCAGAAGTTTTTATTCAGGTTTTTTTTCTTCCCTTTGGTAGGTAGCCAGCCAGGTCTAAAGGACTATTTCTGCACAATGCTTGCAACTTAGAGCACCAGATGCTCGCCTTGGCACATTCTCCTATCAGTGATCTGACCCAATATCTGAGTCGCTTCTAAAGACCAGGTTTTGGACTAGTGGTGAAGGGCTATTTAGGACGCACGGTATTGGATGTAGCAATCACAACCTTACGAGACCACAAACACACGCTCACGTGAAAACTTACATCATATCGCTTGGTCACAACAACCGTACTGTCACCCATGCCTTCTATCATGGCGAAAGAGATGATTACGTCTGTCTGTAAGCATTGCCTTTTTTATATTTGCGACGATTTACAAAATTTTCATTAATAAGTATGACTATGTAATATGGTCTCAGTGTGCGCATGCAAAGGTATACACTTACAGTAATTACTCTAAATTATTTAGACTAAATTTGACAGTTAGATTAGGTCCATGTTATTATTTAATATCTTTAGAAATCAATCGAAACAATTTAGATATAATTATGTATTTCTAAACGCTAGATAATAGCGCATAAAAAATGTTATTCTTTACTCTATTATTTAGTTTTTAAAGACATCAACATTTTGGATACTTGTTACAAATCAAGATATAGAGTTTGCCTCAAAATACTGGTGCAATTGTTGGGTAACTTCCCTTGAATAAGAGAAATAATGCAGTTATTTTTTTCATTTTACGATTTCACAATAATTATTTTAAAGCAAAATAGATGTTTTAATGGTGAGTTTTAAACGCAACCAAGCAAACCCTTCACAATTATGTTATATACTTAACCTAAAAATAAGACATTCTTAAATACGATATAAGGCTGGACTCAGACGTCAAAAGAGGCCGACAGTAAAAAAAACGCAGTTTTTTACCAGGATTCGAAGCCGGGACACCCGGTGCAGAAACCAAGCGCTTTGGCACCACACCTCCTGTGTAAAACATGTAGTATCAGGACAGTAGGTAACTTGATTTGCATCATGCGTTTTATAATAAAAGTGAAATACGATGAACCTTAAATGAACTACCCTATCTGTAAATGATGTTAAATGGTGTAATGTTGAAGAATGCGAATTTTGTGGAATGCTGGGTTCTTGCCTCCTGGAGCACTCTTGACACGTGACTAACATGTTTACCACAAATTGACTTAAGTCCGTTTCAGCAGACAAATATAAAGTTTAATTTACAACATAATAATACTGCACTCCTTGTTAGTGCTACAAGTCAAGAAATAATAAACAATCCTACCCGCATAACAGCAGTATCAAATAGGCCTATATCCAATACGTTAAAGTCTTCAGAGTACATTACAGAGCATATTACAAATCGCGTCCGCATCTCAGCGGGTAACACTGTACAGAATAATCCAGAACAAGAATACATGTTTCAAAAGCCCATTGGCATCAACTGCCCAAAAGATACTTCGAGTACTCGACTAAAGCGCTACTACTAAAATCATATGTGACTGCCTCGGACAGAGGATAACATTTGACTTGACCACTCGGTCCAAAGTATACCACTTGACTTAACCACTCGGTCCAAAGTATACCACTTGCCTTAACCTCTCGGTCCAAAGTATACCACTTGACTTGACCACTCGGTCCAAAGTATACCACTTGACTTGACCACTCGGTCCAAAGTATACCACTTGACTGACTTGACTGACTCAACTTTATTCATTCTACCTCCTGTTTTCTACATCAGGAATTCCACGTGTCTTTTAAACTCTTAACATGACGTGAACATTAAATCAGGCAATGTCAACTGAGACTGTGACCCTATCACACCGCAATTAAGGTTAGGGTTAGGGTTACTATTATATGATATACACTTAAGGTTATAACACTATTATGTGATATACACTTAAGGCTATAACACTATTATATTATATACACTTAAGGTTATAACACTATTATATGATATAAAATTAAGGTTATAACACTATTATATGATATACACTTAAGGTTATAACACTATTATATGATATACACTTAAGGTTATAACACTATTATATGATATACAATTTGTAGGCCGGATAGTATAGAAATGCTCATGTTGATCATAACATCCAGTCCGCCTCTGCTGGTAGTCTACTTTTTATTAAACATGTTACAAAGGAATAAACGCACAGCTCAAAAACGTACTTACTTATAGATAGAATGTATAAAGCGTTTCGAAAAGGGGGTTTGGCGTTATGTGCTGACAAGTAGAATTGAAACTGAGGGAAGCGCTACGACATTGTTTTATTTTCCAGGTACAAGAAATCTGTTATACTGCTATTTAAGCTACTAATTCATACTTTTGTATTAATCAGGTAAAAATGACACCAACAACAAAGATCATGTTAATTTATTTAATTTTTAATTTTTAAAACAATTACTCTTTTTCATTTTCTAAACAGTTTTTTTTATTTGTTTACACCAGAGTCGACTTTAGAAAGATCATTTCAGAACGCGGATGTCACCTATTCATTTCTTATTTAGCCATTGCGATTCTAGAGTTAACATTGTCTTACTTTATAGGTCAAAGTTTGTCCGCTTGACGTAGCGTGCTTATATTAACATCTTTTGCGTGAACAAAACAGGCCCATGGCGCCTTGCAATAGTTTGTTTTGTCCTGCGTGTATATGTCTCTGACAACAGACGATACAGACCCAAAGTCTTCTGCTTTTCAATACCAGTAGGAAAAGTAAGAATGCAGCTAGTTACTTACAATACAAGCAGAAATCATACACATCTGCAGGCATCTACAACGAAACATTTTTCTATGGAAATGTAATATATACAGACATTTTGTATAACAAAGGCGTAAACAACTAACATTCATTATACATCTATTTCTTAGAGTATACTACACACTTTCATTTATGAAAGAAAAATTATGAAAACTTGCTTTTTAGAGTATACGGTGGTAAAGGGGAAGCTTTTTTTTATTAAATAACTTTATTACACTTTTTACAATTTTAAGAATGCAGAATCAGACATTGTAAGATATTCCGATTTCATTGTTGTAAAAAATAAAAATTTAATTGGCATCAGTGAAACTCAATTTAGCGTCCGTTAGAAAGTTTAGTTTATCTCCAGACTACCAAATATTATTTAAAACATAGATATAATAGAATTAACAAAATATTGTTTAATTTCTTTAATTGTAAACAAGAAGTGTTTAACCCGACTAGTGAAAGTCTAATAAAAAAAAAATAATACAAAAGTAAAGCGATCTATAGAGCAGATGATGTAAAGGTCAATTGTTTCTGTGGCTCATGGTTAACGAGGGTGTCATGCGGCCAGCACCCTTTTCAGACCTTGCGATCTATATAGCAGATGATGAAAAGGTCAATTGTTTCTGTGGCTCATGGTTAACGAGGATGTCATGCAGCCAACACCCTTTACAGACCTTGCGATATATATAGCAGATGATTTTAAGGTCAATTGTTTCTGTGGCTCATGATTAACGAGGGTGTCATGCGGCCAGTACCTTTTTAAGACTTTGCGATCTATATAGCAGATGATGTAAATGTCAACTGTTTCTGTGGCTCATGGTTAACGAGGGTGTCATGCGGCCAGCACCCTTTTCAGATCTTGCGATCTTTATAGCAGATGATGTAAAGTTCAATTGTTTCTGTGGCTCATGGTTAACGAGGTTGTCATGCGGCCAGCACAACGAACAACCGCCTTTACTTTTCCCAAACTAATGCCAAGTGCACATTAGAGGTGGGTGGACTTACAGGCAAGCTTGAAGGAAAATGTCGTGACAGAGGTGCCTTTTTTAAACGCTATTTTAATCATGGGCATAGCGGAAAAAAGCTGGCAGAATATTACTTTTGAAAAAGACAGCTGGAGAGCTCGTGCGAAGGTCGATGGATACACGTTTGAGGCCAATACGAAAGCCCTTGTAGACAACAGGTGCAGAAAACGTGTTGTTATTCCATTTCAAACGGGGTCGTCCTGTTCGCTTGGCCTAGGGTCCCTGATGACCTAAGGCAGGCCTTGTTCAAACCCCAAAGATTTTTTGTTTTTTGTTAATCGATTGAAACATAGACATTTCTATTATAACCTTAAAAGTCTTTTTTTTTTAAAGTGTGTAATAAAAAATAAGGATTTGAGTGTAGGTTTGTAGAGAGTTTGATTGTATATTGCCTGCTCAAATCACTTTCAACTTAACCTATCCCCGTGTCTCTAAAAACGATGGGGTACCACACATGATCAGCAGACCGTCTTTCTCCATTCTTCTTAATTATTTTGCCTTGAAAATTATCTCTTTTAATGACAAGTCCATGTTTTATGTAGTCTTCCCATCGATTTCTCAATCTGTCTCTTTTTCTGTTTCCTGGTACTGTTCTCTGAAATAATGTTTTGTGAGTCTCGAGGGTTTGTAATATGACCATAAAATTTTAGCTTGCATTTTTTAGAGTGGACAGCAAGTCATCGTAGAGCCCTATTGATATTGTGATCTTATTTTAAATCTCCTTGTTTTTGATGCAGTCCTTACAAATGATGGCTAGAATCTTTCTATAGCGTCTCAATTCCATCTTTAGTATCCTCCTCTCTAGTTTTACAGTCAGTGTCCAAGATTGACAAGCATATAAGAATGTGACCGTTACCAGGGAGCACATCCGTCTGATTTAAGTGACAAGGTCTATGTCTTTATCTTTCCCAATTTTTACAAAGCTTCTCTCAATTCACTCTATCGGATTTGTGTATGGTAAAAGTGTGTACACGTTATTTCTGCGCACCCAGCTGAAATATTGCGCAATTACTTTTTTTTTACCAGACAGCACAAGGATCAATAAAAAACAACTACTAAACCAATTAGTTAATTAACTATTGGTAATAATTTATTTTGTTTGGTATCTCGACCTAGAGAAAAAAAATTGTACTTGACTGAAGGGATAATAATCTTAATTAGTGCCCTTTAAAGGTCGTCTTTCTAAATTGTAATGAACAACATGCAATTTTCTCTAGTCAAAAGTACCCCACTAGCAGAGTGATTATCATGTCGACCCGAGGAGGCTAGAGCCAGGAGTTCGCATTCATTTTCTCCCTCCCCCTTTTAAAAAAAATGTCAATGCTTTTAAAAGCTAATAAGGTAAAATCAACCCAGACATCCCTTTCTTTCTTTATAAGTGATAGAGTCAAAGCTAAAAACACGAACTTTCGCTAAACAAAAACAATTGGTAAATAAATATTTCTAATCACACAGATTTATTATTGTTAGTCTAGATATATTACAAATGTAATTACATGACTAATGCAAACTAATTAATACATTACACTTCATTTAAGTTTTGTGATTTAAGAAAAAAAAAAATTTTTGGTTTTTCTCTTTTTGGTTACTTGTTCATCTTTATCCAATCATTGACAAGTTTGTTTGTTTATACTTTTGATGATACAGAAGACGAAGCCCAGAGAACTGGTTCAAACGTATCTTTACAACTAAGCTAAAACTTTTTTAGTCCTATTGTAAACTAAGCATTTTAATACTTTTCTAATACATGTTTAACGTATTAAATTAATTTACTAGTTTTTATTCATAATTTCGAAATTGTGGTGGAGTGGTAAAGCTCTTGGCTTCCAAACAATGGTCCCGGGTTCAAATCCTGACGCAAAACTGTGATTTTTACTTTGTGGATATTAAGGCGCCTCTGAGTCTACCGATCTCTAATGGGTTCCTAACATTAGCTGGCTATAAGTAAAGGTGGTTGGTTGTTGTGCTGGCCACATGACACCATTGTTAAAGTGGGCCACTGAAACAGATAACCTATATTTCATCTGCCCCGTAGATCACAAGGTCTAAACTTTACTTGTATTAATATTTTCAATATTATAGTCTGTTTCGTCATGTGGTATGCGCTCTAGACTGTCGTTCGATGGTCTTAATGGTCCTGGATTCAAAAGATGTCATTGGCGTAGCTAGGGTGGGTGGAGGGGGATCAACTTTAATAATCTCCTCAGGTCCATACTTGAGGGTGGATGGAAGGAGGTTCAACTTTAATAATCTCCTCAGGCCCTTACTTGAGGTTAGGTGGAGGGGGATCAACTTTAATAATCTCCTCAGTCCTTTACTTGAGGGTGGGTGGAGGGGGGATAACTTTAATAATCTCCTCAGGCCCTTACTTGAGGGTGGGTGTAGGGGGATCAACTTTAATAATCTCCTCAGGCCCTTACTTGAGGGTGGGTGGAGGGGGATCAACTTTAATAATCTCCTCAGTCCTTTACTTGAGGGTGGGTGGAGGGGGGATACACTTTAATAATCTCCTCAGGCCTTTACTTGAGGGTAGGTGGAGGGGGATCAACTTTAATAATCTCCTCAGGCCCTTACTTGAGGGTAGGTGGAGGGGGGATCAATTTTAATATTCTCTTCAGGCCCTTACTTGGGGTAGGTGGAGGGGGATCAACTTTAATAATCTCCTCAGGCCCTTACTTGAGGGTGGGTGGAGGGGGATCAACTTCTCAGACCCTTACTTGAGGGAGGTCCCAAATTATGTCCGTAATTAGTTTTTACATTAACTATTACGCAACTTATCTCATTTCATGATGGTGAATATCAAAATGCAGGGGCCTCTAAAGAGGTCAATCACCCGGGCCATCAACATTCCTAACTACGCCACTTAAAGATGTAGATATTTACAAATATGGAGTAACATCTGAAACATAAAAAACATTTTAAAGTCTCCTCTGAAGTAAAAGTTAGCACAACGCTGTTTGAAGGTAAATGAAAAACACGCTAGTTAAGCTGGTCTGATTGCTAAACGACAATATAATTATTTCCGTGAAGTTAATCCTTATTACCATACATGTTTTATTTTTGAAAAAAATAACAGATTTGCTACTGACTACTGTCATAAAAGGGAAACTACTGTACGCTTTGAATATTTGTAATCAAACTACAGTTTCATCCGGTAAGTTCTCTCAGTTAGTGGGATTGAGATGATTGTGCAATGTATTTAGTTATAAAACGTTTATCTGTCAATCTTATGGTGTTTGGAGGGGCGGTGGCTAAGTGATAAATATCTTTGCTTCCCAGGTTCGAATCCTGGAATTTTGAATCATAAATATGGAATCTTAAAGCCGCCTCTAAGTCACCCAGCTCTAATTGATAGGTTTATTTAATGTTTGTTGAGAAAAGTAAAGGCAGTTGGTCGTTGTGCTAGCCACTTGACACCCTCATTAACCCTGACCGCAGAAACAGATGACATTTACATGACCTGCCCCATAGATCATAAGGTCTAAAAGGGAACTTTACTTTTACATACTTCTGTATAGACCAAGTTCTTGCAGTACTGTCAAGCATCAAAGGTTCTTGTGAAAATCTTATAGAAATACATGAGCTTTAATCAACCCATACACCATTGCAGTAGCCATTTAATGCCTCTTCTAGTTATGTAAATGTCTTTTTAAATGTAGAAATACGTTCAGGTAATGGTATTATTCCGTAAGGATCAACACAACAATCTTGGTCTTGAGTTTTCGGATATTGAAATTTAGTGGGTGTTGTTTGGTTTTAATAGATTCTTTAATACCATGAACTAATTATCACATATTTATTTGTTTGTTTTGTTACCAACAATGCCTAGCCGTAAACATTTTTTTAATTTTACTGTTAAAATTTAATGCAGAAATTAAATGAAAGTTTTAGTAGATACAAGAAAAGACAACTGGAATTTTTTTTTAAACGTTTGTATTTATTTCAGTTATGTCCCTTGAAAAATAAAACATGGCTGCTAGTTCAAAAGAATAATGTCGAACACCACACTAGCTTTTTTTTTAATGCATTCTCTTTTAGAATTGACAAGTTTTTGTATTTGAAATGTTTGCAAACTTTTAATTATTGCATTTTAATTGAAAAAACAACAACATAAGAACTACATCTAATAATGTGTTCCAAAACCTGATCGTCGAGAGCAAGTTCTAGATCTACACTTGGTCGATTTTGTTTCTATTTGAACAGGTTTTAATTATTGTAAATGTAAATTACAAACAACAACATGGATAAATAAGGAAACAAAACATTGTACATTTAAAGATAACATACACAATTTATTTACATAACTCACGAGTAAAGAGACATTTGAGTTTGATGTACAGAATGTCAAGGGTTCTCAAAGACATCTTCATGGTGGAGCTGGACAACTCACAAGGGAAACAACTCAGAAGACAATACCAGCTCCACTGCAATTTAATCCAGACTTGAGACTTCCACTGTGGACAAGATCAGACCAAGCCCAGTCTCTAGACCCCAGACAGTGGACATGTGCTCCACTACTTCCTGGACATGTACAAGTTGTATAAGTAAACTTAGACATAACATCCACCTCTAGTCTGTCCTTCCATTGACCAACACTGACCTGTTTAGAACATCCATGAGGATGTGACACTATAAAGGTCAACTTGTGTTGAGATCTAGAGTCAAAGTATTTCTTCCTGACTTTCCCCCAGACATTAACAAAATGTTTGTACATCTCCCACAGTTTCTTTCCTAAAGTTTTATCACATGTCACACAGTTCAACCTACACAAATCATCCTCAATGTCTACATATCTAACACTGACCTTATCAACACTGACCACTGGACTGTCATCTCTATCATAAAACAATCTCAATGTCGTGTGGTTGGCCTCAATGTCATCAAAAACCACATGCGTGGCTGTGTCCACATAAAACTCCCACCACACATTGCTGGCTGAGTTTAAACCTTCACATTTTCTACACCAACACTTTCTATAACCTCCATCTTGTGTGACTCCATCTTGAAACTTGTTTACATGCCTCACTCTTCCACTTCCTGTCCTCAAGTTTCTTCTCTCATTCATGTTAGAAAATGGATATGGTCGAGTTGTCTTTGGCCAAAACTTTGGTCTGTCTGGACTTGACATTCTAACATCAACTCTAACTGTGAGGTCAGCTATACTTTTAATGTATTCATACAAATCATTGTCTTGAATACCTTCAGGTAAATGTTTTAAGGTGAATGTCTCAACAGGTATAAACTGGCTATGACCTGGATTCTTCTTACAGCCCACAAGATATTTGTGTAGATCAGCTTCTCCACCTTCCGACTCCTGAGTTTCATGATCACCTGGAGAACAAGGAAATAAACTTGATCCAATGTTTACAACACAATGTACAGTATTGAGTCTATCAAGAGATATCTATAAATAGATCAAGTCTAACCTATGTATTGATCTCTACAGTTTATACACTAAAATTAAACTTAAAAGTTACCAATTAGTGGACCTTTAACCCTATATGACTGGACTTTGGACTGGTCACTGGTAAAATGATGATCTGAATGGATGAAAGTCAAATAACTATTTTAAATATTCTTTTATTTTATCATTATTATTAGAAAAAAGACTTACACAAAAACCTTTCTCTATCTAAACATTTACAAATCAAAAGTTTACTAGTGTCTTGATTCTCATCCCCAAGACTGGAGAAGTCTGCTAGGTCAGTCTGATTCTTTAGACAAACTGAAATGGTTTAAATACATGTGTCAGTCAGTTTATTTGTTGTTTTTTTACATTTTTTTTTCTGAAACAACAAAAATATTTTTCAAAAACTGAATTTTTACATAGAGATAAAACTAAATATTTAAATTAAAGTTCTAGAAGCTGACCATAGACCTAACATTACAATAACTTGAATTTGATATGCTACTTATTATTGTGCTAAATTGTAGTGAAAAGTTTGATAATAAAATAAAGCCATAAGACTTATTTTAAAGTTAGGTATTGTTTTACTCTGATTTCATATCATTAAGTAGAAAACACCAAACTGTGGGAGATAAGTGGACATAAAAATTAAAGAGGTGCAGATCTTAAAGAGGAAGTGGAGATGGATTGGTCACACCCTTAGAAAAGATACCAGTAACAGAGCTAGGCAGGCCTTAGAGTGGAACCCTCATGGAACAAGATGCAGAGGAACACCAAAAAGAACATAGCAACGCAGTGTACATGAAGAAGCTGAGAGGACCGGGAAGAGCTGGGACACCATTTTAAAGCTAGTAAGAGACTGTTGAGAGTGGCGTGTTTTTGTTGAGGCCCTCTGAAGAACTTAAAGGAGTGATGATGATGATGATAAGACTAGTTTTAAAATTAGGTATTGTTTCAATTTGATTTAATACCATTAAGTCCACATGTGTCTTGAGGAATACAAAGGTCTGTACTTTTCTGAAAATTAGAACAAAATATGAATATAAAGCTACTTTCTTTATATATATAAATATATATATATATATAAAGAAATTTACATCAATGAAATATTTTCAGAAAAATCTCATTTCTATATTGCTTGTACAGTAAAATTAAAGAAATATTTTGTTGTTTTATAAACTGTTTCAACTAAGATTTATTGAATTTTTTTTGCACTTAGATTTAATTTAATACATGTGAAATGCTTGATAATAAAATGTAAAAAAAAATATAATTCATCAGGCTTTGGTAGTCTAGATTTCAATTTAGAGCTCCAATTGACTTTAAAACTACTTTTGGAGTACTAGATCTAGATTCTAAATCTAAATGACAAATTTTTTAAGATAGAAAAGAAAATAATAAAAATGAAAAGTAGCAAGAAAAGAAAAAAAAACAGTCAAATAACAAAAAATGTAAAGAAACCACAAATAAAAAAAATACATTAGTCTAAGATTTCTTATGTATATTATTTTGAATAAGGATAATAGTATCCTTATTACAAAATGGGGTATTTTTTTATCTAGATCAGACAGACTGGTAGTGTGATATGCAATAAAAGTTGTCTCTCCATATTCTTGGGTTTGAATCCTGCCCGCTCCGTCCCTAGTCATCCTGTCTGAATTTTTGGAACTAGAAAAAAAGTCTGTAACTACATTTACATTTTAAAGTGTACATTTTAGATCCTATCTAGTTAATTTTAATTATTTTTTTAAATAAAGATATTTACAATTTTAGAATTAGTCTATAGATCTTGTAGGACTACTTTTTGTTTATCTTTTAGATTTTATATAGATGCATTAACTTTTATTTAAATCTAAGTAGGCCTATATCTAAACTCTAAAGATGGATATATCAATAGGCAAGATCTAGTATAAATTAAATTGATATAAATCTAGACTAGAAGCTAATGTGAATTTAGTTGTAGATATATATTTTCTACATTACCTAATATCTAATTAGTTATGTTAGTTTATATAGATCTACACCAGAGTCTAACTTTTAGATTTAAATTTACCGTTGTAGCTTAAGTTATTTAAATAATACATATATTAATTTAAAAAAGAACATAATTATGTTCTATGCATTTAAAGTGTCAATCTAGACATGCATGTTAAGCATTGAACTAAACTTCTAAGTCTTTGGTTTTTCAGGCTACTTCGGGCAACCCATTCCATTCTTTACGGGCACTAAGGAAGGAGCTCTTGTAGTTGGTCGTTGTGCTGGTCACAAGACACCCTCGTTAACTGTAGGCCACAAAAAAAGATGACCTTAATAACATCGTCTGCATACAGATCTTGAATGCAGGGTCTGAAAGGAATACTTTTTACAAGATATACACGTCTCTTAACACTAGATATATCTATTTATAGGCCTCTATTGATTATGGATCTAGTACAATATTATCTGAATAATCATAAAATCATCTATAAATTGATTA
Organism: Biomphalaria pfeifferi; assembly: GCA_030265305.1. Lineage (NCBI taxonomy): Eukaryota > Metazoa > Mollusca > Gastropoda > Planorbidae > Biomphalaria > Biomphalaria pfeifferi. Next base: position 7,117,336 of record JASAOG010000009.1, on the reverse strand, counting down.
GATAGTATTGATTAGATAGGAGACATCTACGATCTAGATCTACTCTAGATCTATTATAGGAAATTTGATCTATTATTTAATAGATTTTAAATCGAAGTCTAATTAAATTTAGATATAGATCTAAATTTATATGTTTACAATATGTACTAGTGAATCTAGACCTTTATAGATCTATAAACATAAAAGTTAATTAAGTCTACTCTAATTCTAGATCTAGACTATACAGAAGCTAATCTAGAAAAGAAAGAAGAATGGATTTATCGGCTGATGTATTCGTTACTCGTAATTGACACATTTATTTACGCTTACAATTAAAATCTTTATAACAATAGGTACGAATTCAAGAGTCATTTGAAAAGGAATATAAATCAAGGTTTTGTTAAGATTTTAGAACATATCAATATATAATCATGTATTACTGATAGACTATATTTTACAAACTCCATTAAAATTGTATAGATATAATAGATCTAACAAGACCGCTTGTTTTAGATTCTAATAATTGAATTAAATTACAATTAAAAAGTAATCGCATTCATGTAAAACCAGATTTTTCTGCACTTTAAACTTGCAATTTTAGTTCTACATTGTTATTGTCTTTATTTGTATCATTATTGTTATTATATTAGAAACGGAGGAATTATCATTCTCATGCACTTCCATGGACGGTCTAGCTTCGTTAAAGAGAAACAAAATTCATTGATGATTGTATAAAAGACAATTAATATTTAATTTTTTCATTAAAACCCTACCTGGCATGTCAAGGTTGAGCGTGAAGGGAAGACACATTTATGAGATGACAAAAAAGTTGTTTGTACATGTTTGATATTCTACTGCCTAGTAACAACCTCACACAGGACGACGGGAGAGGGGAGCGGGTGTGATGCTCTTATGGATTGCTTTTATTATTATTATTATTATAATTTTATGGATTATTTTAAAACCATAATGGTGCGCTGTTTCTAAGGACGCGCTATGTTTGCCTCATTGCTTCTTTAGTTTTGCTTTATATAGACAATGCATCTAAAAAGTGATGCTGGTAGCATTCACTCAAATAGCCTCCCCCTTCTCCCCACTCCCTTTTCCCAACTGGTACAGACAAGTGATAGGAGAATAACTTAATAATAATAATAATAATAATAATAATAATAATAATGATAATAATAATAATAATAATAATAATAAGGCTTGTCTTAAAGTCCAAAAAATAATGAGGAATGCAGTATTTATTGTATTTATGCATCCCCAGCTGTGGCCTACATATTTAGCCACATTCATTATTGTCCTTTAGTGATCGATTAAGATTTTTTTTTGCCGTCTGCATCTGTCCTCGGCTGGGGATTTTCTGTTGGTCTAAAATGTGTATCTTGTGGCCTTTGTTAGTGACCTTCAGCTGTCTCGTTCTGAGGCCGCACTGGATCATAGCGTGAGAAAGTTTAAAGTATGTCAATGGGCTTGTGGTGATTATGTTTTGTATATAATATTGTAAACGGCACGTCATAGAACCTGGGTTGTAAGACTTCAAGAATTCTATGTTTATTGATTATTTTACTTTTTTTTTTAATTGGTCCATTGGTTGGGACAGAGCGACATCGCTTGTTAAGTTTTGTTATTGTTGTTAGAAGCCTGAGTCATGGGGCCTAGTCGTACGATATGAGTAATATAGAAGTTAGTTTTGTAAGGATGTGTATATTCATTTAGTTAACGTTTGATGCGTTGTCCTCAGCTACAGATACCCTGATTACTTTTATTTAATTTTTTTTTCTTGTTAATTCATCTCTAGCGTTTCTTTAAGTTATTGAAAGAAGTATTAGTACGTTATGTCTCAAGTATAATTGAACTAAAATCCCATTAAGGAGCTCACAACAATCACGACATGGCTAAAGAAAAAAAAAATTGGTAAAAAATATTTCTAATCCAACAGGCTTTTTAATTTTAGTCTAGATCAATGACATGACTTAACCGAACTAATAGATACAATACAACTTAATAGAGGCTTTGCTTGAAAAAGTATTATTCATATTCTTCATTTTTTATAACCTTTTTAGATGCACCTAAAACTTTATTGCTTGAATTATTGAATAGTCTAAAAACTCGTTTAGGAATTGAAATTGTAAAGTGGTAAATCTTCTGATCTCAAGAGTTATGGTTTCTAACGTCATTGTAGACTAGAAAAATGCATTATGGGATTTTTCGACAGCCAAGAGTCGAATCTATTCTAATGAAGACCTGATATTAGTTGGGGAACATGAAGGCTGTTTGTCGTTGTGTTGTCCATATAACGCTTTCGTTAACAGACTGCCACATAAACAGATGCCCTTTACATCATTTGCTGTACTACTTGCAAGGTCTGAAAAGGGTACAGTTAAATACAATTATAGGAAACAAAATTTCCACTTTCATTTCAAAATACTTGCCAAATAAAAAGTTGATCTATCATGTTTGCTTGTATGATAACAATAGGATAAAATAATTTGTAAAATTTACATTTTTTAGATAAATATGTGACCGATTTTTCTGAAATACCTTTAACAAACAATATAAAAAAAAGAACAAATCTTTAAAAAATGTCTCTTTTAATTAAATGCAAACAATTAATTCAAACATTAGATAAACATAAACACCATAAATCAACATTTTATCAGGAACACATAAACCATATAAAAACAAAACGAGCAAGTTGTATAAATAGTAAATCTAGGCCACACAAAAATTGTTTCAATAACAAATGAAGCCAACCAAGAAAAAATATTATTTAAACATAAATGGCTAACGTTCACTTTTGGGATGTAATTTGTTGGTGTTTGCCAATTTTTTTCAGAATTGTTGAAAGCCCTTGATTGAATGTCACTTCTGAATGAGTTATCTTCTTCCTGTATGTCAAGGTCAACAGATAATACTCTCTTAAGAATTGGAAGTTTTTCAAATCTTCCACCCAGGTCTGGGGTATTTACCCTAGCTTTGTGGGTACTGAATGAGAGAACTGGAGAACGTCTTTCAGGCAGTGGGGTAGACATAGGCTCTGGAAGTTAATTTACCTCCATTTACAACAAGTTTTGAGTCTGCAGTGTTAAACACAGTTGTGACAGAGTTGTTGGACTTAGATGATCCCAAAGAAAACTGTTTACTTTGTAACTGCGCGCTATGGGCACTAACTCTGTGTTTCGAAGGATTGCTGGTCTGATAGTTCTTCCCTTGTGAATTTTCTGCTTAACAATGGACAAAGATTTGCTGCTAGAAGCTTTAGAATTACGAGGCTGTGGAAGGGCGCTTAAAGGTCGAACTTCCAGACTCCCTGTAGACTGTACGCCCTCTATGAACTTAAGCTCATCACGAATGCGGATGTAAATGAAGCTAAACACGGCTTACTTGTCAAGGATCTACACTTGATTTGAAGAGTGTCGAGTTGAACTTGGTGATAGAGATAGGCTCAAAGTAGATGTTACCATGGTAACCTCGCCAAACCTATAATGCAAAGAAAACATTTCATTGTGTGATTAGTAAATATCTATTCAAGGAGAGGTAATCTAACACATACAAAACCTATAGTGCAAGGAAACCTTATTGCACAAATTTAGATACATAACCAAACCATATAACAAGTACAAGAATACATATAGTTAGATACAACTATCAACAAAAAACTGACATTAAGTAGAATCTGCCAAAACATATACAAAAAAATTCACCAGCAACTCTTCCAGCTCAGAAGGCTAAGAAAATTTAACATTGACAAAACAATAATCAAACTTTTCTACAAAGCAACTATCAGCAGCCTAATTAACTTTGCCATCACCTGCTTGTATGGTAATAATTCACTGACACAAAGACCTTGACTTAATAGACTAACTAAAAAGCATCATATATCTCTCGAATACAGCTACCATCTATTGAAGAGCTTTTTCAAGAAAAATGCATTTCCAAAACACTTTTGATTCTTAAAGACAACCTGCACTCATTAAATCACTGTTACATAAGATCTGAACGAAGTGGTCGTCTTCTTTCCATTAGAACTAAAACAGAAAGACTCCTTCATCCCACTTTCGGTCAAAGTGTTACAAGATCAGCTGACGTCATCGAGAAGTACATAGAAGTCAAATTCATAAAGAGCTGGTTGTGAGTGTGTATGTATTTCTTGTATGAATGTTGTTCGAATTTTTCATCTATATTGTTTTGTACAATAGTTACGCTGAGGTTGTCAATTGTAGTCTAACTGAATTTCCATTTGATTGGATCAGTAAAAAATTCTATTATCTTCTACCATCTAGTCTAGATAGTACTCTACATAGTAGTAACAATAGAACTAAACTTGTCAATGAACAACTTTTCACTCGGCTAACTACCGAGATGTTTACATTCAAACACTTATTTCTTACATAGACGATAGTCTACTGTTACGTGCGCATCTTAGTGTCAATGTGAAATGGTGTGAATGCGTGTTGAAAGTGAGAGGGGAACAAAAACTGTAGGAATATGAACAAGAAAGTGTTTTCAGTGTTAATAAAGATTAAAGTATTGTTATAAACCTGGTGGTGGCACAAAGAGGGGTAGTGGTGAGTGTGTAGTCAGCCGACACAAATCGCCCCAGGCCAGCGCTAGACAAGCGGTCAACCGTGACGAGCTACAACGATCGGCCGAGAAGAGTGTCGACATGATTGTTCAGGAAGGATCGACATCGTGAACAGAGCTCAGTAGCGTCACGAGAGTTGTAGTCATCTGACCACCTAGAAACATCGAGCGACGTTCTGTCCAGTTCGAGAAGGCCAGTAGGGACCCTATATAAGAGCGGAGGTATCGCAGTCAAGACGGTCGAGAAAAGGGGCTCAATACAGCAAGGTTCAGAGCCCGGTTCACTACATTCTGGACGATTACAACACAGTTCAGCGGTAAGGTTCTGTACGGAGCATTACGACGGTTCAGTGCGGAGTACTGTCAAGTACAGTTGAGACGACTGGCGTCTTGATCTTGGTCTGCGATCGAGTCCGACACAACGAGCCTAGTGTGTGAAGTCAGTCCTGAACTGTTGAACCCAGTGCAAGCCCGGAACGAGACGGAGAGGCCAGTGCAAGAGTTGATACGGCGGAACGGTGTTATCGGAGAGATATTTGTACAGTGTACGTGTTGCAAATTGTACAGTATTGGCTGTTATTTATTCAACTATTAAAGTGTTACGTTATTTTGGAGCCCGGAGTTGTCAAGTTCTTTAAGTTGGTGGTGTATGGTGCAGTTAGCAGAGAGCTTGCATAGTGAGATTCGTAACAGTATTTAAAAACGGTGATTTGTCGTTTCCATGTCTAAAGAGTCTCATCTAATGTGAAGACGTAACAACTACACGTTTAGTTGATATGTGGGGAACTTCTCAGATTTGAAGTACTCACCTCTACTTACATTAATTAGACAACTTATATCTTATCATTGCAAGTTAAGGTTCCCTTAAAACATTGCGATCTATAAGGCTGATGATGTTAAAACCACCTGTTATATGGTCAACGGTTAACAAACAGGGTGTCATGTAATCAGCAACCGCCTTTACTTTAACCATCTAAAATCAGATACCCATTAGAGTTAGTGCCTTAAAAATCTCGAAATTCAAAATTCCAGTCCTCACCGAACCTAAGACCCCAGGATCAGGAAGTTAAGCGCTTATCTACTCAGCCACCTCGCCCGCATCATTGTAAATACACTTAAAGTTTAATAGTAATGTTTACCCATCACTAAAAATTATTTTATAAACTATTCAGCATGTGAAATGATCGAGTATTTAGATGAGGAATGTGAGGCGGCTCATTATTTCTGTCTATGTGAAAGAAGAAACACAAGCAGAGCTTGGCTTGGTCCTCCTAGAATCGTAAAAGGCAACGCCATTATAAGTGGACAGGCCAACAAGGTGAGAAGCAGTTGAGATGCTCTTTGCGGTTGTCTGGATAAGGATATATATAATCCTGGAACGTTCGGCTGCACACTGAGCATGTTATTACAGCTGGAGCTTGTGTCGGTTGCCTTGATCTTTATTTCTGGCGCTTTTCTTCTGCCAGGTCTGTTCTTTCGTCATCTGTAATATTCGTGCAAGTTTTCTCAGCGTTTCGCCATAATGTTGTGTATAAATGTCGTTTTAGTTGTATTTTCTTGTTTTATTTGTAAATAAAAAAAATATAAGCCATACTGTTTATGATTTTGTTGTTTGTTTTACATGTTTCGGATGTTCCTTCAGAGTTGACTTACTAGTCCAAACCTCCCGCAGGATGACGGGGAATGGGAGCCGGCAGGGTTTGAACCCTTGACCGTCGATAAATCCAAACGACAGTCCAGCGCGCAAATCGCAAGACCAGGCAGCCACAGCTGCACACTTCTTTTGTATTTCAGCAGTATATGAGGATGGGAGAGAGCTTGTTACAACAGTTTATGTAACACTTTATTTTTAAACTTTTTTTTGTTACAAGAGGACATGACAAACACATAGGACATCTGCCTTGAGCATAACATCTTCATATTGGCTCTAGACTTGAGGATGCAGTTATTACAGGAGGAATGCTCCCGTCACCTCAGCGTGGCCCTCCTGTGGAAACGTCCGCCAAGGGAGTCGGATAGGCCAAGTACGGTAGCACACATAGCTCTCAGTGGGCTACCACACGTACGGTCGAGAGACTGTACAATGCACGTGGTAGGGATGGAACAAAGGCTCGCTAACCCGTCCAACCCCCTATCGAATCGTTCCCTAACGGGGGCCATAAGCGCAGTGATGGACCCTCGCACGGGTTCGGTGGGACATTATAGGCATACGAAGGGCCCCCACATACATACATGCATACATACATACATGCATACATAAATGCATACACCATACATACATACATACATACATACACACACACACACATGCATACATACATGTATACATACATACATGCATGCATGCATACACACATACATACATACATACATACATACATACATGCATGCATGCATGCATACACACATACATACATACATACATACATACATACACACACACATGCATACATACATGCATATATATATATATATACATACACACACATGCATACATACATGCATACATACATGTATACATACATACATGCATGCATACACACATACATGCATACACACATGCATACATATATACATACATACACACGTACATACATACATACATACATATAAACAAACATACATACATACATTACATACATACATACATACATTACATACATACATACATACATACATACATCATACATACATACATATTTATTAACTTATATGACACCCAAATTAAAACCGCAAGAAGAACGCAGGGGACGCGGTGGGCTGGGTTCGAACCAAGGACCATCCAGTTGACAGTCAGTACTTCCGCGGGAGTTTTAACGGTGCCAGAAGCTGTATTTCAATATTTCAAAAACCTTGCTGCTAAACTTTCACATTATTTGGGTACACATACATATGTGAACAAGTATCCACAGTTCCGGAACATTACACACGAGTGTAAACAGTGAAATACCTTGCACTAAGTACAACTGTACAATTGTGATGAATTCTTGTGATGTAAAACGACAATAGCTAATTTAAAAACAAAAATCTTAATTAGTTTTAGAAACGGCTAACTCTTGTAATTCCTCAATTTTATGTAAGACAAAAATGAAAAGTGAATGCATAATACAGTATAAATATGAATTAAAAGACATTGTACACAGTTAGCGAGATTATTTTTTGTAAGTTATAAGTATATACACACACGCGCCCAAATCTATTATATCTTTTTGTTTCTTTGACAATATGATTACTTTTGTTTTTGTATTCCCTTAGTTACTTATGTATATATATATAGAGAGAGAGAGCTCTATATATATGCGGCCCCCATTCCAAATTTTTTTATGCGGCCCTCGAGACAAAAAAAGGTTGCCTACCCCTGTTCCACAGAATTTTTTGTTTTTGACAGATTGTCCTGTTCTCGATCTCTAATATTCCTAAATGCTATCGGAAATCTTGGAGTCACTCTTCTATTTCCACTCTGGCGAACAATAGAGTTATTCTTCCAGTAGTCATTTAACTTCCCTGTAACATCAAGCCGAGCATCATTTAGTTTTTCAAAGGCATTTTTTATATTGGCAGGTGGAACAAATGAGATTAAACAAACATTTGACAAGATAAGAGATCTTAACTACTCCTAACACAACTAAGTTTGCCAATGTTGCAGCAATAGACGCCCTGGTTTGATCAAAGAGAGATGCCGCAAATAACCATAACAGACACACACATCATCATCATATAGCTAACCCTTGAACGGGGTCACCGCATTCCAAAATAGTTTTTAGCAAGTTTTGCGTTTTAAATAGTGTTGAAATAGGAAGATAAGAGAAGATTTGAAAGTACTCTCTTCCTCTGCGAATATGGCCTAGTTTTAGATCTATGACGACTAAAGAAAATAGAGACCTTCACCGTAATGCCTCTATCTTTGTGTCTTTATGAATATTTTATCAGGTTTTGTCTTTCTGAATATTTTATTAGGTTTTGTCTTACGACGTAACTATCTCCACATACGAATGGAGATATAAAACATGTGAAGCAAACAGTCACGATGGCCCAGTTGCAACCTTTATATTTAGCCGCGTCTAAAAAAATTACTAAGCGTTATGCTATTGGTGGTCTAGTGAGGTAATATTGGAATATAATAACATTATAATAAAACTATATCAAACATCACATGCAGTGCAGTTGATTAAATGTGTAAATGTTAAATTGATCCCATTTTGCGTGACCTAGACGACATGCTTAATTATTCATTTTGTAAACATAACCCCCCCCCCCAAAAAAAAAATATCTGATGTGTTTCGGCATATAGATGATACCATCTGCACTTCTGGAGATTATCCCAAACTGTAACTTGCCCATCCTGGTCTATACGTACGCAGTTAATTAAATTCTGCCACATTATCTGTTTTCCAGGCTGACATAAGCCGGTCCTAAGTTAATGGTAATGAAAATTACGATAAAAGGCCTAGGACCAAAATATATAGGCCTCAACAACTGTCAGTTTGCGTATAAAATTATGTTTCCTTCTATTTGATTATAAAATAGTTTAAAATATCAATAAAAAGTTTTAATTATATAAATATTTAATTGATTCTGTTAACAAGCTGTGATTTCTACAAATAAACTTTACCGCCCCCCCCCCCACTCGAAAGTTTATGGTTGGGGGGTGGGGGCTGAATTGATGCCATTGCCATCTCCCCATCCTACTAACTTGACTAACACACTAGAAGGGGGAGCGAAATATCTAAAAATAGGTTGAAATATAATTAATTAATATATATATTCTTCACCGCAGAAACGCATTCTCCTGACATCTGCAGGTCATTATTCATCCTAAGATATTACCTTTTGAGTAAGGTTTTCCTGGAAAAATATTCTAATATGATTTTACAGGCTTTTACAGCATCGCAACTACATTTAAAAACAAACATCTGAGATAATTTTTTTTTAATTTTAAGAGTTAGTTTACCAGAAAAAAAACACAGTTAACTAATATTTCTATTTGTGAATATTTCATTTTATTTTCTACACATAGCTGGCTTTGTGAAACTGAAAATACACCAAAAATTAATTTTCTTTGTGAACATATTGTAACATTATCTCCCTTACATTTATATACTGTTGTAGAATCGATGTAATTTTATGAAAAGATTGCTCGCATAATTTTATAAACTAAACAGTAGTCTATTAGAAAAATAAGAATCCGTTGCACCTAAACTTTCCAAGACGCATCGCAGGGTAAAATAATATTTTTAATTTCTCTTCTAGTTTTTGAGTTTTGAGTGTGATAGACGTACAGACGGACCGACGGACATTATGCATAAACCTAAAAACGGCTTTTCCCCGTATGCATGGTGAAATCATATTTAAAATTTCTCTTCTAATTTTTAAGTTCTGAGTGGGATAGACATACAGACGTACGGACAGACCGACGTACATTATGCACTAACCTAGCAGCAGCTTTTCCACGTACGGAGCGCCGCTAAAAGTAAGTCACAAAACACACACACAAACAGCACTACAAGAGTTTTTTAAAATCTATTTTTTATTACATTATATGGAATAATTGTATAATTTAATAGATAATAAAAATATTATTTCTAACATTGGTAAAAATAATTCAGCGTTACATGTGTCAAATAACAATTTAGTAGATAATAAAACATATTATTTCTAACATTTGTAAATTTTTGGGAGTTTTTCAACAGTATACCCCATTAAAAGTAAAAGTCTATAAGTCCGACTCGCATTGTGATAAAATCCGGCCCACCAAAACGTTTACACAAACTGTAAAAAAAATCCATACTCCACAAAAACAAAAGGTTTAAAAATGTTCCATTTCCTATGTTATGGCACTTAATTTTTACAAAGCTTATATTAACTCACTGTCTGCCTGGTAAAAAGTTGTACATGTTATTTTTCGGACACCCTATTTCGGATCAAGCTAAACATTTGCAAAATTGATTTACTTTTACCTGACAAACACAATTTAAGAACAAAAATACCATTTAGGTTATTAACTATTTGTAATTAATTATTTTATTTTGGATCTCAAACAAAGGAAAGAAATAACTCTTGACTCAACCTTGTGGTATAATGTTTAAGATTTTTCTATTTTAAAAACAAAACTTTACAAAGATAGACAATTTTATATCGACGCCCTCTTGTCTATTTGTTTGAAATGATATATTAAATTAATGTCAAAATCTCACATTTTTCAAATTAATTTATTTTGTGTATCAATAGCGTTTTCAATATTTTGTGATACATACTTTGATGTTTTTCAGTTCAATCTATCAAAAGAACTAAACATTCCTTAACAAGTAACACCTTCATAAGCTTAGTTTTCGCTTATACAATAAAAAAGATGTATTTATCCTTCCATAATACGTGTAGTCTATATTTTTTTATAACATAGGACTTAAGAGATAAAAAAACGTATATTTGACTATAGTGATAGTCAAATTATTAAACATAATAAAGCCATTCAGTGTCAATACGTAAATTTTAGTATATTGTTTTTAAATAAAAGAACTATTTTTTTAGCAATTTCGTTTGTATTTTTGGAACAGTAATATCACCACAAAAAAATGTGCATTGGGAAATTCAACAATAACAATATGAATGTCAAATTATATCTTAAAGTGCTAACTAAGAAAAAAAAATGAAAGTGTTATTTCTTTTTAAAGCAATAGTCTAGTGGTCGCAAAGTCAACACCCAAAAAAGAAAAATTTGTAAAATAAAAATAGTTTTACATTGGCTATTTCTTAAAAAAAGCTTTGTCTCATACTTATTTTAAAAAAGTCAATAAAAAAATGTAAACATTCCACCAATGTGAAAAATTGTTTTAAATTTCCTTGAAAAATAAAATTGTGTCAGATTTTTATTTATGTTGTTTTAAACACGATTCCAAGTTGTCAACGACAAGCCAATTTCTTATTTTACTTTTAAAATAGATTGTTTGCATAGATTTAAATAAAGTAAAGAAAAGCAAACGCTAGTTTATATTTTATAATATGTAGCCAAAATGGTTCTGGTCGTCCATGCATCTTGAATAACAATAGCTATTCTACCTGTATGTTCATATTTGTGTTTTAGTGAGCTTCCATCTTGAGTCCAATTAATAATCGGTTGAGATAAAGTTAGATGCCCTCTTGCTAATCTTAGATACGCTACTTCTGGTTCTTCTCCATGGACATTTTCAGAAGGACAAACTTTGTCCCAATGCTTTGCAAAATGAGTCGCAGCTGTCATAGGACTTGAGAAATGCAATCCCTCAGTTTTCATTAACTGTTCAAATTTATTGACTATATCTGTATAGCGTTTGATGTAATCATTTCTTACACTTTCATCTTGCATAAATGTTTCTAGTATTTCTGTTTCTTTCCTTGTTATTTCTGCTTTTCGTTTTGAAGATCTAGTTTCTATGTTTATCATTTTAACTAACTCGTAATATATGTACTCCCCGCATGCACAAAAATCCGAGATGTTATCAACTTGTTTTAATTCTGCAAAAATCGTAGCTATTTGAATATATTTTCTCATTTTAGAATTTTTCCAAAAAACATCATGTATACGTTTAATCTCAAAAGGTTTTATATTAGCAAAAATAGGTTTACCATTAATTTTAACATCTCGTAAAGAATCAAGTTTGAATAATTTTGAAAGTGTGATTTCTTTTTCAACGATCTCTCTATCAAGCTGAAGATCAAAACTTTTCAAAACTGATTTAAACTTAACAGATTTAACAAGGTCTTCAAGATCACTGAATGTTAAGAGTTTACTCCTAAGGAGTTCAGTCTTATCCATAATTTCATCTTTATCTTCTTTGCTCAGTTGAGCATAAGCAATAGGATGAATTTTTAAGTGGCCATTAAGATCATAAAAGCAATAAATGTAGCGGAAAAAATCTTCATCATTTCTTTTTGTGTCGTTCTGTCGAACCCAGTCTTCTGCTTCCGTTACTGTCTTCGTAAGTTTTAGAACGCTTAATAGAGCATTAAATTCACATTCATTATACTTTTGTAAATATTCGATTCTATCTGACATGTTATTTAAAACACTAAAATGTGTAAATAAATAGCTGTAAGATAAAATTGTGGGATGTAAGTAAAAAAAAATATATATAAAAATTAACGAGTGAATTAAAAAATTAAGCCTGATTGGACTTTAGAAAAACTATTTTGAATCTTTAGGAATCCACCAAGTGTGATGTTTTGGTATGTCATCTGGCTTATAAAGGCTTTCCACAGAAAAACCTTCTATGTCAAGTCCAACAGTAATATTTTTTTTCCAGAGAAGTATTGCTTCGTCTAAAACCTTCAGGGCGTCACTTTCTGTTATTTCTTGGACTAAATTGATATTTTGACTGTTTGAAGAATCGATTACTTTTATCTTTCCAAATTTGTCTAAAATAAACTGCAAAGCGGATCGATATTTTAAAGCTCTAGGTCCTTCTTTCGGTTCAAAAAAATAGCCGAAATGTAAGAGCACGGACAATATTTTGTGAATGTTTTTGTCTAAGCCAGAACCTATTTGTTCAATTTCCTCCTTTGTAAACTTTGCTTTCGTTTCACAAGCAGAGTACAACGTGTCCAACACATTTGTACACAGCTTAGTGCATTTTTCTTTCTCAATGTCGCAATCTTCTAAATCTTTAAGAGCACTGATAATGTCTTGTAAACGCTTTTCTTTTTCAGAGGACATTACCTGGCCTTTAAACTGTGAAAAAAAAATTGGTATATATATTGCATCAAGTTTATAGTGAACATTTGAAACACAACTTACTATTAAAGAAATTACAATTTATTTTTTAAATCGAAGAAGCACACTATATTTTAAAGTGATTAAGTAATACGAAAGACGAATCGATGACCTGAGAATAAGCCACAAACGTCGCTGAAAACCTATCCAATTAGCTAGGGGTAAGGACTGAGAAATGTAGCCCAATGCTTTGTTATTTCCTCTATGCGGAAGTGTGACAAATAATTTTCCACGATCCCGTACTTTTTTCTCTTGTAGCATGTTACAAAACGCGAATATGCTTTTTTAGTGTCCCCAATGCGAATCACTTTAATTTCTCACATGATCGCGTGCGCTATCTAGCCTATTTATAAGAGGAGTAGTGCTTTTGTTTAAAACATATGTCCATGTGTCCAGCTCTCTATGTTGACATCAGGACTTTTTACGAATTTTATGTAGGCCAAACTCAGGCTTGACACCCTGCTTCATAGTACCGTCCGTGTGGAAACGAGCGTATGAGGAAACAACTAGGCTAAAGGGTAGCAAAGCAAGAATCCTTTGGGGTGCTTAAGGAGTGCGAGAGCATCCTCTTTGTACTGTGCGGAGTTGTCAAAAAAGCTCCCACAAACTTGTCACAATCCAGGAGCCATTCCTCAAGGGGCCGTTGAATAGATGGCAGGGGTCCAAAATGTGCGCGGCCTCTGACCGCGAGTCTGACCTCCCTTAAGACATAACAGAGAACATTGTTCTCGTTCAGGACGGTGAAAGGGAGCTCTTGTTCGCTTTTTTGCTGGCTTGGAGTTCCAACAGCCGAAGGCTCAACTCTACTTGATAGTTTCAAGTAGAAGAAGGAGGTAGGCCAAGATTAGGCAATGGTCTGTTTTGAATCATGCTATTGTGACATATTACCTTCTTTATAACAAACGTTTACGCGATTGATTCTATATAATAAAAAAAAATAAACAATCTCATTATCGACGTTATAGAGAAAGGAAAAAGAATTAGCAAAGAAACAAAAGCAGCGATATATTATGAATAACGTTATGATAAGTTTTACAAAACACAAGATAGCCTTATTCTAATTTTTTTATTGACAGACCTGAATTAAGTATTTTTAAAGCTATGTTTATCCAAACTTTATCAGTGGCAACCCACCCAAAAAAAGAGTTAACATCATTTGCTCCACCAATCCCCAAGTCGGCCAGCTGGAGTAACACTGTATTAAATGTAATAAGATTATTTATTCAGCAATTATACAATTTAAAAAACGCGTTTTTTAAAAAATCTTTTCTATCTATCTATCTATCTATCTATCTATCTATCTATCTATCTATCTATCTTAATAAACTTTTTTTTGTGACGGCACGCACCGGTACGGCGTACCGGCACCAATTTGAATGTGGGGGGAAATATTCTTGTAATACGTTAATCATTAATTTATTAGTTAAAAGTTAGGCTATCCATGGCTGAGTACTGGCACCTATTTTTTTACAAAAAATACGGTATATATATGTATATATATCATCTGTTCCCACATAAGCACCAAATGCGATCTTTGTATTTGTCCAATAAGCTATTAATAGACTCTACACTCCTCCTCATTTCTCTTGCTGCATGTATATTGATGCGTTTTGAAGAAAATACGAATAACAAATGAATATAATTAAGTTATTAACTAAAAATAATTAGCTTCTCGCTGGACGACAGAGGATGACGGTGAGCAGGGTATAACCCTGCCTGGTCGTGCAGTTTGCGCGCTGGACTGTCATTCGGATTTATCGATGGTCCTTGGTTCAAACTCTGCCCTTTTTGTCAAGTTTTAATTTTTTCAACTTGTCACATCAAAATGGTGTCGACTGGTGCGGACCACACCCCTTCACATGTGATGCCACCGCTCCAAAAAATATCTCGAGATATAATTATTATCTTTTTCAATGTATCTGCTTTTGCCAAGTTATTATTTTTCCAATTTGGTTGTCACCACTAAAATGGTGACGACTGGTGCAGACCGCACCCCTCACTAGGTCTAGAAAATTTATGTAAAATATTTTAGATGTTTCGGATGTTCCTACAGAATTGAAGATAATTTATTTCCTAGTCCAAACCTCCCCTAGGACGACGGGGGATGCAAGCTCACAGGGTTTGAACCCGGAACCATCGATAAATCCAAACGACAGCCCAGCGCGCAAACCGTGAGACCAGCCAGCCATCCTAGACTAGGTTTAAGTCTAGACTATATAGACTCTAGAAAAAGATCCAGAACTAAATCTATAGCCGAATCTAGACTAGAATTTAGACTAGATCTAGAAATATATAATGAGAATCTAGATCTACTACAGCTAGATCTAGGTCAATATTATGATCAGGATTACTACTGGTTATAGTGCACTTATGCTGTTCGCATCAGATACACTTCTTGATGTGATACTTCTGCTTAAATAATAAGTAAATCTGCACCTCTAAGCTATTAGAAGATAAACTATTTTCTTAATGGATTATAAATGTAAATTTTGTTCAAATTGTTTAATACAACTAAATCAAAATCTAGATCCATGTCTGGCCTCTATTTATTGTCATTTAGATTGTTGTCAAGTGTAGGCCTATAGCCTCATAAGGATGTGTGAAAACTGCGCGGTATATAAGTAATTTTTTTTAAAACTTAACTTACAATTGAAACGAAGTTCGTATGAAAATTCTTTTTAAAAACAACATTTGAATCAGTAGTCTATTCCATGAGTTAGTTAATAAATGGAAAATCTATTGTATAATGATCCATTGATAATTTTTCAATCGTGACCTTAGATGCACTTTTTGTGCACCAATGTGCAAATCTATGAATAAAGCTTGATTTATTAATGCATTTTTATTTATTTAATGAATTCATTAATTTAGCTTGTGAACTATTAGTAAGATTTACTTTCCCTGAAGTTTTTCATTGAAATGTGAAGTAATTTTAAAAAAAAATCTAATTGCATATATAATTTTATAAATTAGATAGTTCACTTTTGGAAAAAAAAACAACCTTGCGTCAGAACTATGAATGATGTAAAATATCATGATGTGCGATTTTCATTTTCTCTTCTAGTTTCTGAGATCTAAACGGGACGGACGGACAGAAAGACGGACAGACCGACGGACGGCCACACAAAAATAGTAGCGTCTTTTCCCCTTTTGGTGGCCCTTAAAAAAGAGCGAGATGTGTACATAACCTTGCATTCCGTAACTTTCTTTTTAAAAAATTGAAAAAGAGCTTACGAGCTTAATAAAATTCTAATATAATTTAGAAGAGCGATTTATAACAATCGTTTGGCGTTAACTTTTTATTCCCTTCAAAAAAAAAACATAACTCTAAAGTATTCATTATGTTTCTTAAACAAATCATATGAGCGAGCGAGGAATCGAGGTAAGTATAATAATACAATATCGTCAAAGAAAAATATTTCTTTTATTATACGTTGTGAGACTTAGTTCGACTATATTTGCCTTTGTAAACACGAGATGATCACGAGGGCTAATAAACATTTGCGCACGAGTTCTTATTGCCTTTGCAACTCATTGTCCAATAAATGCTCTAAAAAATTCATCATGCAAAGATCGCATACAAACCATAGAATCGAGATATTTACTAAGCTTAGATTAACTCACGCTGACTATCTGTCTCCAATCCCTAGTAAACCTTTATTTTTGCTCGGAGGGATGGGAGATTACGACTACTGATAGTGTGTACCTCTTTGCTTTGGACATTCATGCTGAAAATATTAAAACCTGCTTTTTTTATTCACATTGCTGACCAAAAATTTTGCCTGAAAACAAACACTATATGTAATCAATATATATAGTTAAATAAACTTTATATCAGTTGATTTTGTATAGAAAACCATACAAATATTGTTGTAATCCTGACATGCACACCGCCTACCAAGATAGTGCAGAATACGCGCTCCATTAGTGACTAGACTAGGAAGGATGTTGACATTAGAGAAGAGAGAACGATTTCCGCCCAAGTCTAGAAACCGATAGGAAGATGATGAGCTCGAGGCAGATGTCCTATGTGTTTGTCATGTCTCCATGTAAATTAACATCTATACCTCGTTGAGTTTCCTCCCTTAAGTTTTTACATTATATAGCCGACCTTTGGATTTAAAAAAAAGTTATGTTTATATTGAGTAAGGAATTAATTTTTGGTTTTAAAAAATGTAGCAATAATTTTAAGCCCGGTATTTACCTCCTCTACCACCTATAACAAGTTTGTTGTCATGCTGGTATTATGTTTCAGAAAAGTTCCATCTTGTATCAATGCTACATTTGCCTGGCCCTTCTACATACGTTTGTTTGCTAACCTTAGATATGTTTCTTCGCTAGCTATTTTAGGACAAATCTTGACCGCATGCTTAACGGAATGATTTTCATATGTCATAGGACTTGAAAAATGTAAGCTATTCGTTCTCACCAATTGTGAACATTCATCTACAACTGTTGATGAATGACGACTAATCTAAATACTTTCGCTATCTTTCCGAAAATCCTAGTCTTGTTTTTAATAATCACGCCACAACTCAAGCGAAATTTAACCTTCTTATGAAACAAATAACTTTTTACGTCAAAGTGCTAATAGTGCCAAAACATCATTAATAACGTATTTCTAAGTACTATTAGATCTCTTTATTTTTTTTTTTTCTGTTTAAAACAAAATGGTAAGTGATGTTATTGGATTTAAACCTATCGGTGTTAGGCTCCTCTTTGTGAATAAATTTTAATAGATCATTTTTTACGTCTATGCCTCTACTGAAGTACAGATAGCACAAATAAGGCTTTCTATGATTAACTAATACACACAGCATCTATGCTTTTCTGACACAGAGAAAACTACGCTGGCTCGGGCATGTCACATCACAACATGCCATATGGAAGAATTCCTTAAGACATCCTATACGCTGAGCTTATGGAAGGAGTCAGACCCAAGGGCTGCCCAAGACTAACCTACAGAGATGTCTGCAAGCGAGACACGAGAACCTCAGGCATCATCCAAAGAAGGTGGCAGGAGATAGCCCAAGACCGGACAGAGACTATACGTGCTGGTACGAACTTCGCCGATAAAAAAAAATGAAGCTGCATCAGTCAATAGAAAGAAAAAGAAAACTGCCATGTCAGCCATTCCTATGACAGATGCTGCTCCAGAATAGGCTTGATCTGTCACTCCAGATTCTGCACTATCTCAAGACTAAAAAAGCCAGTGGCTCATCTGGATGTGTCTATTGTCTTCCGAGACAGAAGGAGCCACATATATAATGCAGTGCTTCCACTTAGCTAAGATCAGTCATAGAGTCTATATGGGTAGTAAAGATCTAATTATAGAATATAATTATATCATTCAAATTTAATACTTGTTTTTAGACTTGGCTATATAAGAGAACCATCCCTACAGACTAATTCTACATTACTTTCTTTAATTATAGACCGTACAAATTTTACAAACCCTTTGTATATATCTCACAAGTATTTGACATTTCCTTCTCAATTAGAAAGGTACTAATGGAGTAAACATTTCACACAGTACAGAATTATTTTAAAACCTTTTTTTTCTATCACATGGAAAAGCAAATATTATTATGAATATTTAATCACATTCGCATTTTAAAAACAAAATTGTATACACTAATATTTAAACAAAAAAAAAAATTTAGAATTGTAAAACTGAATATACTAAACTGTTGGGCCATAATGTTGAGTGTAACGATCAATTCTAAATGACAAATTCCTTAAGATAGAAAACAAAATAATAAAAATGAAAAGTAGCGATAAAAGAAAAAAAAAACAGTCAAATAAAAAAAATGTAAAGAAACCAGAAATACAAAAAATACATTAGTCTAGGATTTCTTATGTAAATTATTTTGAATAAGGATAATAGTATCCTTATTACAAAAATGGGGTATTTTTTATCTAGATCAGACAACCTGGTAGTGTGATATGCAATAATAGTTGTCTCTCCATAGTCTTGGGTTTGAATCTTGCCCGCTCCATCCATAGTCATCCTGTTTGAATTTTTGCAATTAGAAAAAAAGTCTGTAACTATATCTACATTTTAAAGTGTACATTTTATATCCTATCTAGTTGATTTCAATTATTTTTTTAAAGAAGTATATTTACAATTTTAGAATTAGTCTATAGATCTTGTAGAACTACTTTTTGTTTATCTTTCAGATGTTATATAGATGCATTAACTTTTATTTAAATCTATGTAGGCCTATATCTAAACTCTAAAGATGGATCTAGTATAAATTAAATTGTTTATAAATCTAGACTAGAAGCTAATGTGAATTTAGATGTAGATATATATTTTCTACATTACCTAAGATCTAATTAGTTATGGTAGTTTACATAGATCTACACCAGTCTAACTTTTAGATTTAAATTTACCGTTGTAGCTTAAGTTATTTAAATAGTGCAGATGTTAATTTTAAAAGAAGATAATTATGTTCTATGCATTTTAAGTGTCAATCTAGACATGCATGTTAATCATTGAACTAAACTTTTCATAAGTC
>JASAOG010000009.1:7032500-7092500 GCA_030265305.1 Biomphalaria pfeifferi | reverse complement strand
AGACACACACACCCACACACCTCTCTCTCTCCCTCTCTCTCTCTCTCTCTCTCTCTCTCTCTCTCTCTCTCTCTCTCTCTCTCTCTCACAAATACAAATATATAACTTAACACATCAATTGATAGCAGAAGTAAGAGTAGAATGAAGCATGCATTAGACTTACCGTACACACACACGCTTATACACTAAAATAGCAAATGTTTTGTCCCTTGTCATTAAATCAGAGGTTGAATTGTACAAAACTTTTACTATCAGAACACATACAAACATACACACGTGGTCAAACGGCCAGTAGTACAGTACCTACGTAATGTACTATTATTATTCCTAGCTATAATAAGTCTTACATCGTAAGAGGAGGATGTAATATTGTACATTAAATATAGTCTACGCTTAGGCCTTACACTCTCCCCAGGTCCAGTGTAATGCTAGTTTTAGCCTATTTAGAAGTTTAATAAACCTGAGGATTTGCGAAATAAATTATCATTTCCCTCCTTCATTGTCAAAGAATATGTCGCTAACAGAGCTGTGTTCCTAGTTGTGGTCTCTGTTCTTATATCGAACATTCCGAACGACATTAACGAAACACTGAGATCGAGAAATAAAAAGCCAAGAGTTTCTCATTTAGTTTTACTATTTTATGAAACAATTTGCAAAAGAACAAATGTGAGTAACTCTTTAATTCTTTCTGATTTGTGTTAAGCAGAGTTACTTTTTCTTTTCTAGTGTGAATGAGTGACATAAACCTAAAGTCTAGACCAGGGGTCGGCAACCTTCGACTCGCGAGCCACATGCGGCTCTTTTGTATATTAAGCTGTGGCTCTTTAGTTCCATACTCAAATATTATTTATTTTATCGAAAATGAATCGATTAACCTAAATTTAGGCACCGAGTCAATCTCTCGGCCACTTGTACTTGCTTTTCACCGCACCCCCTCCCCATGTCTTCAAATGTAACATATTTACAGGTGGAAGAAACTCTACTTCTGCCTTATCAATGCTATAGATACGTCTTGCCACATCCAAGACACGACTCAACAAGCTGGCTTTCTGTCAGGTATAGGTCTTCTCAATGATTGCTAGCACTCTCGTCACAAACTAGGCTCGATTCACGAGAGACGTGCAAAAATGTCTTCACACAATAAGATCGGTATAAACTTGTTTCACTAGCAACTGATGGAGCCAGAAGTAGGACATGAACAAATAAAAAAGAATCTGCGAGTCTCCACGCATGTCTTACGTTTCACTGCCTACTCCAGCATGAAGTGCTGGTCAATAAGCGCTCTACCATCGTCAGTGTAAAAAGTTCTTAAACGAAATGGAGACTCAGTATTCTGACTTTCTTCTTGCCAATAAAGTGCGATGGCTTTCTACAGGTATGGAGTTGAAACTTCCATCTTTGTGCTTGAATGAAATAAATACATTCCTAAATCAGGATGGTATTAATCACCGTAAATTAGAGAACGACAAATGGTTGCTAAAATGTTACTTTATGATGGATTTAGCAGTAAATAAGTTGAATCTAAAACTACAAGAAAATGAAAACCCAGCCGATGTTTTGGTAGAACCGGGGTCCCGAGTTAGAATCTTGTTGAAGAATGGGATTTTTAATCGCAGGATTTTTTGGCGTTTCTAAATCCACCCAGCTCTAATGGGTACCTGACATTAGTTGGGAAAGGTAAAGGCAGTTGGTCGTTGTGCTGGCCACATAACACACTTGTTAACCGTGGGTCACAGAATGATATGACGTTTACATCATCTGCCGTATAGATCGAAAGGTCTGAAAGGTAAACTTTATTTTACTTATCCATAGCAGTAATAAATAAAGCAATATCGCGATAAAACCATTGCAACTGTTGACATGAGTTACTTTAGCACAGTTATTAAAAAAAATCATAGATGAATTTGTTGAGAGATTTGAGCATTTCAAAATCAACAAAACCATTCTAGCATTCATAGTTAATCACCTCAACACAAATATTAACGAAATCAACATTGAGCCATTTGGAATTGATACTGGACTTAAGAAAGTAAAGCTTTCCGGAGTGGAGAATTAGCAGATTTGAAAAGAAGGTTTGAAAATTTAAAGGTCCAGAAATGTATATACGTAACGCAACAAAAGTGAATAGCTTTTAAAGAAATGCCGCGAAATGAGGCACTTATATTCGACGCATTGAATAGTCTTCCAGACTGCTACAGTGAAGTGAAAAGGTTGGCAATTGGAGTGCTAACTTTATTTGGATCGACATCTTCATGCAAGCAAGCGCTCTCTTGCTTGAATATAATTAAAAGTAAAGTAAGAATCAACCTAACAAATGAAAATTTAGAGTCGTGTTTGAAACTAAAAACAACACGTATCCAGACTTTCTAAAACCAAAGCCATCGCTCCCATTTAATTTGTTTGCTGTATTGTTTGGTTGTTGAAGTACAAGTTAGTGTTGTATGTAAATGCTTTATTCTTTTAATATATTCACTCACGTAATAAGTAATGATCTAATAATGCCATATATATATATTACCTAACCTGTTGTGAAGCACTAAGTCATATAGAAATAATTATTTTTTTTATGAATAAATAGATTCGTTTTTATTTATTTAAGAACTTTATTTATGCCAGTGCTATTTATAGTTGGCAAGACAAAACTTTGTGGCTCTTTACAAACTTTGAAATTTTGTAAATTTTAATTTTTGGCTCTTCTGACTCAAAAGGTTGCCGACCCTGTCTAGTGTTAGAAATGAACATCTTCCATTTGTAAGAATGGAAGCAGGTCTATCTGCAACTGACCAAAATCTACCCATGCCACGTATGCGGCCGAGTCCATAGGGAATGAGAAATGTGCTAATCTTCGATCACGAAGGAGGAGCTCTATATAAAGATTGTTGTTTTTTTTTTAATTTGCGTAACCATAGTTTACTAATAGGTCTGAAATACTTCAGAGTTGGTCAATATTTCTATTGATTCTCTAGAGGGAATTAGTTCAAAGAAAAGTTCCGGAGTAGGTGTCTCTGAAGACATATTTTAGCGTCTCCTTCAACTTGACCTATCACTTAGTCTGTTTGACCTTTGGGGCACCACACAAGATATTTTTTTTGTGTTTATCCATTCCTCTCTGTCTTTTGCTTGGATAGAATCGTATTCAATGGCAGACCCATCTATTTATTTATGTTGTCTTCCTATTGCTTTATCTGTCTGCCTTTTCTTCTTTCTTCCAGTACTGAAGGAATGTCTTTGTGAGCCCTGAGTTTCTTGTAATCAAAGGAGTAGTGAGAAAACGTGCTACCTGGACAAGGTACATTTTGGCGCCCCTTAACCAATTTTAGTACCATCACATAGAAATATAAGCTTTGTGTGGCGCCCTCTTGAGGGTAGCGCCCATGCATGTGCTCCCAAAGCCTCCCTCACTACGCCTCTGCTTGTAATATGGCCATTAAGTTTTAGTTAGCCTTTTTTTTCAAGTAGTTAGCAGGTCATCGCTCTACTAAGTCTGTCTCTATATCTCTTCGTTTTTGACGTGGTCATCATATGTGATTTTTAAGATCTTTCCTAAACAGTATATATTTAGTAAGTATTTGAAAAATGTACCATTGTTGTAAATCCAGTTAGTTATATTTTTTTAAAAACTGTTCTCAGATTTTCAGCTGTGTACATATAGTTCGTCCATCATAGTTTGATGATGATCACCTTTTTATCCAGAGGGCTAAAGGCTTTGCACATTGGTTTTATGCCTCCTCATGTGGCTGTTGAGACCTATGTCAGTCCTGAAATGTTTATGAGGCATAGAGCAATGTAGGGAGGGTGACGGCTCGATAGATTTCCTAGCTTTGTACTTGTGGTGATACCACGTCTGTTCCAGGCGTTTAAAGACAGTCTGCCATAGGATACACTGGCCTTGGCGATACGCAGGTCCCTTTCATTATAGATCTTTCCATTTCTGGAGAGTGTCCTGCCACGATATTATAGCTTTTATATAGTTTATATCAGTGATGCCCAAAATACCGCCCTCGGGCCAGATCCGGCCCGCGACGTCGTTCCATCCGGCCCGCCGAAACGTCAGCACAGAGCGTAGAAAATCTTCCTCCTTCCGAAAATAAAAGATAAAAATGTATTTTTCCCTATGTTAGGATAGTCAAGCGTTCATAGATAGATTGCTACCATGACCTTTTAAACTTAAATTTGAAATCTTCCTGGAAAAGTGAACGGATGTTTATTTTTTTTTTAGGAACATGCTAGTGAGTCAACATCTTTGTTTGATAAGATAATGTGGATGTTTTTAAAAAGAAAAACATAGTATGAAACAGGCATATCTTGAACCTCTTAACTCTTGGAATTTATGGTATTAACAGCAATGTTGAAAAAATAGAGGAGTTCTTAGCTATAAGAAGGATGCATGGGACCATCACGCAAAGACCTGCACAAAAAGGTTTCAACCATCATAAAGGATATTTTTCTTGGGAGAAATTTATGGGAGTGACTACTGATGGCGCCAGAAGTATGGTTAAATTCCACTGTAGACTGGAAGCAAGAGTTATTTAAAAAGTTGTCGAGTCAGAAGGAGCAGGGTGTCTGCAGCTTCATTGCTTTATTCACCAACTAGCACCTCTGTGACAAGGGTTTGAACCTGGAGCATATGATAGGGTACTAAAACGTTTTTTTTTAAATCTCTATTTGAGATAGAGCATTTAAACCAAGTATCTCAACTGAACTACCACACAAAGTTGTCTGATTTGGCTATTTTAGGAGACATTACGTCACATCTGTATGAACTCAATATCAAACTACACGTTGATTTCTCTTAGCATGTCTTATGCTGACATAAGCGCTTTCGAACACCATTGCAGCTCTTCATTCAGCAGCAGAAGGGGTGCATCTTTTCAAGTTCTAGCCTGTACCACTCTACACAAATACAAGCAGCTCAATATGTCTATACTAAAAGATGAAAAAAAACGATCTTATTTCTGAGGCCAATGAAAGTTTTATCGATTTTCACATTTTTAAAATAAGTTAATTAAAAATGTGAAAATCGATAAAACTTTCATTGGCCTCAGAAATAAGGCGGCAGTAAGCTGCCTCTCGACCACGCTTCCGAAGCACATATCACCCGACAAGGCAGACCTTTTTTTCTGTCAATCTCTAGTATTAGGAATGTCTGATGCACATTTAAGATTACAATACATTTCCTCTAAAGAACACCTCCATTTCATCTCCGCCTATGAATCTCTAACGAGCTAGCTCCAGGCGCCTTGACTCTGGGCGAGCCTATTTCCCCAACGTCTTGCCTATTTGCTTGGCGTCTACTGTTAATAGTCAGAGAGATGTTTCTTTTCTCTTTTCGTAGGGTTTCCAAAAAAAAAGTAAAAACAAGAAAAAAAAAACAACTCAAACATGTTATTGTGACATCTTTTTATTTATTCAATTAGTTTTATACCTGAATAATGTCATAATTCATTATGTAGATATGTTTGTCTTTCTTCCCCTTTTTATTTTATTTATAATGCGTCAATCTAGTCGTGCATGTCAATCAATGACTTAAACTCTGCTAATTCAGGCAACCCATTCCATTCTCTAATGGCAGTAGGGAAGAAGGAGCCCTTGTATGAATTTGCTCTAGTGTATGGAATAAGAAATGTGCCTCTATCTTTGTGTCTTTCTAAATATTTCATTAGGTTTAGTTTTTCTATTTGTAAAGTTATGTTTTCCTGTTTGATGTAGTAGAGCTACTTGACTTTTTGTTCTTCTGTCCTGAAGTGTCTCTAAGTTTAGTGATTTTACTATCGGTGTTACTCTAGTCAAATTTAAATATTTGTTTGTTATAAATCTCACTGCTTTATTTTGTATTTGTTCTAGTTTCTTGATGTTTCCCTGAGTCGAAGGTCTAAAACAGAGGATGCATATTCTAATATTGGACTAACGAAAGTTAAATGAGTCCATATAATCAAAATATTACATTGACCTGTTTTTTTTTTGTAAATGTTTAAAAGCTTCAGGAATTCCAGCTGATTAAAAAGTTTGATCATATAAAAAATTAAACACACACACACAAACAATAAAAGCATTTAAAAAACACAATTATACAAAGACATTTAACAACTTAAAATAAAACAAAGTATCAAAAATTTAATTAAAAATTATTTTTTTTGCTTAAACGGATAATAAATTCAGCTTTTGAGATCAATGTCCTAACGACTTTAGTTACTGAACCAAAGCTATAATTGTGTAAATTTGTATCTATCGGTACTTTCCTTGTATTAAAAAAAAAGATCTAGTTCTACCTAAACTTCTAACTTAGATTTGGGATCCTTGTTCTGGCCTTACCATTCACCAAGATTCTATGAGGTTGTGACATGAATAGAGGTATTTTATAAAAGAAAAAAAAAACTTGTTTAAGTTCACCATGGCTTCAAAACAGTTCACATCTAGTTTTATATCAATTTTTTTTCTATACCTTTGAATTCTTAAATCAGAATGATACATAAACATTTAAGATAAGAACTATCCTAGATGTCCCAATTGTTATTATCACGATATGTAACTACTTAAAAAAAATAGATGCCACTCTAATAACAATTCGTGATGCCTAAATAAGAAGAGTATTCTAGATGCCTCACTATAATGTATCCTAGATGTCACAATATGATGTATCCTAGATGTCACAGTATGATATAGCCTCACTATGATGTATCCTAGATGTCACAACATAATGTATCATAGATGTCTCACTATGATGTATCCTAGATGTCACAGCATGATGTATCCTAGATGTCACAATATGATGTATCCTAGATGTCACAACATGATGTATCCTAGATGCCTCACTATGATGTATCCTAGATGTCAAAAAATAATATATCATAGATGCCTCACTATGATGTATCCTAGATGTCACAACATGATGTATCCTAGATGCCTCACTATGATGTATCCTAGATGTAACAATTTGATGTATCCTAGATTCTTTACTATAATGTATCCTAGATGTCACAACATGATGTATCCTAGATGCCTCACTATGATGTATCCTAGATGTCACAACATGATGTATCATAGATGGCCCACTATGATGTATCCTAGGTGTCACAACATGATATATCCTAGATGTCTCACTATGATGTATCCTAGATGTTACAACATGATATATCCTAGATGCCTCACTATGATGTATCCTAGATGTCACAACATAATGTATCCTAGGTGTCACAACATGATATATCCTAGATGTCTCACTATGATGTATCCTAGATGTTACAACATGATATATCCTAGATGCCTGACTATGATGTATCCTAGATGTCACAACATAATGTATCATAGATGCCTCACTATGATGTATCCTAGATGTCACAACATAATATATCATAGATGCCTCACTATGATGTATTCTAGATGTCACAACATGATGTATCCTAGATACCTCACTATAATGTATCCTAGATGTCACAATATCATGTATCATAGATGCCTCACTATGATGTATCCTAGATGTCACAATATGATGTATCCTAGATTCTTTACTATAATGTATCATAGATGTCATAACATGATGTATCTTAGATGCCTCACTATGATGTATCCTAGATGTCACAACATGATGTATCATAGATGGCTCACTATGATGTATCCTAGGTGTCACAACAGGATATATCCTAGATGTCTCACTATGATGTATCCTAGATGTCACAACATGGTGTATCCTAGATGTCACAATATGATGTATCCTAGATGTCACAACATAATGTATCATAGATGCCTCACTATGATGTATCCTAGATGCCTCATTATGATGTATCCTAGATGTCACAATATGATGTATATTAGATTCTTTACTATGGTGTATCCTAGATGTCACAACATGATGTATCCTAAATGCCTCACTATGATGTATCCTAGATGCCTCACTATGATGTATCCTAGATGTAACAATATGATGTAGCCTAGATGCCTCACTATGATGTATCCTAGATGTCACAATATGATGTATCCTAGATTCTTTACTATGATGTATCCTAGATTTCACAACATGATGTATTATAAATGCCTCACTATGATGAATCCTAGATGTCACAACATAATGTATCCTAAATGACTTACTTTGATGTATCCTAGATGTCACAATATGATGTATCCTTAATGACTCACTTTGATGTATCCTATATGTCACAATATGATGTATCCTTAATGACTCACTTTGATGTATCCTAGATGTCACAATATGATGTATCCTTAATGACTCTCTTTGATGTATCCTAGATGTTGTCACGTAGTTTAGACAATTTTTTTGCTTTCTCCTAACTCTGTTTTTTTATCCTCTACTTGTAGTACTAGTTTCGTGGACTTAATTCTTCAGTAGAACTTTTTGATTCGTGTTAAGGGTGAGTTACTTCCTGTGGGATATCTCTTATTGTACATTGGTTGAGCTTGTCACTATTTCTAGTTTTAGAGTTAAAGTTGAGTTTTGTGTTTATTTCGTTTATAGGGCGCCAGTGTTGGAGTTGTATGCTAGTGTGGGCGTCGCTTGTCGTCTTAGAAATATATATTATAGTCTTGAGTGTCAGTAGCAAGGTGCTTATGTGAATTATTGAATAATAACTAGCTATATATGTTAAATATATCTATTATCTATTCATCATTCTATCATTCTCATTGTACATATACATCTATCAGTATCATACAATAATTTTTTTTTGTTATTTAAACTATCCACATAGTTGGTTACTCTATGTACGACTGTGTGTAAATGATGTTCTTGTCAGGACCTTAATTGTATACAGGTATTTAACAACACAAATAGCTCCTAAACATGACAGATGTCTAAATGCGATGTATCCTAGATGCCTCACTATGATGTATCCTAGATGCCTCACTATGATGTTCCCTAGATGCCTCACTATGATGTATCCTAGATGCCTCACTATGATGTGTCCTAGATGCGTCACTATGATTTATCCTAGAGGCCTTACTATGATGTATCCTAGATGCCTCACTATGATGTATCTTCCACTTTCTTATCTTACAAGAAAGCGATAAATACCTACTAAGTATCTATGGCCAACAGCGAGGTCTAGTGGAAATAATTTTCAGGATATAAGTTCAGGCAATATAGTCGTGTGGTGTAAGGTTCCCTTTCAGACCTTGTGGTCTAAAGGGCAGATGATGTAAATGTCATCTGTTTCATCTGTGGCCAGCACAACAACCAACCGCCTTTACTTTTTCCAAGTAATTTCAGGTACGCATTATAGCTCAGACTCAGAGGCGCCCGAAGATCCCGAAAAAAAAAATTCAAGGCTTCACCAGAATTCGGACCCGGGACCCTTCGCCTCCAGTCATGCCGCTATCTCGAACAAATTTTACTTGTTTTGACGTAGGAAACGTAAAAAATGAAACATTTTATTATAAATAGTACCTATGTCTTTAAAACGACAAAATTATTGCATTTATCAAATTAAAAGCTAAATAAGTGATGATAAAAAAATTCCAATTCAATAAAGATAAAGATACTACAATCGCATGAATTAAAGCTGAAAATCGGGACTTGTGAAATAAGACCTTGAGGAGTGTCGCCAGAGAATTCCGACCTTATCCTCTAGTATACTCAAGAAACCAGAACAAGACACTAGCCCGAAATTCAGACTTATGTAGAAAAACTATATATAGAGCTGCTTGATCTGGCAAACCACTTGGCAGATCACCTGATACAGTGAACTAGTCGTCTAAGTGATCATAATAAAGCATGAGAAGAGAATATATGGACACATCCGCCTACAGAAGTCTTAAATCAATTAGCCATTGACATGCTGTTTCAAAATTATAGTCACGCCCGCATATAACTAAAGCTTGTATATTACTTGGCTGTCCATGTCACTTCCTGTTACTGTCTTACCAAATTTACGACCTGATTGAAAAAGTAAAATAATAACTTATCCCGTACTTCGTCAGTGGGTAGATATAAATAGGTCAAGAAAGAAAAGAGATTGCCACTTTATTTCTTTATAGAGAAAAAATGTTGTTTTCGTCAGTTCTGTTTTGTTGCACTGTGCTGGTCCTCGCCGCTGAGGCTACACAAGAAAAGGAGGTGAGTAGGAAAGGTTCCATAACTCTGCAGAACTTTTAACAATAGTTTCTTACTTCCCTTTGATTGCTTCCTTGGGTTGACGTTCTGCTGCGCGATTCTCTCTACAGTATTTTATGTAATTTTCTGTGTTCAATAATTAATAATTAATATTCGCTCTAATTTTGGTAATCTGGAAGAGATGAATGTATGGCAATGTAGGCTATTAGATGGAGGCTTGAGTTTGAGGAGACAACTATTCTACTATCTCCGGTATCGTTAAAATTATATGTACAGAAAGATTGTGTGGAGTTAGGTTTACCAGACGTCCGGCAAAAGGAGGACATGTCTACATTTTTTTTTCTCTTTCAATGTTTACATCTCTCTGCCTCGCGTTTCTCTTTTTTTCTCTTCTGTCACAGGAAATCAAAGACTAAAATCAGCGACTTCTCTTTTGCCTTACCATGCTATGTCATCTGTACATTAAAGAAAAAGAGAGAAGCTTTCGTACCTTACTGAACTGATCACTTCCTAAGTCAGTATGCATCATAAACCCAACGATAATAATTGAAAACAGGGCCGGCCTTATATATACTCTAGCCTTAGCAGTTACAAGTTAGCCATATGCATCAATACTGTAATATTTATTTCCCAAAATCAAAATTCATCTCTGATTTCTCTCCCTCTCTCTACGTCAGACAACATGCTACACCACTTTCAAGAAGAACATTAAGACCTATCTGTTTAAAACTTTTTAAGATTAACTGTCATTGTAGCTGTCGTTTTTGTTTGTAATGTTGTTACAGCGCCTTGAGCCTATATTTTGTTTGTTAACAGCACTTTATAAATAAAATTATTATTATTATGTATGTATGTATATATACACATATAATATAATACTTTTTTATAATACATTAGAAAATGTGTTTTACAATTGTGCAATAACAATACATAATTAAAGCGTACATTTGTACAATAGCACACAAAATATACATGAATGCTTCAGTTTCTGTTTTATTGGTTCAAGTTTTATTGAGAACAATGAATATGTGTAAGTTTTCAACTTGATCCGAGACTGGGAAGTGGTTGAAATTACGTGTCAAACAGAATTGCACAAGTCAGACAGTCACAAAAAAAAAGTGTGCTATATAATATTAGCTTTTTTTATAGACTATAAAGCAAAACAGGAAGTTAAATAAATGTAACAGCGAATGTATAAAATAAAACAGTAAGTTTAATAAATGTAACAGCGTGAAGAGCTATCAATATACATTGCATATTCAACAATATATAAAAAGTAAAGTTTCCCATTCTGAACTTGCGATCTATATGGCAGATGATGTTAGATTATCTGTTTCTTTGGCAAAGGGTTAATGAGCAGGGTGTCATGTGGCCAGCACAACGTCCAACCACTTTTACTTTTCCCCAACTCAAGTCAGGTACCCATTAGAATTGTGTGGACTCAATCTCGATATTTAAAATCACAATGTAACCGAGATTCGGACCCAGGATCCCAGGTTTCGAAGCCAAGCGCTTAACCACTTAGCCTCCTCGCCCCCTCAACAAAGTATGTTAAGGATATAAGTATTCATTAAAAACTCTTGAAATATTATTATTGCAACAGATGACTTTTTATGTACCAATAGTGTGCACAATATTAATAGCTTGGCATAAAATTATTTAAATACTTGTGAATCGAAAACTCAAATTAAATTTTTTAGGCTTATGCATTTATAGTACATTGGAACACTTTTCCTCTTCACAGTTAAACAAATGCACAATTGAAAAAAATAGATGGTCAGTATTCACCTTCCTCTTATCAGTTGATGCCATCTAATCGTCACCCAAGTCTAGAATAAAATATAAAATAATTTCGAAAATGATTCATTAAACATAGACAGCAATGTACAGAACTAAACAAACAAGTCTAAATTTAAAAAAAAAAAACACTTTATTTTCATAGGCACCCAGGTTTAATCGGACTGGCTGCTTTTGAACATCCCGAGTTCAAACCCTAACCACTGCCTTCTCCTGCAGTTCTAAAGGAGCTTTGGGCTTGGATATTCATTTCTGTCTTATGGCATATCTTTGTGAACCTGAAACCAGGAGGAAATGAAGAGGCAATCAGATCAAGCGATGAGAAGACACCATCAAAGAATGGAAATGCCTGCCGTTGAAAGAGATTTTGTGTTTATTAAATCAAACAATTAATTAACGTGAGAAATAAAACTTTGAAATACAAGGATTTCTATTTCTATTTCATTCTCTAATCACATATAAAACAAGGTTACAAAAGCCAGTTTGTGTGGAAACATTAACGGCATTAACGTCTCACTAACTTAAGTTTGTGATGTCGGATTTTCAAGTTTGATACTTATAGACCATGACACCAAGTGGTTGAACATTTGAATCATAGCAGCAGGAAGGTGACAAGGTTATTAATAGAAGATGGTGAAGAACATTTGAATCATAGCAGCAGGAAGGTGACAAGGTTATTAATAGAAGATGGTGAAGAACATTTGAATCATAGCAGCAGGAAGGTGACAAGGTTATTAATAGAAGATGGTGAAGAACATTTGAATCATAGCAGCAGGAAGGTGACAAGGTTATTAATAGAAGATGATGAAGAACATTTGGAGAAACAGTCAGGCCCAGACGGGGATTCGAACCACTGACCCCGACCCGGCGCCATCGCCTAGCAGCGACCAAGTACAAAATGAACATCCACATTAGGCATTAGGCGGCTTGGAGTGATGGTGTGTAATCACGTGACAGTGGAGGGTTTTGAGAGACCAAATAATTATAGTCGCTTCAACTCTTTTTTTTTTAGAGCTGGATGTTGAAAGTGGATGTAGGTTTCGTACCTTATTATTCATAAAGCATAAAACCATTTTTGTTTTCATTTATTTAAGTATTTATTTCATCGTTTTTTTCAATCTCAAACTACATGAAATGTCGAATAGGCTCTACATATGGGGATTTTGAGAATTGAACTATTAATAAATAGACTAGAATAAATTATTAATATGTTAATTTACATTCTTTAATTAATATTTTATTTTGTTGTAACTGTATTGGCGGAGTGATAGAGTTAATTTTGTTTGTGACCAACTGACAAACGTAACACAATTTCACCAGCTGTTTAACAGTCAACTGTGTCAAGGGACAGTGTTAGTACACGTTTGGGTCACCCGTGCTATGGTCAATGATAGAAAGCCTTTATGGACCAGAGACAGTGTGTGGTAACCGGTGATTTCATCCCAGTCATTTCATCCTTGGTCACTTCATCCCGGGTCATTTCATCCGCGGTCATTTAATCCCGAATTACATATTTTTTTCTTAGTCATTGTGTATATATGCTGACAAGACTTTGCCTTTAAGGCCTCGTTTCATCAACTATATACATATATTTATTAAGAATACTGTTTGATATTT
This sequence comes from Biomphalaria pfeifferi, assembly GCA_030265305.1. NCBI lineage: Eukaryota > Metazoa > Mollusca > Gastropoda > Planorbidae > Biomphalaria > Biomphalaria pfeifferi. Next base: position 7,079,023 of record JASAOG010000009.1, on the reverse strand, counting down.
TTTGGACATGTTATTATAGTGTTTATAATGTTCTCCCAACTCTCATCTACTTGTTGAGAAATGAACGAATATATTTCAATAAGTAAATATATTGTAAAGCGGAGTTTGTATTTAGTTGTTTCTGTTTGTTTAAAGGATGTCAGTATTATCCTGCGCTCATTTCGTGATGTCATGATCAAAGGTCAAGGTGTGGTGGTAGAAGTAGTGAACATTTTGTTTTGAGAGATGAGAACGACTAAAAAAGGTTCAGACAATAGTGAACAAAGGCTATCTTACAAGATTGTTTCAAAGCTTTTGACAAAGTTCATTACCAGTTTGCTTTATAAAAATAAAATATTTTGGCATTGATGGTCAATTGCATCAGTGGATTAAAGATCTTCTGATAGGGAGAGAACAAACTGTAATAATAAATAGCTCTAAATCAACACCGATAACAGTAGGGTGTACCTCATGGAACAGTCTTAGTGTCACTACTATTTTTAATTTACATAAACGATTTACCGAATTGCATTAGTTCAGGAACATAAGTCAGATTATTCGCAGACGATTGCATAATATATAGAACAATAAAAACAACACAAGACACAGATATTTTACAAAGAGAATTAGATGAATTACTGAAATGGGAATAAAACTGGAGCATGTCTTTCCACCCAGAAAAAATGTCTGTTGTTAAGAGTAACAAAAAAACAAAAAACAAATTAATTCCACTTATCTTATTCATGGCAAACCAGTAACACAGACTAAAAACGCAAAATATCTAGGTGTTATACTAAATGAAAAACTGTCTTGTAAAGCAATATTGATAAAACTATTTTAAAAATCAAACAAAGAATTAGGGTTTATTAAAAGAAATTATATAAATCAAATAATAACATAAAAATAAAATGTTATTTAACCTTGGTTAGGCCAAAAATAGAATATGCATCCTCTGTTTGGGACACCTCAACTGAAGAAATCATTAAGAAACTGAAACAGACACAAAAAAGAGCAGTGAGATTCATAATAGACGAATATTCACATTTGACTAGAGCAGGGGTTCTCAACCTGTGGGTCGCGACCCACTTGGAGGTCGATTGACGATTTGCAAGGGGTCGCCTAAGACCATCGAAAATATGGATTGTTATTGTCTATTCTTCTATTGCTGTGTGGGTGGGGTCGCGGCAGAGTGGGGGATTATAATAAGAGGTCGCCGAGTAAAAAAGGTTGAGAACCGCTGGACTAGAGTAACACCTTTAGTAGAATCACTAAATTTAGAAACCCTTCAGGATAGAAGACTCAAAAGTAAAGTAGCAATTATACATAAAACACTGAACCATAATCTTCAAATACAAAAACAAATTTTAACAAAATACTTAGAAAGACACAAAAACAAAGACACACACCTCATCCCATATGCTAGGACAAATTTGTACAAATACTCCTTCTTCCCTTGTGCTATTAGAGCATGGAATGGGTTGCCTGAGCTAATGACCAGTGACTTGGTAGTAATGACTTGGCAGAATTTTGGTCATTGGCATGACTGAATGCATGACGCGTAAGACGTATTCATTGTAGTGATTGTTGTGAACTCCTTACTGGGATTATAGTTTCATTATACTTGACACAGAACGTACTAATACTTCTTTTAATAACTCAAAGAGACGCCAGAGATGAATTAACAACAAAAATATAACTTTAATAAAAGTAATCAGGCTATCTGTAGCTGAGGACAATACATCAAACTTCAACTAAATGAATGTATACATAATTATAAAACTGACTTCAAATCGTACAACTAGGTTCCATAACTCGGGACTCTAACAACAATAACAAACTCCAAGCACTGTTACTCTGTTCAAACCAATGGACCAATGAATTAGTAGTAAAACTAATCAATAAACATAGAATTCTTTAAGTCTTACAACTCAGGTTCTATGAAGTGCCGTTTACAATATTATATACAAAACATAATCACCACAATCATTTTCTTTTTTGAAGTAACGTCTGTATCACATAAGATAAGTAAAGATAAGATAAGATAAGAACTATTTTTTTGTAAAACAGTTGTGTGTGAAATGTGTTTTAACCAGTTTATTAAGCAGTTGTTTTTAACCCTTTGTCTGTGAACCAGTTACGTATAAACCCGTTCTCTTTTAACCAGTTGCCTATAAACCAGTTCTCTTGTAACCAGTTGCCTATAAACCAGTTCTCTTTTAACCAGTTGTCTATAAACCTGTTCTCTTTTAACCAGTTGTCTATAAACCAGTTCTCTTTAACCAGTTCTTTTTTAACCAGTTGTCTATAAACCAGTTCTCTTTTAACCAGTTGTCTATAAACCATTTCTCTTTTAATCAGTTGTCTATAAACCAGTTGTCTTTTAACCAGTTGTCTTTTAACCAGTTGTCTTTTAACCAGTTGTCTATAAACCAGTTGTCTTTTAACCAGTTGTCTATAAACCAGTTCTCTTTTAACCAGTTGTCTTTTAACTAGTTGTCTTTAAACCAGTTCTCTTTTAACCAGTTGTCTATAAACCAGTTCTCTTTTAACCAGTTGTCTATAAACCAGTTCTCTTTAAACCAGTTGTCTATAAACCAGTTCTCTTTTAACCAGTTGTCTATAAACCAGTTCTCTTTAAACCAGTTGTCTATAAACCAGTTCTCTTTTAACCAGTTGTCTATAAACACGTTCTCTTTTAACCAGTTGTCTATAAACCAGTTCTCTTTGAGTTGTCTATAAACCAGCTGTATTTAAACCAGCTGACTTTTCTTTTAACTAGTTTCCTGGGAACTTCTCTGTCTCTCTCTCTCTCTCTCTCTCTCTGCTTCTCCCTCCCTAATAACATAAAATATTTACTTGAAGGCTGCATGTATTCTTGAAGGTCTTATTGAAGATGAAAGTAAGTTAGGTTAAATAAAATATTTATTCCTTTTTAGTATTTAAATACTGAATTTTGTTCCGCAAGGTTGTCAATGCCGGAAGTGGTAATGGATGTAAGCACTTCACTACCCATAAAATTCTTCCTAATGGAATTCGTCTCAAATAGCCTCTGACAACCAGTTCAACTCCTGGCCTTTACATGTGGCTCAGATATTGAGTCCGGCGGAACTGTTATCGCTAACAGGAGAAAGGGCAAAGGCGAGTAACTGGCGCCTTAACCAGTAGGCTTCGGGCAGAAGGGGCTCGTTAGCCATGGTTGGCTACCCACCTAAGAGATGGAACACTTTGAATTCAAACTTCTGCTGTCTTGTAGCTTTACTCAATCATGGGAAAGGCTTTGGGAAAGGCTTCCTGAGGAAAAATCAGGAGCTGGAGACCCTAAGGCAGTTTGCAGCACCCAGTGCTATACTCTGGCAGAACCTGCGACGCCGCTGACCCCAAACTGTGTAGGCACTGCGTACCTTTGGATACATCAGCTGCGTGGAGAGGGGGGAACTGATGTGTGGGCGACATCGTTCCGACCACAGCTAATGCCCAGGCATTCATCTCATTTCCATGAGATGATCCATAGTCACTTCGCAACTGAAGGAGGCCATAAAAATATTGAATTCAAACTAAAGTGCCACTAGCGACTTTTTGTTCTTAGAAAACAGAGTGCCTCGTATTCACCTTAAGAAGCATGCTAGGCAGCTAGACTGTCTTGTCCACCATAGTTTGTTGCATAACAATATGTGTAGCCCTTGAGATTGGGCTTTCAAAATTTTAACAGAATGATCATTCAGTGCGTCAGTGCTATAGGAAAATGCTTACTTACATTTATTATTATATTTAGAGACGGAAATAAAATACGTTTAATTGAGTTTCCTTTCCAAAAATAAATGTGTAATACTTCAATAGCGTTCAATGGAGCGCCCTGTAAACAAAATATAAATTAACGAAACTAATAAATAATTATAAACTTAAATCAATATAGAAAGTCTTTTCTACTTGTGTGGAAAAAATCAAAATGGTTATTATTTTTTATTATAATCTCCCTTTTATTAAACTAATTTAAAATCGTTTATTTATATATAATGTAATGAATGTAATTGATCTACAATTCTAAATCTAATGACAAAAGTCTATATTCCCATGTGTTGGTCCCAATAAACTTAAATATAAAAAAAAACAATCATGGCCGGGGCTAAAGAGGCGTGCAATTTTGCCGATTTTTGCTTTGCATACACAAGTACACACTGTGTTCTAAACTTTTAAAATAGCGTTTTCTAAGGTTTTCTACAACTTACTGTCCTGCTTTTAAACAAATAAATGCAGGTCAAATGTCAAATCTGCCAATCAGTGCTGTAACGATCTCTATGTACTATCCTCTATTTAAACTACACTAGTTTCTCTCCATAGTTTGGGTAAAACAGATTGAGACTCAGGATTGCTCAAATGATATCTGCATCCTATCAGGTAAAGTACATGTTCAGAAAAAAATTACATTTTCTCTCCTAATTGACAATATCAATATCATCGTTGATTTGATCTCATTTAAACTTATTTAAGGTTGAAATAAATTAACTTTATTTTGTGTTAAATTTAAAAAGCATGCAGTCCCTTTGAATTATATATCAAATAAAACATAACAAGCAACAACGCTATTGAAGCTTAATCATAACAGGGTCTTGAGGTAGTAATGAGAAAAAATGAAGAAAAATAATAATGAGAGAAGGAGTTAAATAAGCTCCCAACAGAACGAAGACTGATATCTGCTAACAAAGAAAACTGATGTTTTCTAGACCTAACACAGACTGATGTATGACATGAACTACCAAAAGCAGACTGATGTCTGAGATCAACTAACATGACGATAAGATACTACATTCAGAAAGTCGAAATGGCATTTCTTCCAATCAATAAGTAGATAGAGATGAAATTTTTAAAAAGTGAAATGATTTTCAACTAGAAAGAAATGATGACATTGGGAGCGCTTAACCACCAAAAAGAGCAATACTACCAAGTTCAGAATGTTCAGTACATTATTTATACTCATGAGTCGCCGATGTTGACAAAACGCTTAATCATTATCTTGTACGTTCTAGCCACAAACCAAATGTTGACATTACAGTCAATGCCCTGTATAACATTTGGCTGTGTATAAACAAATCTTGTTACATTTTTCCATTTGTTGTAACGTATTTGTGGTCTCTTGTCGTTATTATGTTTTAAAAAATTAAGGTTTTGGCGTTGTGATGTTAACAATAATGGGTTATGTCTGATATTTTGTTCATCTTGTACCAACTATGATAATTATATACCAACAATGAAAATCTCAGACGTCAAAATGAATATTTAAATCGTCGGACAAAGGTTATGCTAGAGCTGTATGTAGAAAAATATGTGGGTCACAGATATCTTTTGTTAAATGAGGTAGAAAATCTGTTGAGCTAATTAATTTTACTTGCGTACTTGTAAAAATTAAACATATCTGAAATTCCACTTTAAATAAGTCCTGTTTTATGCCACGATTAGGAACTAGTACTTTGTTTCGTAAATAGGGGAAGTTTTAACTTGGAGACATTGACGCGACAAGTACACAGAGAAGTAGGTTACACGAAGACTTGCGAAAAAAGCAACCAAAGTAAACAAACTGGATCTGGAGCTTTGTATGAACGTAGAGATTCAGGTTGACGACATTCGACGTTATTTTTCAACTTGTTGTTTGACATTCAGTACACAGCGTCGACTATCTTCTACTGTTGGATTTCGTTATTTGAATTCTAGTCATGGCGAAAGACAAGAGGGATTGACTGTTAAATGTATACTATTTGCAAGAATATTTTTCTACTCTAATACTTATGGAATGAAATTCTATCCAAGGCAAAAGACAGTGAGAAATGAAGAATCTTGTGTGGTGCCCCAGTGGTTAAACAGGCTAAACGATAGGCGAAAGTGAATACTTAAAAGCAAGCGCATCTTTTGAACAGTGACGTCATTACTCTCTAGGAGGTACCAAACCAGTCGACACACATCAGGGAGGGTACCAAAGTTGAAACATTTTTTTGCTTTTTTAGACTGCGATTTATGTATAATAATATGTTACATTAGAACCTATACCAGAATATTAGCAAATTTTAAGGAACTATATGTTCTCGTCCATTATTATTATTATTATAGTTTTCATAAAGCGCTACTTTCATGCTTATAGCATGCTCAGAGCGATTTTAGTCCAATCTCATTTGTGAGGGGGAGGGGGTATCTAGGAGTTGGTTTTCTGTGCTGCCTTTGGGCCCGAGTCGGGTGTCGAACCTCGAGCCCCCTTCTAGGTAGCCAAGCCAAGTTCAAGCGCACTTGGCCTCTCGACCACGCTTCCATCGCATGACAAAACACATACACATAGTTGGAAAATGGCTTTTTAAGGCTTTTTTTTTAGCTGTCAAGTGTAAAGAAGGAGTTTCTTTCCCCTGAATCTCTACCTGGTCTATTAGATTGGCTCTCTCTCTTATCTCTGGAAACCGCACTGTGTTTTTATTTTCAATCTGCGAATTGTAAATTCTCGACAGACTTTTGACCTGAAAGACTCGTGTCATACTACTTCCCCCCCCCCCACACACACACAGAGCCCACGACGCGGCTTCCCCAAACTGTATCGGCACTTGCCGTTGCTTTCCACAGATCAGCTCCAGGGAACATGAGAGGGGAACATGTTGATTGTAAACAAAGCTAATGTCCAGGCACTCATCTCATGTCTAAGAGATAATATCTAGTACTGTGACTGATGGAGGTCATAATAATTGACCATGTCTACTAACAATCGCCTTCACATCAAGTTAACTGGACCAATACGCCCATGCTCAGAAGTCATTGCCTTCCTCATACAAATATTAAGCTTGTTACATTAAGTGGAACTCTCCAACTGCAGCATGACTTTTTATTTCACAAACCTCTGGTAAACAACTAAACACCAACACCTGGACACTGCCGTTTCTCTATTGATTTTTTGATATTGATTTTTTACAAAAAAAAATTCTATTTCTAAACTTGTTTACAAGTCACCCTTTAATAAGCATTCTATTTCTAAATACTGTCGAACAAAGGAAAGCTTCCCATTTCAGTCAAATACGGTAAGAAACGAACGCCAGAAAGGTTCGTGAAAACTAAATCAACATGTCTGCATGTAGCCACTCAATGCACAACTCTGTATGCTGTGTCTGAGCTGTTTATGTGGAATGTTGTTTTAAAGTGAAAATTTACTTACAATGAGATTTCCGATTAAAGAGTATCAAATAGTCTTAGACGAACTGTTTTTCTAGTCTTATTGTTTCCATTTTTTATAGCGTATATCTAATTCTGTAACATGCTTAGGTATAGCCCAATCTCTTTTTTAAACCTCTGGGGGACTTAGCTATAGTCCAACACTTTATAGGCTTCTTGAGGGTTTGTAAAATATTTTAGATGGTTCGGATGTTCCTTCAGAGTTAAAGATAATTTACTTCCTAGTCCAAACCTCCCGCAGTACGACGGGGAATAGAAAGTCCGAACGACAATCCAGCGCACAAACCTTACAACCAGACAGCCATCCCTCCAGCTAAAGGTCTTTTATAGATCTCTGGAGGGCTTAGCTGTAGTCCAATTTCTTTTGTAGACATCTGACTTTACTTGACATCTGTACATGACTAATGACTTGTTGACTTACCTGACCTCGTCCGTCAAACTTTTAAACTAACTTTTCTTTTATGAATCCTATCTCTCTCGCTCTCTCTCTCTCTCTCTCTCTCTCTCACAGTCGTACAGGCTAGAAAGCACAACTACGCTCAAATCGTGACACGAACTCTATCCCACCCATGATACGTATTTAAAATATTTATTAGAATACTAGTGTGTACTTACGCAAACAAATCATCACCAGAATGTAAAATTTCATTGTCTGAGGCATGCTAAAAGATAAGCCAGAAAAAAATTATTATTTAGCAATTATACTATTACCATTAGCTAATGTAGAGTGCCATTTTCTGTACAATCCAAAAGCTAATTAGAAATGTTAATTGAGCTTTTCAATTGGTTTCTTTCTTAAATAATAATCAAAATTCCATACTATCAGCTATTTCATTTTGATAAGTAAAAAGATACCAAGAAAATACAATGTCTGATTTGGTCGTGTGGTATTCGCTCTGGACTGTCGTCTCGACGGTGCCTGGTTCAAACCTTGCCAGCCGCTAACATTCAGCAGGTTAGGGCAAGGTTGTAATAATATTGACATTTAAAAGGAATTGACTAATATATGTAAAATATAAAAAAAAATGAGCCATTTTTCAAGATGTGTTTTCTACTTATAGGCCCAATATATGATCATTTCATTGATATTACTTTCGAGTTCTGGGCTATCACAAATTTAATTATTTATTTACTTTCATAGTCACTCAAGTAGGGAAGAAAAAAGGTAAAAACGTAATAGACTATTTTATATTTTCAATTCTATTTGCTGCGTTAATTGTTGATATTAGTAATTATCGTGTTTCATCTCTGCATAGTTTCGCAACAAATTTGGCTTGAGTCCACCATGGATGAAAATCTTTACTACTAGATCTACAGTCCTATAAAGATATACTATTACCTTAATAAAGCGATGGACGTAATTATCTTCTTTTTTTATAGCCACTGATATATATACGATAACATTCAAACAATACAATTTTTCGTGTACGATTTGACTATAACTTTTTTTAGCTATTTATTGCGCCATTCTAATCTAAAATTAGATCCACGTAATTATCGAAAACGGATTTTTCAGACTATCGAGAATCAAACAAATTCACAAGGATTACGTTGAAATATGTGGGGTTGATGCAGTGACGGAGGTATTGATGACTCTAACCGGAGGTGTTTATTTCTAAATTGGGACACCATATTGAAAAAGCAGAACAGAAGTAGATTGTAGGTAAAGCCATGTGAAGATCAATACTGTTGATGCACATCGATAAAATGCTGATACAATATAAAATGGGTACCACTTTAGGCCTGGCAAGCTGTGGTGGACGATGGTCACCTGTTTCTGTGACCTCAAGCTAATGAGGGTCTTCTACGGCCATCACAACGACCAACACCCTTGACTTCCATATCGCAGGTCAGGTACCAGTTTGAGTTGAATGGACCCATGGAAATACCAATGTTCTAAATCCCAGACTTAACCTGGATTCGAACTCGAGACATCTGAGTTCGTAGGTCAAGCGCTTAACCACTCAGCCACCACACCACAAATCTATTTAAATATGAATGACAAAGGTACACATAAGTGGTATTCCTGGGCTGCAGTAAGTAAGCATTGTGACCTATTTATAATGTTATGACATGATTAGGATTTAGTTATTTGTTTCGGGAATATGGGTAAAGTTTTACTTAGAAACGATGACGTATAGTTGGTTAAAAAGTAAAAACGCTCTAGGATTTAAGAGAGACAAGTCGCTTTTCCTATCCCAGCAAGATTAAGTAGTAGTTTACGGACCTAGTTGACATCGGACGATTCCCTCCTTGAGCATTAAACATATTTGTAGACCAACATCAACGTCGACTACATATCTGGATTGTTTCGGCATTTCGCCGGTGTTTGAAGGTTACCTTCTATTTATTTGATTGTTTGCATTGGACACGGCGGAAGAGCCATAGCAATAACTACCCAGCATATTATACTACAACTATAGTTTCGTACACATACAAAAAGAAAATTAAAAAATAAAATCACTAAATTCATCAAAGAAGGGTAAAGGTCTCCAAAATGACTTCCATTCGGCCCTGCTTCTAACAATTAACATGCTATACATTTTTGTTACCCTTAAGAATACAATTAATATACATTTCGGTAGATTTAGAGGCAACTCTCCAACCCAATCTCAATGATGTAAATGTTTGCAAATTATTTTCAAAGATGTCCATTGGACCTCATTTACCAAAATGAACGGTCACATGATAATATTGATGAAAAAAACATGTCACTTGATAACCATAGTTGATTAAAATTAGATCGTAATTTGTATAGAAGAGATAAAGAAGCGCGTGTCTCAATGCTGTATGTTTACGATTGATGAATGAGGTACATTGTCTAAACGTGAGTCTAAAACTCTAAATAGTGGGACTACGCTCTTAAATTCCAAGCTTAGTAATAGATGTTTAGTTGTTTTACTGAGGACTCTAGTTGCAAGTGTTAAGACACACATACTATGGATAAGTGTCGAAGTATGCGTTACGAGCCGACCCGCGGCGTAGAATACGCCCCGCCGCCCCCCCCCCCTCCTCTTTTTTTTCTGAGCCTCGCTTTCTGTCACCGCGAAAGTTACGTGAGGTAACTCTAGTCCGACTTGCTGACATAAAAGATTTATCTTTCCCTGACTTTTTCATCGTAATGTCCCGCGTGGTTGGGCCACGAAGAGAATTATATATAGTGAGATTTAAAATGTATGAAAACTAAACACCATGTTTACAATTGGCGATATAACAGTAAGCTTCCACTACAATTAGAAATAGCCAAGGGAGTTAAAAATAAGCAAAGACTTTTCCCATAGGCATTGGTCTGTTAGCCCATAGAGCCAGTCCACCTCTGGTTATCATAACTTTCATCTTCTTCTTATACATTCTCATTCTAGTGCTAGAGGGATTAAATCAGTGATGCCCAACCTAATTCTTTATCAAATAAATATGGTGGCTTATTATCATGTTCATAAACACACAAATGTTAAAGATCATGATACCAATCCATCAGAGAAAAAGTGGGGGCCCAAACGTAGGTAAAGATACATTTTTTAAACTTTTTTGTTTTGTTTGGAAGGTAGATTTCTACACTTAGTGCGGCGGGCCGGATGGAACCACGTCGCTGGCAGGATATGACCCGCGGGCCGTAGTTTGGGCATCACTGGTTTAAATAATTGGTTGAACATTTGATATCAACCATGTAGTTGTCTAATACGACTACATGTAATATTTCTAACAACAATGTGCTGATTCTTGTAGCATCGTGTGTTTGTGTGTATTCGCTAATGTTAAGTGTGTATACGTTATGGCTTGTTCTTGTAGTGCATGTGTATTTCCTTGGCGGTGTGTGTGTGTGTGTGTCTTTTATTTATATCTCTAAAAATTCTTGATTAAAGTACGACTTCAGAAGTATCGCGGCAGTACTAGCTGGGTATCGATCTCTTTTAGTCGATTTGCCGCTGCGGATAGTTGGAGTAGGCCTACTTAGTTATCCGTGTCTCCGGGCGTGACTCATGCTGTACATGTCACTAGTTGTAGGCCCATTTAGCACATTTCAGGCAGGTAAAGCAACCCCCTTATAAGGATCAAGCATTTTGTTACGATGGCATTGGGAGGTTAATACGTCTTAATAATTATCAGATTAGATCAGTGTCGTCGCTTCGGATTTGGGGGCCCGGGGGCTTGGTCTCTTTAGGAGCCCCTGAATTTTGACATTCGACATCATGACATGAAATAATGGTTTAATATTTAATGTAAAAGCAAATTTCGGTCTAATAGTAAGCGTGCCTGTTTATAATAATCAGTATTGGTACTGTGTGTAACTATGCATTGACACACTGTGGGGGGGATCTTCGTTGATATTATTTGGATTTGAACTGCAGATCAACATTTATTATTGAAGTATGCTTTTGAAGAAATACTTAAGGGTAATCAATCGGGTTACAGTGTGTGTGGGGGAGGAATCCGTAACACGTTATGTTTCTGCCACTTATTCCTGAACTTGTTTGTCCACTCTAAGGCATTAGTACTAGGTTTATGTTGCAATATCGATCCGCAGTGTCATATTCCTTCTTATTAATAATAACACCTGTGCTATTGATTCAACTAGTGCCTTTAGGAATTTTTATTTTAGTGACGTGGGGGTCCTGGAAGATGAAATGACCTCTTCTCGCCATGTCAACATTCACAGAAACCAAGTCTATTAAGGAAATGTTTCTCACACAGTCGGGTGTCCACCGCCCCCATACACAGATTCACCAGGGGGGTGCGACATTCTGACAAAAAAGGAGGGGCAGGGGAATGTATCCGGTCAGTTCATTAAATCAAGGGGGGTAAACAATATCGTTGTTTTAAGTTCATGTTAAAATATTATACCAAGTAAAATACAATAATTACAATTTTTTTGAAAATCAAAATATTTCTAGTATGAGATATTATATCCACTAATTAGGGCCTTATTAAATTTATTTCGTTCTCGCGAGAGGCTTTTGCAGCACTATGGACACACAATCAGTGCCGGTCTTAGATAATTGCATGCTCTAGGTGAGATTAATTTGTTTCAAACCTAGTGTACTCCACCAATGACCATGGGCGCAACATTTTCTTTTTCTTCTCTAAAAAAAAAACTATTTTGAGACCTGTGACCAAGCATTAATAGTCTTCATCTCGATTATCACTGCCGTAATAACAATTCTTCAAATTCGACACCAACAGCTGGGAAAAAGTGGCTCATGTTAGATCTACATGGAGAGCGAGCATAAAGGAAGGGTAAAGGATTGCAGATGCCATACACAACAGTGGTAGAAAGAAGGCTGAAAACGTGACGTCAGCTGGTGATTACAGATCCCCAGCTTGTGCAAAACAGCACATTTTTTTTCCTTGGTACAGTCTGCAAAAGAGCTCACAGCTCAGCAGCAATAAAGCTGGCTAGAAGAAGAAGAAGAATCCCCAACCTGTGACCTCAAGGATTTGCCACTTTAGTCACACAAGAGGTTGCAAAGGGAAAAGATCGTCTCTCCAGACGTAAAATGCCTCCAAAAAACATCTCACATCACTTCAAACTCTGATGGAATCTAGAATTTGAAATGTTTTAGGGTCGTGTCATTCTTTACGCTCTTGGGCCTGTCTATAAAATATCTTTCCTTTTCAATTTTATTAGATATCGTTTTCCCAATTCTTTCGAAGCTCCAGTAACCGAGTTCAGTGAGTATACGTTCCTTCCTTTACACTGCAAAATGGACACCAGCTGAAGTAAATCTAAGCTGGCCACTCAACGAAAGGGCGTCAGGAAAGATGGATGTATTTTATTACACAATTCAGGTGAAGCTCAGACACTGGGACATAGACATAAAGGTCCGTCATCGACACGCAGTCGTGCTCAGTGCTGGGTTTACCTAAAGGCAACATAAGCTTTAGCTTGGGCCCTTGTTTATTTGTAGAGACCATCAAATAGTTACAGATTTGTTTCTTGTTGAAATTATAAGGACCAAGCTAAATATAAAACATATCCAACCATTAAAAAACTTAGCTTATATTAATGTATCAATTATCATAGATCAGTCATGTAATAAAATTTGTTAATTGTATTTTTTTAAATAAAAAAAAAACTAACGATCTGAATTAAACAGCAGCCTAATATAAATGGGACTAACTCAGTTTATACCACCATTTCAGTCAAGTAAGGCTTCTTTCCTTTATTCGAGATACCAAAAGTAAATTATTACCAATAGTTAATTCACTGATTTGCTTTTTTTTTTTTGATTCTTTTATTCTTATATAAAAGAATTTTCAACTTAATTCATTATTTGGTGTCGGAGAAATAGCGTGTTCAAACTTTTGGCCAGACAGACGGAGTGAATTGATATAAGCTTTGTAAAAATAACGTGTTTTGATTACAAAGAGCCCCATATCTCCAATAGCATTGGGCCTCATGAAATCTAGCTCTGGTCCTGGTCCTTGTAAGATTTGATTCTAGGGTGGAACTTCTTTTTATCCTGTTATGGTCCCATCTTGTGCGTCCTCTGATGATGTGTGCCGTTTACATCTACATTGTTAGTGCATTATTCTTTGTTCTCGTGTTACAAACTTGGTCTTTGAATTCGCCATGAACTTTTGGAATGTAAAAAAAAGAAAAGATTTTCTTACTTAGTACTTTTCTGTTGGGAATAAAATGATAAATCTTCATTAGATGAACTGATTTAGTTAAAAATTAGTAATACTCCCCCGTTATTCCTTAAGATTTATAGTGCAGACGATGTCAAATGTCATTTGTTTCTGTGGATAACGGTGAACAAAGATGTCGTGTGGCCAGCACAACGACAAAACGCAATTACATTTCCCAACGCTAATGGTACCAGTTAGAACTGGCTGGACTCAGAGGCGCCCTAACAAATCAAATTCCAAAACTAAAATCACAGTCTTCACCAGTATTCAAACCCGGGACCCCTGGTTCAGAAGTTAAGCATTTTACCACTCAGCCGCAGCGCTTTAACAAACTTTAAGCTTTGAGTTTATGTCCTAAAATAAAAATAACACTTGCAAAGTTAATAGCCATATAAATAAATTACATTAATTAATTTCAAAAAAATAATAATGGTAATGTATTCAACTCCAAAGATTAAGATTTAGCTGCAATTTAAAAAAAAACAACTGGAAACATTATATTAAATTATTTCCTTCTGTTTAAAACTACATTGGTAACTACATTGGTGACTATATTAGTGACACATATTATGCTGTTGATATTACTGGTATTTTTCGAATGCTTGATCCTTTTCTTTCATCTGAAACATATGTGTTTTAATATAAACATCTTATTAAGGTGTTTAAATGCGGACAACAATTTTGTTAAATAAACTGTTTATTAGCTAAATTGGAAATAAAGGCACAAAAATAAATGTTATTAAACAATGACGCTCAGGCTTTGACCCTCGGGCCCAATGTGGACAATAATTTCGTAATATACAGTTCTAAGAAATTTATGTCCAAGGTGTATAATGTTGCTAAGTCTCAATTTATTTACTAAAGTAAAGTACTAAAGTAAAAAGTAAGTTCCTCTTTCAGAATAATGTCAGGTACCCATTACAAACGGTAGCAGTCAGAGGTACCCTAAATATCAAGAAATATCTCAATCTTCACCATGATTAGAACCCAGGACCTCTCGGTTCGGAAGCCAAGCGCATTACGATACAACCACAATTGACCTTCCACCCCCGATCATTTATCAATATCCGCCTCTGCATTGAGTATAACTTTGCTAGAGCTAGAAATACAAGAGTTAATTGACCCCCCCCCCATCCTTTACCAATATCCGCCTCTGCATTGAGTATAACTTTGCTAGAGCTAGAAATACAAGAATTAATTGACCCCCCCCCCATCCTTTACCAATATCCGCCTCTGCATTGAGTATAAGTTTGCTAGAGCTAGAAATACAAGAGTTAATTGACCCCCCCCCCACCCTTTACCAATATCCGCCTCTGCATTGAGTATAACTTAGCTAGAGCTAGAAATACAAGAGTTAATTGACCCCCCCCCCATCCTTTACCAATATCCGCCTCTGCATTGAGTATAAGTTTGCTAGAGCTAGAAATACAAGAGTTAATTGACCACCCCACCCTTTACCAATATCCGCCTCTGCTTTGAATGTTAAGACTTGACCTTAGACAAAATAAGCTAAGAGGTAGGTTGGTTGTTACAACTTGTCAACGAAATCCTACAAGTCTCTGCCTCTGTTGTCGTAATCAATACATTTGAAGCATATATAAACTCAACATAGTAGTATGTCTTGATAGTGACGCTGTTACAGCGTGGTGCTTGAAATATAATTCGTGGGTTCGATACCCCATTCTGGTCTTTTTTTTTCTTTCTTTTTTAAAGACGAATAAAACATGTATGTTTAGCTTACCATATTTTTGTTTATTAGTTGTGTGTTTTAATATTTCCTTGACTTCGACATAGACCTGCACTATACCGTGCTATTATGCCTTGGTAAAAGTTTCCCCTTTAGGCCTTGCGATTTTTTGGGAACAGGGTGTCAAGTGGTCAGCACAACGACCAACTGCCTTTGCTTTCACCAACTAAATTTCAGGTATCCCTTTAAGTAGGATTGATTCAGGACCTTAAAATAGTCCCAAAATTCATAATCCAAGTCTTCCCCGAGAATCTCACAAAGGGCCCTTGGTTCGGAAGCCAAGCGCTAAACGACTCAGCCATCGAGTCCCCTTTACCGAAGTACATTGTCTAAAAATCCTCTCTATTAAGTGGTAGATCACATTGTTTAACTACATGCATGGGCAATAGGATGTATTTATACACAAATGACTGTTATCAGTATTTGAAGATAGTGGGCCTATTGACGTATGTATACCTACATTAACACACGGATGCATGGACATAGTCACATAGTTTAATGTAATTTGTTTGTTTATTTCTTTGTTTTGCTTTTAGGCTAGACTTCGCGCTGTGTATTAATTCTTCAATCTGTATTTATCTACGAAAGTAGATTTGGGTGTATCAGGTCGATAACAATCAAAGTGACTTATAATATATATGCTAAAATGATCAAACATTTAAATTGCTTCATTTAAAGATTATAATAGATCTACTTATCTTATGCTCAGTAGATCGTGACGGGTCAACATTGTAGCTAGAGGTATCAAATATATTTTCCATTCAACGGACTTGTCTATAAACACTATTGACGCAAAGTTACCGTATTTGCCTGTCTAATATAAAAAGTAGAAATGTAAGGTGGTGTATATGTATGTATGCATGTATGTATTGTGATGCATGCCTGTGACGTGGCAGCTATTGGTCTCACTAGACCACGTGACATGCCTACTAGTACATATGTTCTTGGTTAATGTCACTCATTCACAAAAGAAAAAAAAAGTAACTCTGATTGACACAAATCAGAATGAATTAAAGAGTTACTCACCTTTGTTCTTTTGCCAATTGTTTCACAAAACAGTAAAACTAAATCGGAAACTATTAGCTTTTTCTTTCCCGTGACCTACATATTTCGCCTCATCTTTCAATGGCGTAGCTAGTGATTTGGGGGCACGGTGGCTTGATCTCTTTAGGGGCCCCCGCATGTTGACACTCACATCATGAAATGAGATAATAGCGTAATACTTAAACTTATTTGGGGACCTGAACAGATTTTTTATTTGATCCCTTCCACCCACCTTTAACTACGCCACTGACATCTTTTGAATCCGGGACTATCAAGACCGTCCAACGACAGTCTAAACGTCCAGAGTGCATACCACACGACGAGGCAGCCTACAATACTTCAAAATATGAATATAATTAAAGTAAAGTTTAATCTTGTGATCTACGGGCAGATAAATTAAAGGTCATCTGTTATATAAGCCCAAGGTTAATGAGGGTTTTATTTTGGCCAGCATAATAACCAACTCCCTTTACTTTTCTTAAACTTATGTCAGGTAGGCCTTGTCGCGTAGTTATCTTTACTGTTTTTTTTTTTATTTCCTCTACTCGTAGTACTTGTATGGGGCGAGAGTGTCTTGTATGTTTAATTAGAATTGTTGTTGCTATGTCCGGTGACATCTATTGGTCATATAAGAAACCTGGCAGATGTTGCGAAAGCAGTTTAATATTTAGACAAGTTGTCCCACATCGTATAAGTGCGCGGGGGTAACGATTGGAGGATTTTGATTCTATATATGTCATACTCTTCACTTCTGGCCGAAGAACCAAAACAAATAGTTCCTAAACCTGCCAGGCCTCTACCCATTAGAAATGAGTGGAATCTAAAGACCCCGAAAGTAAAAATCCCAGTTTTCACAAGGATTCAAAACGGTACCCCCTGTTCGGAAGCCAAGCGCTTTACAACTCATCCAACGCGCCTCTGAAAATAAAAAAAAAAAAAATTATTACATTAAACATGATAACAAAAGTATTACAAATGTATTACAAATTTAATACAAATGCATTACAAATGTATTACAACTTAAATACAAATGTATTACAAATGTATTACAAAAATATTACAAATGCTTTACAAATGTATTACAAATGTATTACAAATGTATTACAAATGTATTACAAATGAATTATAAATGTATTACAAATGCTTAGATTACAAAACGATGAGAAAGAGTGTTTGCATCAGTTTCTCTGGACGTCGTCTTCTGTTTCACCAAAAGCCAAAGAGAAGTTTGCACCAGTTCTCCGGACGTCGTCTTCTGTTTCACCAAAAGTCAAAGAGAAGTTTGCACCAGTTCTCCGGACGTCGTCTTCTGTTTCACCAAAAGTCAAAGAGTAGTTTGCACCAGTTCTCCGGACGTCGTCTGCTGTTTCACCAAAAAGTCAAAGAGAAGTTTGCACCAGTTCTCCGGACGTCGTCTGCTGTTTCACTAAAAGTCAAAGAACACAAAACTTGTTAATGTCAAGCGGAACAAGTAACCAAAAAAACAAACAAGTAAAACCTAATCACAAAGGTTCTACGAAATGTAATGGTATCAATAAGTTTGGATCAGTCGTGTAATTAAATGTGTTTTTGTTTAACGCCATTTCGTGGTTTTAACATTCTCCAAATTGAGGCCGAAGAAGTTCGCAATTACAAACAGTCCTGTATTTTTACCTAAATCAACAAATACGTTAAAGCCATATTAACCTAGCGCCAGTAGCAAGAACGTACTTAATGGACGATTCATCATCACCAGACTAGAAATATGTCTAATTAGCAAGCGTTGTGGACATTTCACCTAAAGAAAGAAACAATGGCCTTCTAACATATGTAGTCCAAACCAGTAGATCCAGGGGCGTAGCTAGGTATTTGGGGGCCCGGGGAGATCGACCTCTTTTGGGGTCCCTTGCACATTCGAAAAACTGACATGAGATAATGTACTTAACAACTATGTAAGCCTACATTCAAATTGGTACAGTATATTAGTAAAATTAACAAACAAACAAAATATCATTAATAATCTTTTAATGAGTTATACCGTTGTTTATTGACGAAATAATGCACAAGTGACAAATCTCAATTTATATCTCTTCGCGTCGTGCTTTCTGTGCAACAAAGGTATCTATAACATCATCTACATCGATTCAGTAGATCATTTGTGACTCCACTGACATTAAAGCCATAATAAGCCTTTCTTGCGTTATTGTGCTTCTGAGATAGTGTTTGATTAACTTGAGCTTTGAGAATAATCTCTCATTTGACGCAAAGGGAGTTCCCTGGGTTAGCAATATTCGGATGGAGTTTGCAAGGTTTGAGCACAATTCATTACCCTGACAGAGCCAGCTTTCTGGCTGATCAGTTTTGTCAGTTTATCATCATTTTGTAAAAAGCAAGATAGGGTTTTAATTTCTTCAGCAGCTTCCCTATGTGCAGTTCAAGGGGGGGGGGGGGGGTTGTAGTTTCTTCAGAACTAAGTTAATTGTGCGCAAAGATTTGACAAGAATTCAAGATAAGCAACACAAAAAAATAGTTATCCACTGCATGAAGAAGATTCTGTGCACTGCTTCTAGTGTCCATTCTATCGGTTCTCTTCGGCACGACTTCTCTCCTACAGAGACATTTTCACTTCTTCGACTTCTGTATCTTTCTATGATACTTTTCTTGGACACGTTTATGGTCTACTTTGTTTTCAGTGCACTTATCAGGCTTCTTCTTAACTGATCAGGATGATGAAATAAACTAGACTGTATACAAAGTTACTTGTACAAATGTTTTTAAAATGTTTGACATGTTTCGTATGTTCCTTCAGAGTTGAGGATAGTTTACTTCCTAGACAAGACAAACCTTATTATTAGTACTATTATTATTATTATTATGTTAGAAATGAGCGAGTAGTCATTCTCTGGCGCTGTCAGGGTCGAGTTTCGCTAAATAGAAACAAAATTCGTAGTCCCTTTAACAGTTTCCACTGAGGAATTTTCTGGTGATGTGGCAGGTCTTCAGCAGTACTGCCCTCTGACAGGTAACGAAGATGTTTCTAGGAATGTTAAGGGCCTTGAAAGTGTCGAAGGGAATTGGGAGACTTATTGATAATGAGTCCTCAGTGCCAAGAATATCATAGTGTACATTGACAATAAAATTGAATGTAAAACTTCACTTCTTATACAGCTCCACGTTGCTATATGACGCGATTTCCTAGAGGGCGCTCCACATATTATGTTCATGTTTATCTATTTATAGGGACGAGATCGGGAATTCGCTTTTTAGAAACTTAAAGTCAAAATAA
This sequence comes from Biomphalaria pfeifferi, assembly GCA_030265305.1. Classification (NCBI taxonomy): domain Eukaryota; kingdom Metazoa; phylum Mollusca; class Gastropoda; family Planorbidae; genus Biomphalaria; species Biomphalaria pfeifferi. The sequence continues at coordinate 7,059,161 of JASAOG010000009.1, read as the reverse complement.
ATTTTACGGTAACGAAACATGTTTAAACTAATAGAACAGTCGACAGTCGAGTTCTCACGATCTGGCCAATGAGTTAAAATTTTTCTCACTACTTCTTCTTGTTTACCTTGAAAGTTCAAAGAAAATCACAAAAGCCGTTTATTTAAATAAAAATTACAAATACGAACATTTAAGTATTGCTCTGTAAATAGTATATGACATTATCGGGAATTTTCTCAAGCGTAAGTTATCAATGTCCTATTACATGGATGGGAGTGTCTCCTAAAATAGCGCACCACAGTCACATGACAAAGTGTTCTACAAGATTCAACATAGTCGTTATGACTGAAGGAAGCTAACAACATTGAAGTATATGTTGAAACAGTTAAGGAAGTTGTTGAGACTGTTGGGATGTGAATAACTTTTAAATAACGTAAGTTCAATGATTATTTATGTTATTTTTTGTGCACCTATATTCTACCCCAGTGACGCCACTGGTAATATATATATAACAAGAAGATATCAATTTAAATACTTGGGGGCGCTCCACAGTTTGGGAAACTTTGTTTGATGTTAAAGAAATAATCGGGAATTCCCTGAATGACTTTTTAGTCTATGTCCGTGTTTCTATAAATAGAACTCACGCAGTTGTCAGTACAAGCACAGATATTTTAAAAAAACGTAAGTCAAACTATTTCAAAGTTGTTTATTCATTGTATAATTTTATTTAGATAAGGTATCTCTTAATATAGAATAGTAGAATAGTGAGCTTTAGAACGAATTTAGGTTTGTATGGATGTTGTATATATTTAGATCTAAAACTGTGGAAAAACATTTTTTTTAAGATAAAAAATCTAAAGCGCAGATGATTTAAAAAAGGTTATCTGTTTCTTTTGCCTACTGTTAACGAGCAGGGGGTCTTGTAGCCAGCATAACGACCCGTACCCAATGGATTTTTTAAATTCAAAATACCAGTCTTCATTAAGATTTAAACCCAGGACCCAAGGTTATAATTGCAAGTATATGTTTGTATCTGCATATGTGAGTTTATAATTTGATGTATAGCGCCAATGATGTGGTAAAGGAAAAACTAAATTTATCAGATAGTGATATATAATAGTGTCTACACATATTTTTTTGTGACAGTATGACTAAACGAATGTCTTGCTAAATATAGATTTAATAAGAAATCGGAAATTCCAAGTATTACATCTAAATTATAAATAGACACCAAAGTTTGGTACATTCTTTCGTCATTTGCAAATTTCCTTAAGGCAAGATCCGCATTGAGATCCTTTATTTACCGTTGCTATCACGGCAACCGGCGGCCACTTTTTGCCAGATGGACTTCGTTACTGATGCAATAATAAAACAAAAAATAAAATTGAGGAAGAAGTTTTTTTGTTTGCTGCCAACTAAAAAATATAATTCTGATAAATAAATATATATGGGTTTGTAAGTGTAGACCTATTTTATTTAATCAAAACATATACTACATTTTAATATATCGAAAATCTATAGCATTTCTATACATTTGTATGTGTTTTATAGCTCAAGTTTGTTAATAATAAAATGTTTATGTTCTGTCTTTCTCTGGCAATTATTTAATAAAGTTTAAAAAATCATCTCATGTTTCTTCTTTTTTTTCCCTAATTGGCTAATGGTTCAATTAATATTGCGTGTGTGTGTCACCAATGATTTTCTCTATTATCCTATACGTGGACTTTTTTGTTTACATTTTGTTATAATTAATACGGGTTTTTGAAAATAAAATATTTTTAAAAAATGTACATACCGATTATCCATTAGCCTAGCCTATCGTGATTAATGCCGGCCCTCCTCCTTTCTCATTCTGGACTTGGGACCAGACTAATGGTGGAGTTACCGGCTTTTAATGACACGACTACGGTACGGTACGACGGTAGAGGAGACAGAGATGCTAGTTGATATATCCAGAAGCGGCCTTAGGGGGTGGCGAGTGGGGAAATTTAGGCACCGGTAAATTAAGCACTTTTTGACAAGGCGGAAAATTAGGCACTCTTAAATAAAATTCCAGTGCCGCGTCTCGGGCGGCCCCACGATACCAGAAATATTTTTATAGAGTTTGTTGAATCATTATTTGCGTCGATTGAAGGCATATAAATCAATATTAGAGGACTGCAGACAAAACCTTACTAGCTAATACTTATATGCAGAACAATTACAATACAGTACGTAATTAATAGTCTAACGGCCAATGGTACGATACCTACGTAAAGTAGCGCTTTATAAAAATTAAGCACTTTTTGACAAGGCGGAAAATTAGGCACTCTTAAATAAAATTCCAGTGCCGCGTCTCGGGCGGCCCCACGATACCAGAAATATTTTTATAGAGTTTGTTGAATCATTATTTGCGTCGATTGAAGGCATATAAATCAATATTAAAGGACTGCAGACAAAACCTTACTAGCTAATACTTATATGCAGAACAATTACAATACAGTACGTAATTAATAGTCTAACGGCCAATGGTACGATACCTACGTAAAGTAGCGCTGAATAAAATAACCTGTCTCCATATTATCTTTAACCGAAGCCGGTAGAGGAGATAGGCGATATTTAACACATTAAAAATAGTAGCTTCTGTATTAAATAACCCATGTCTCCCCATTTTCTACAAACGTATAAACGAGACTATGCTATTAACTTTTTTTTTCCCCGGCTTGATGGGTAAATAATACGGCGTAGTAAAAGTGTTTGAAAAAAAAGTGTTAGAGTTTTACATGAAATGTTGACAAGATTACGATTCTATTCTTAGCGAAGTCTTCTTAACTTTTACGCAAAACTGTGTTGGCCTACTCACTGCCTACTGTACACAATAGTTGAATGTAAATCTGATAATTTGTTTTTGAATGTTCGTGACTAGATTAAACTATTAAAAAATTATTTTAAAAAACAACGGCGAGCTGTTTTCAATTGATATCGGTATCCTATTCGAAGCTATCACGGAAGGCAGATACAGAAGGAAACAATAATTAAAATGACCACTGGAAGATAATGTGTTAAATTTGACCGAAAAAAAAATCATGGGTAATTATCAGCAATTGTTACAAGCATACTAGAGAACATATCCTCATCGCGCATACTATTGCGATATTGAAACTCTTGCAAATAGCTTTGAAACAATGCACGACTTGTTCCAAATTGCCTTTTTAACTTGCGTTTCGCGCGCATCCACAAATTCTCGATGTTTTGAGTATGAATTCAGGGTCCAAAGGGTCCACAAAATTTTGTTGGTGAACAACAACTGAATGTGAATAAATCCCTTGGCCTATTTGTGGAATGTTTGCGTACGCTGCCCAGCCATCTGATATTATATGGCTGCTAGGCAATATATGCTCCACGTTGCATTGTTCCAACGTTGCTGCACGGCGGTCTGGAACCTCAACAAGAAAACAGCGCCCACTTTCTCTTTCCACTCCGCCAAAAACCCAGTGTCCCTCTCGCCATTGGCCACGGTGATATTTTCTATGAAAATATTTAGACTCATCTATCTCAACCACAATGGGCTCAAAATTTTCATCCACACTACCGATTTGCAAGCCATGCTTTTCTTTCCATCGCCCACATTCCTCGCGCAAGAAATTGCACCAATCTGTAACGATTGATTTATTCACTTGTCCGGCTTTTCGTGACATTTGTTGCTGAGGCATGTCACAAGCCCAACAATAGATCATAATAATTATTTGTTTTAGGCTTAAATGGCTGCCTGTAAAAGAAAGAGCCGTGTCGCACCGATTTACGCACGTGACATTGATTGCAATTCCACAGATAACCATCCGCACTATGTATGACGCGTGCTAATGAGCACGGGTCATTGCAATTTTCACAATGAAATTCATTGTTTAGAAGTCGTCTTCTAGCACACCACTCTAATACTACATGAGCTTCTAGGTGAGGCAACAACGCTGATAAATTCCAAAATTCATTCCTCACCTCCACTCTGTCCATTAGTTTATTAGCGCCTACAATTCGGGTACGAGCAACAGGTCGGCCAGCCATTAGTTTACAAAAAAATCAAGTCAATAAATAGAAATAAAACTCCAATGAACTCAGATATCACGCAGGTGAATTGAAATTAAAGTAGAGGTAAAATTAAAGCCTACTACTACAATTAAAACTCAAATATTATGCTGCATAGGTGAATCAAAATCGGTAATTCTAATTGAAGTTCAATAAATAGCCTACTAATAAAATTCAGATATCGTACAGGTGAATCGAGATATTAGGTACCGGTAGGTAACAATTAAGTCCGATAAACACTAATAAAAATCAAGATTTGGCGCAAGTTCAGCAAGACAGCAATGTAAAAATAAATAAATCCAATGTTGAAACTATTGAAAACAAAGAAATGTAAATCCAATATCGAGCAGTTGTGAATGCAAGGTAATAGGGGCCTATTCAATGGGAATTTAGGAAATTTAGGCACCGGATATTTAGGCACCGCGTATTTACGGATATTTAGGCACCGGATATTTAGGCACCCGGAAATTTAGGCACCCGGAAATTTAGGCACCGGATAATTAGGCACTCTTTAATAAGCGATCTTTATTTTGAAAATTATTTTAAAATGTTAACGTATAATTCATCTTTAGGCTATGGGCTATCGGTGACGTTATAATAAATAGCCACTAGAACGATTCTAGCTAAAGAAAAGCTGGCAAAATGGGGAAAATGACAATCATGAGAATGTGTGGAAAAAATGACTCATGAGTCATTATATAATATAGACATCACAGCATTCAGGGAAGGGGAGGTAGAGATGATTCTCCGCTCATTGCTTCCCTCCATCACCAACCCCTAAGGTTGGCTGGTGAGTTTTTTTCTAAAATTGATGATTATGCAATTTGTGTAAATATTTAGTTACTAATGTAAATACTTAGGATTAAAAAGTATTATAAAATATTTTTATTATGTCGGTGAGTGTTGACGATAAATATAATCGCAATCGCCCTCTGCTTGTTTGAAAGGGTGGGTCGTACTTTTAAAATGGGTTGGCGGGGGGGGGCGTACACACTCTCACTTAAATGAGAGGATCTCTCGCAGGTAGATGTAAACTTGGTCGTAAATGTTACGTATTGACTCTGAAGGCTACACACTGGACTAAAGGGCATGGAAACACAAAGGTGTTACAATGGAAGTCTGGGGATTCTATATTTGAGGCCTTCCAAAAAGTTTGGTAGAACCATTTCTGTTAAAACCATCATAATATTAATAACAGTAAATAAAATAATAATATATATAAGGGAAATGAAGAGAGTTAAATTTCATTGGGCAGTGTTGAAAGTTAAGGAAACGTTTTGTTTTTTTGTTTTTTTTTAATCATATATATATGTGTGTGTGTGTTAGCTAGGGTATGATATGATATTACGGTCCCGTATCCCCAGCCTGAACAGAGTAACACAAGAACCTAAATATAGTAGCATGTAAACTACAAACATTGCATAACAGTTATTCAACTGAACATTTAGTGAATAACAACAGTTGTCAACAGGAACAATATTTAATTAAACTTAATTGTAAGTTTCAAACATGTTTGAATGTACATCAATATCCTTGAAGTTAGCATTTGATACTAATTAGTCTAATATCACACCAACAGGTTTCCGTAACACACCTTCACACTCATCTCGGCGCCCAACAGAAGCTCAACTCCCTACACCTCAACACCAATAGTTGCTACACAACTCCAAGGGCAGAAAGACGACAAACTTTCCCATAGCCCAAACCTAACACCATGAAAAGAAAACCTAGATCTAGCGCTGCCGCTACAAGAAAGAACTTTTCCAATAGCGACTCCCGTACCGAAAGATCAGCTTACTTAATAAAACTATGTACTTACGTACCCTTACAAGGGGAACCAAAAAACCAGCTACCCAGCTCACAAAAGCAACTCTCTCTCTCTCTTGCGGAAACTAAGGATGACGTAAACACACACACACAATATTCTAGACAACAAAACGCACTTAAAATAAACTACTTCCTATACCCTAAAACACCAATATTAAATGCAAAGAAAAACTACAAGCGCGCACGACATGTGTGTGTGTGTGTGTGTGTGTGTGTGTTTAATAATGTGTGTATAAAACCTTTTTTGTCGTTGTTTTTTTTCATTCTGAAGAAAAAAAAATTGTCTCTGGAACTGAACACAAAAGGAATGGGGAAATCATACCTTCTCGAAAATTGTAGTCAATATATTTGGTTTATGATAGAGAAGACGGGGTTAAATTGGAACATCAACAATCTTCTATAAGCAGAATAAGTATTAATAAGAGACCAATATTCCAACAAAATGATATTTAAATTTTTAACTCATCTGTCTTTTCCATAAACTTTTTTTTAAATTTTCAAAACATATTTTATCGTAATTTCTAGCCGTTGTGCGATTTCTATTGCAATTTATATAAATATTATATTACATAAATTTACATATATATTCAATAAAAGTTAATTACCACATTTGAAAGACATAACACACCTATACACTCACACAATAGATCTTCCTAAAGTGGTTACCCATTAATAATATAAAGAAGGAGTGTTGATAATAGATATTAATGCTTTTATAAAATATGAATACTACTTTAGTTTATCAACATATTTAATTCCTATAAGTAACGCGCGCAAATCCCTCCTGCTCATCTCCATTCCCACTATAAGAAGACAATTTTCTCCACACTTCCATTTTAGCAGTTACGTACAATGCTGTACCCTGCCCTGTACTCCAGTGTGTAGCCTTGAGACTCATTACGTCATTTTCACGACAAAGTTCAACATCTACCCGCGATCCCCTCCTTTGAGTGGGAGTGCGTAGAGAGGGGGGAAGGGCTAAGGAGGGAAAGCAATGAGAAGAGAATCAACTCTACCTCCCCTTCCCTAAATCCTGTCAGGTCTATATTTTATAATGACTATTAATCCGGGGTCATTTTTTCCACACATCCTCATGAATGTCATATTCCCTATTTTCTATAGCTAGAATCGTTATAGTTGCTATGTATTATAACGTCACCGGTAGCCAATAGCCTAAGGATGAATTATACGTTAACATTTTAACATTGTATTCAAAATAAAGATCGCTTATTAAAGAGTGCCTAATTTTCCGGTGCCTAATTTTCCACCTTGTCAAAAAGTGCCTAATTATTCGGTGCCTAAATTTCCGGGTGCCTAATTATCCGGGTGCCTTAATTTCCGGGTGGCTTAATTTCCGGGTGCCTAAATATCCGGTGCCTAAATTTCCAGATACCATTCACTTGATTATATACATCAGGCAAAAACAATGGGGATGGGGGTATAGGTGGTAGAAACAGACAATCCCAAGAATAGGGAGGGGAGGGAATACAAGTGATCTAACAAAGTCCAGGATGACATCTAGATGTGAGAAGGTGTAGGGAAATCCTTCGGCCAGCTGCGCGTCATTGATGTCCGTCTTTTCTACGCGGTACCTGAGTAGGGGGGACACAACCAATGGGGAAACAAATTTACTAAACTAAAAAAAAAACTCACACGGTTTATTAGTAAAAATGTGAGTGTAGTTAAAGTTTCAAATTATAAATCATTTACTATGCATTTAAAAGAGAAAATTCAACTTGTGATGTAATACTAAACATTGATAAAACTATATGTATCAAATATAAAATTGATAAATCAATTTATTTGGGAATAATAATAGCAAAGGAAAATCTGTCAAGTTATTACAATGAGGAATATTTTCAGAGTTCTTCATAACATAATGAATCAGGCTCCCTTTCACAGACGGCTACTTCCAAACATATTGGGTCTACATGTCGATCATCATCAATATTTAAATGCACCACCCCTATCCTTTCAAAAGTGCGCCTCCCCTTCCAAAAGCACATCTGAAGGGTTAAGGTAGATAGGGAGAAGGCGATTAGCCTATTTTATCGCCAACACTCTTCCATCCGATTATGTGTCTATCATCATAATCCTTTGCTTTATAGTTGAAGTTGGGGGGGGGGGGGAGGGGGACTGAAGTGGTAACATTTACTACCCTACACTCAAACTTGACTTTGCGTTTGCTAAGGATTTAGAAGTTGCTGATTTTTTTTTAAGACTTAAGATTAAATTTGTCCGTTAAGTTTGTTGAAATGTCTTATAATTATCTGCACATTACAAAAATTTTCAACAGAATGATACATTTGATATACAAATAAATCTAAAAAACTTGAAGTCACGTCAGAAATCTCTTTAAAATTTCTAAGACTAATGACACAATTATGGTACTTAGTGAACAAGCAAAGAAGATGCTGACAGAGATCTAAAGACTTCTCTATGAACATCAAAAGTTCCCTGTATTGACAGTAAAAAGTTCCCTGTAAGCAAGCATTGATGGTCACTTCAAAGCTTGACCTTCATCGACCTCCAGCTACACGAGTTCCTGTCTGTTTGCGCAACGCATCTTGCCCTGCTACTGAATGATTCGCACCTGGACGTCATCATTCTCTGGTCCATCTATTGTTTCCCTATCAAAGAATATCTCAAGTTTGTCCGCGCATGTCTGCACCCTCACCCACCTCTTAGCCTCTCCCAGCCCGTGTAAGGGACTCTGGGGTTTAGTTCTTTACTACACACCCTTCCCAGCCCGCTCCCGCAGTTTCACCGTCATCCTCTCCCCCCGCCCGCTCACGCAGTTTCACCATCATCCTCCCTCCCCCCCATTTCAGTGACCACATTGCTTTACTCTAGTCTAGATTAGATTAGAGACAGTCATTGTACCTGGTATATATCCATCAAAGGAATACATATTTATGACATTCTTTTCTATAAGGACATAAGCTGTTTATAGCGTGTTTTAGATACTATGCAACAAGCCTCATAACACACAACAATTATTGCAACTTTGTTGAAAAATATTACAAGTTGTCAGCACCTTAAATCTACATCAAAACATTTAAAATGTAGAGTGTTTATCTATACAATAATCCCATCATATCTATTTAAATTCAATTTTTATAGCATAAAAAATCGGTACCTAGATTTACGCTTTTTCGTGTTATTACTGTCATTCTAATTTAAGAATAATAATGTATACCCCCCTCCCCTTTTAAAACTTCCACCAATATAGCATATATTCCTATTAATTCTATTTGTTTTATTTTCTTTCTCTTCCTAACATGTTTTAGCTCACTGTATTTAAAATCAAGTAGGTTAACCCCCCCTTAGAAATATTTCTTTTAGTCTTGATCCAACAGCTAGACAACGCAATAAAAATCTGGCCTGCACCAATATGGCTGCCTAGAGATGTAAATAAATGAACTGAAACAGGATCTTGCCTTGCTTCTACTTCCTTAACGTAATGTTAGTCAAATCCCGCCGACACATGTCTACAAATAAACAAAAAAAACAACAAAACTCTCGTGTGAGAGATAGCTAGATCCCAGACCTCGACAGCAAGTGCGGACAACTCTTTAGGACATTTCAGGATAGCTACAAAGAAAAGGGCTAGGCAAAAGTCAGATCAAAACTATACCAACAAACATTTAATGTTTGGAAATGTACGAGAAAAAAAAAGTAACATATGAGTTACAACAAGGTCTACAAAGTACTCATATTTTTGTACGTAATTTCTGGAACTAGAAGATAAAAAAGTCTTTTTGGGTAAAAAGGTTAAAAATAATTCAGTTATCTGCGCTTGTATTTTTTGTTAAAAAGTATTTTTTGAACCGATTCTTATTTATTTTTAGAACTCGTCAAAAATGTTCTCCAAGATGTTCCTCAAGAAAAAAACTCAAACTGATAGAAACGTATCTACAAAACTCATAACAGAAAAAGTAAGTCTGTATTTGTTTCAATTAACTAGAAAATGTTTTCTTATTTAGGCTTCTCTTTTTATACATTTAAGCAAACATCTGATACCCAAGCAAAACAAAAAGAAGCAATGACGCCAACATAGCGCGTCCTTAGAAACAGCGCACCATTATAGTTTTAAAAAAATCATAACACACACACATGCACACACCTAGCGAAGAAGCAATCCATAAGTGCATGACACCCGCTACCCTCTCCCGTCGTCCTGCGTAAGGTTTTAACTAGGAAGTAGAATATCAAACATGTACAAACAACTTTTTGTTTCATCTCATACTTTTTTCTTCAATTCACGCTCAACCTTGACATGCCAGTTAGGATTTTTATGAAAAATTAAATATTAATTGTCATTGATACAATCATCAATGAATTTTGTTTCTCTTTAACGAAGCTAGACCGTCCATGGAAATGCCCGAGATAGATAATTCCTCCGTTTCTAATATAATAACAATAATAATACTAATAAAGACAATAGCAATGTAGAATTTCAATTGCAATTTTAAAGTGCAGAAAAATCTGGTTTTACATGAATGCGATTACTTTTGAAATGAATTTTAATTCAATTATTATGATCTAAAACTAGCAGTCTTGATAGATCTATTGTATCTTTACAATTTAAATGATGTTTGTAAAATATAGTCTATCAGTAATACATGATCATATATTTATATGTTTTAAAATCTTATCCAAACCTAGTCTTATACTCTTTGTCAAATGACTTTTGTATTCGTCCATATTGTTATAGAGATTTAAATTGTAAGCGTAAATAAATGTTTCGATTACGAATAACAAATACATCAGCCGATAAATCCATTCTTCTTTCTTTTCTAGATTAGCTTCTGTAGAGACTAGATCTAGAATTAGAGTAGACTTAATTAAACTTTAAGTTTATACATCTATAAATGTCTAGATTTAGTAGTAAATATTGTAAACATACAAATTTAGATCTATATCTAAATTAAATTAGACTTCGATTTAAAATCTATTACGTAATAGATCAAATTTGCTTTAATAGATCTAGAGTAAATCTATATTTCTCCTATCTAATCAATTTATAGATCACCTTATGATAGATATAGGTTCAGATAATATTCTACTAGATCCATAATCAGTGTTAAGAGAATTTTATATCTTGTAAAAAGTTTTCCTTTAAAAACCCTGCATTCAAAATATGTAGTGCAGACGATGTTATTAAGTTCATCTTTTTTGTGGCCTACAGTTAACGAGGGTGTCTTGTGACCAGCACAACGACCAACAACAAGTGCCCCTTCCCTAGTGCCAGTAAAGAATGGAATGGGTTGCCCAAAGTAGCCTGAAAAACCAAAGACTTATTAGAAGTTTAGTTCAATGATTAACATGCTTGTCTAGATTGACACTTGAAATGCATAGAACATAATTATGTTCTTTTTTAAATTAACATCTGTACTATTTAAATAACTTAAGCTACAACGGTAAATTTAAATCTAAAAGTTAGACTCTGGTGTAGATCTATATAAACTACCATAACTAATTAGATATTAGGTAATGTAGAAAATATATATCTACATCTAAATTCAAATTAGCTTCTAGTCTAGATTTATAAACAGTTTAATTTATACTAGATCTTGCCTATTGATATATCCATCTTTAGAGATTAGATATAGGCCTACTTAGATTTAAATAAAAGTTAATGCATCTATATAAAATCTAAAAGATAAACAAAAAGTAGTCCTACAAGATCTATAGACTAATTCTAAAATTGTAAATATCTTTCTTTAAAAAATAATTAAAATTAACTAGATAGGATCTAAAGTGTACACTTTAAAATGTAGATATAGTTACATACTTTTTTTCTAATTGCAAAGATTCAGACAGGATGACTAGGGACAGAGCGAGCATGATTCAAACCCAAGACTATGCGAGACAACTATTATTGCATATCACACTACCAGGCTGCCAGATCTAGATAAAAAATACCCCATTTTGTAATAAGGATACTATTATCCTTATTTAAATTAATAAACATACGAAATTCTAGACTAGTGTATTTTTTGTTATTTGTGGTTTATATTTTTTGTTATTTGTGGTTTCTTTATATTTTTTGTTATTTGTGGTTTCTTTATATTTTTTGTTATTTGTGAATTCTTTATATTTTTTGTTATTTGTGAATTCTTTATATTTTTTGTTATTTGTGGTTTCTTTATATTTTTTGTTATTTGTGAATTCTTTATATTTTTTGTTATTTGTGGTTTCTTTATATTTTTTGTTATTTGTGAATTCTTTACATTTTTTGTTATTTGTGGTTTCTTTATATTTTTTGTTATTTGTGAATTCTTTATATTTTTTGTTATTTGTGAATTCTTTATATTTTTTGTTATTTGTGGTTTCTTTATATTTTTTGTTATTTGTGGTTTCTTTACATTTTTTGTTATTTGTGAATTCTTTACATTTTTTGTTATTTGACTGTTTTTTTTCTTTTATTACTACTTTTCATTTTTATTATTTTGTTTTCTATCTTAAGGAATTTGTCTTTTAGATTTAGAATCTAGATCTAGTACTCCAAAAGTAGTTTTAAAGTCAATTGGAACTCTAAATTGAAATCTAGACTACCAAAGCCTGATGAATTTATTTTTTTTTTACATTTTATTATCAAGCATTTCACATGTATTACATTCAATCTAAGTGCTAAAAAATTAATCTTAGTTGAAACACTTTATAAAACAACAAAATATTTATTTAATTTTACTGTACAAGCAATATAGAAATTAGATTTTTCTGAAAATATTTCATTGATGTAAATTTCTTGATATATATATATATATATATAAAAAGAAAGCAACTTTATATTCATATTTTGTTCTAATTTCCAGAAAAATACAGACCTTTGTTTTCTTCAAGACACATGTGGACTTAATGGTATGAAATCAAAGTTAAACAATACCTAACTTTAAAACTAGCCTTATCATCATCAGCATCACTCCTTTGAGTTCCTCATGGAACATAGGACCTCAACAAAAACACGCCACTCTCCACGGCCTCTTGCTAGCTTTTTAATGGTGTTCCAGCTCTTCCCGGTCCTCTCGGCTTCTTCATGTACACTGCGTTGCCATGTTCTTTTTGGTGTTCTTTTGCGTCTTGTTCCCTGGGGGTTTCACTCTAAAACCTGCCTAGCTCTGTTACTGGTATCTTTTCTAAAGGTGTGACCAATCCATCTCCACTTTCTTTCTAAGATCTGCACCTCTTTAATTTTTCTGTCCACTTATCTTTCACAGTTTGGTGTTTTCTAATTAATGGTATGAAATCAGAGTAAAACAATATCTAACTTTAAAATTAGTCTTATGGCTTTATTTTATTAAGTTTTTTAACTAGAATTTAGCACAATAATAAGTAGTCTATCAAATTCAAGTTATTTTAATGTTAGGTGTATGGTGAGCTTCTAGAACTTTAATTTAAATATTTAGTTTTATCTCTATGTAAAAATTCAGTTTTTGAAAAAATATTTTTTGTTGTTTCAGAAAAAAAATGTAAAAAAAAAAAACAAATCAACTGACTGACACATGTATTTAAACCATTTCAGTTTGTCTAAAGGATCAGACTGACCTAGCAGACTTCTCCAGTCTTGGGGATGAGAATCAAGATACAGGTAAACTTTTGATTTGTTAATGTTTAGATAGAGAAAGGTTTTTGTATAAGTCTATTTTCTAATAATAATAAAAAGAATATATAAAATAGTTATTTGTCTTTCATCCTTTCAGATCCTTATCATTTCACCAGTGACCAGTCCAAAGTCCAGTCAGATGAAGTTGAAGGTCCACTAATTGGTAACTTTTGAGTTTAATTTTTAGTGTATAAACTGTAGTGATCAACACATGAGTTAGACTTGATCTATTTATAGATATCTCTTGATAGACTCAATACTGTACATTGTGTTGTAAACATTGGATCAAGTTTATTTCCTTGTTCTCCAGGTGATCATGAAACTCAGGAGTCAGAAGGTGGAGAAGCTGATCTACACAAACATCGAGGTGACTGTAAGAAGAATCCAGGTCATAGCCAGTTTATACCTGTTGAGACATTCACCTTAAAACATTTACCTGAAGGTCTTCAAGACAAAGATTTGTATGAACTCATTACAGTTACAGCTGACCTCACAGTTAGAGTAAGTGTTGAAATGTCCAGTCCAGACAGATCAAAGTTTTGGCCAAAGACAACTCAACCATATCCATTTTATAACATGAGTGAGAGAAGAAACTTGAGGACAGGAAGTGGAAGTGTGAGGTATGTAAACAAGTTTCAAGATGGAGTCTTACAAGATGGAGGTTATGGACCTACTGCCTACACAAAGTGTTGGTGTAGAAAATGTGAAGGTTCAAACTCAGCCAGCAATGTGTGGTGGGAGTTTGATGTGTACACAGCCACACATGTGGTTTTTGATAACATTGAGGCCAACCACACGACATTGAGATTGTTTTATGATAGAGATGACAGTCCAGTGGTCAGTGTTGATAAGGTCAGTGTTAGAGATGTAAACATTGAGTATGACAGGTGTAGGTTGTACTGTGTGACATGTGATGAAACTTTAGGAAATAAACTGTTGGAGATGTTCAAACATTATGAAAATGTCTGGAGGAAAGTCTATAACAAATACTTTCACTCTAGCTCTCAACACAAGTTGATCTTTATAGTGTCACATCCTCATGGATGTTCTAAACAGGTCAGTGTTGGTCAATGGAAGGACAGACTAGAGGTGGGTGTTAGATCTAAGTTTACTTATACAACTTGTACATGTCCAGGAAGTAGTGGAGCACATGTCCACTGTCTGGGGTCTAGAGACTACTGGACTTGGTCTGATCATGTCCACAGTGGAAGTCTCAAGTCTGGATTAAATTACAGTGGAGTTGGTTTTGTCTCGTGAGTTGTTTCCCTTGTGAGTTGTCCAGCTCCACCATGAAGATGTCTTTGAGAACCCTTGACATTCTGTACATCAAACTCAAATGTCTCTTTACTCGTGAGTTATGAAAATAAAGTGTGTATGTTATCTTTAAATGTACAATGTTTTGTTTCCTTTTTTTTATCCATGTTGTTGTTTGTAATTTACATTTACAATAATTGGAACATGTTCAAATAGAAACAAAATAGACCAAGTGTAGATCTAGAACTTGCTCTCGACGAACAGGTTTGTGGAACAAATTATTAGATGTAGTTCTTATGTTGTTGTTTTTTTCAATTAAAATGCAATAATTAAAAGTTTGCAAACATTTTAAATACAAAAAACTTGTCAGTTATAAAAAAAAATGCATAAAAAAAGCTAGTGTGATGTTCGACATTATTCTTTTGAACAAGCAGCCATGTTTTATTTTTCAAGGGACATAACTGAAATAAATACAAACGTTAATAAGAAAATTCCAGTTGTCTTTTCTTGTATCTACTAAAACTTACATTTAATTTTTGCATTAAATTTTAAAAGTGAAATTAAAAATATGTTTACGGCCAGGCAATGTTGGTAACAAAACAAACAATTAAATTTGTGATAATTAGTTCATGGTATTAAAGAATCTATTAAAACCAAACAACACCCACTAAATTTCAATATCCAAAAACTCAAGACCAAGAATGTTGTGTTGATCCTTACGGGATTATACTATTACCTGAACGTATTTCTACATTTAAAACGACATTTACATAACTAGAAGAGTCATTGAATGACTACTGCAATGGTGTATGGGTTGGTTAAAGCTCACGTTTTTCTACAAGATTTTCACAAGAACCTTTGATGCTTGACAGTACTGCAAGAACTTGGTCTATACAGAAGTATGTAAAAGTAAAGTTCCCTTTAAGACCTTACGATCTATGGGGAAGGTCATGTAAATGTCATCTGTTTCTGCGGTCAGGGTTAACGAGGGTGTCAAGTGGCTAGCGCAACGACCAACTGCCTTTACTTTTCTCAACAAACATTAAATAGACCTATCAATTAGAGCTGGGTGACTTAGAGTCGGCTTTAAGATTCCAGATTTATGATTCAAAATTCCAGGATTCAAACCTGGGAAGCAAAGAAATTTATCACTTAGCCACCGCCCCTCCAAACACCATAAGATTGACAGATAAACGTTTTATAACTAAATACATTGCACAATTATCTCTATCCCACTAACTGAGAGAACTTACCGGATGAAACTGTAGTTTGATTACTAACATTCAAAACGTACAATAGTTTCAATTTTATGATAGTAGTCAGTATTGGTTCCGCAAGGTTGTTAACGCCGGAAGTGGTAATGGTCTTAAGCCCATCATTACCTACAAAGTGCTTCCAATAACATGCGTCTCAAATAGCCTCTGACAACCAATCCAACTCCTGGCCTTCACGTGCGGCTCAGTTACTGAGCCCGGCGGAACCGTCACCACAGACAGAAGAAGGGGCAAAGGCTAGCAACTGGCGCCTAAACCAGTAAGCTTTGGGCAGGAGGGGCTCGTTAGCCTTGGTTGGCTACCCATCTAGGAGAAGGAAAACTCTGAATCCAAACCTCTGCTGCCCTGCGGCTATACCCAAACACAGGAAAGGCTTCGGGAGACAACCATGAGGAAAAATCAGGAGCTGGTGACACACCGTTCTACAGCCTGGCAAATCCTGCGGTGCTCCTGATCCCAAACTGTACTGGATACTCCGTTCATTTGGTCACATCAGCTGCGCAGAGAGGGAGGAACTTCTGTGTGGGCGACATCGTTCCGACCATAAACAATGCCCAGGCTTTCATCTCACTTACCCTAATTTGCGCGATCTGTGGACGGGAGTGTCTCTCCGAAATAGGGCTCCACAGTCCCATGAGTAAGTGTGCTCTGAGATGAACCATAGTCGTCCGACGACTGAAGGAGGCCAATATAGCAAATCTGTTATTTGTTCTAAAATAAAATATGTATGGTAATAAGGATCTACTTCACGGAAATGATTATATTGTCGTTTAGCAATCAGACCAGCTTAACTAGCGTGCTTTTCATTTGACTTCCAACAACGATGTGTTAACTTTTACTTTAGAGGAGACTTTAAAATGTTTAGCATGTTTCAGATGTTACTCCAGATTTGTAAATATTTACATCTTTCAGTGGCGTAGTTAGGAATTTTGAAGGCCTGGATGATTGACCTCTTTAGAGGCCCCTGCATCTTGACATTCAACATCATTAAATGAAATAGTGGCGTATAAGTTAATGTAAAAACTAATTACGGACACTCATTTGGGACCCACACTTAAGTAAGGGCCTGAGAAGATTATTAAAGTTTATCCCCCTCCACCTACCCTCAAGTAAGGGCCTGAGGAGATTATTAAAGTTGATCCCCCTCCACCTACCCTCAAGTAAGGGCCTGAGGAGATTATTAAAGTTGATCCCCCTCCACCTACCCTCAAGTAAGGGCCTGAGGAGATTATTAAAGTTGATCCCCCTCCACCTACCCTCAAGTAAGGGCCTGAGGAGATTATTAAAGTTGATCCCCCTCCACCTACCCTCAAGTAAGGGCCTGAGGAGATTATTAAAGTTGATCCCCCTCCACCTACCCTCAAGTAAGGGCCTGAGGAGATTATTAAAGTTAATCCCCCTCCACCTACCCTCAAGTAAGGCCTCAGGAGATTATTAAAGTTGATCCCCCTCCACCTACCCTCAAGTAAGGCCTGAGGAGATTATTAAAGTTGATCCCTATCCACCTACCCTCAAGTAAGGGCCTGAGGAGATTATTAAAGTTGATCCCCCTCCACCTACCCTCAAGTAAGGCCTGAGGAGATTATTAAAGTTGATCCCCCCTCCACCTACCCTCAAGTAAGGGCCTGAGGAGATTATTAAAGTTGATCCCCCTCCACCTACCCTCAAGTAAGGGCCTGAAAAGATTATTAAAGTTGATCCCCCTCCACCTACCCTCAAGTAAGGGCCTGAGGAGATTATTAAAGTTGATCCCCCTCCACCCACCCTAGCTATGCCAATGACATCTTTTGAACCCAGGAACAGCGCATGAATGTGGGACGTGTTTGTGGGGACTTTTTTACAACCCGCCCGTGCAAGAGGTTGACTCTCGTCTACCCGCGGGCATCCCCACGGAGTTATGTTTTGCCATTCATTTAACTTAGCTACCCCCTCAAATAGCCGTTTCCACCTAGGTGACAAGATGAGGTATAACAGCGTACCTGGGAACTCTATATCTTGATTTGTAACAAGTATCCAAAATGTTGATGTCTTTAAAACCTGGATTATAGAGTAAAGAATAGCATTTTTTATGCGCCACTATCTAGCGTTTAGAAATACATAATTATATCTAAATTGTTTCGATTGATTTGTAAAGATATTAAATAATAACATGGACCTAATCCAACGCTGTCAATTTTAGTCTAAATAATTTAGAGTAATTACTGTATGTATTATTAACTCTTCACATATACTGAGAGCCTTATTACATATGCATACTTATTAATAAATATTGTGTAAATCGTCGCAAATATAAAAAAGGCAATGCTTACAGACAGACGTAATCATCTCTTTCGCCATGATAGAAGGCATGGGTGACAGTGCGGTTGTTGTGACCAAGCGATTTGATGTAAGTTTTCACCTCAGCGTGTGTTTGTGGTCTCGTAAGGTTGCGATTGCTACCTTCAATACTCTGAGTCCTAAATAGTCCCTCACCACTAGTCCAAAACCTAGCCTTCAGCAGCGACTCAAATATTGGGTCAGATCACTGATAGGTGAATGTGCCAAGGCAAGCATCTGGCGCCCTAATTTGCAAGCATTGTGCAGAAAGAGTCCTTTAGACGTGGCTGGCTACCCACCAAGGGGAAGAAAAAACCCTGAATTCAACCTTCCGCACCTTGAGGAAATATTTGGCACGAAACCCGGTTAACTGTTAGATGGGCGACATCGTTTTGACCATAGATAATGCCCAGGCATTCACCTCAGTTCTATGATATAATCCGGAAATGTTTTAAAAAATAATGGAGACTCCATTTTTTCGTGTCAGTGTGCTGATGATGTTCTCTAATGACAATGAAAAACTTTATGCCAAGTGGTTTTCTCTCTATATAAGCACACACAACGCGATAGATAGACAGATAGATAGATAGATAGATAGATAGATGCATGCATACATACATACATACATTGTTGTGTTTTAATTTAGTTAGAGAGTATGTTAGTTTCGCTAAAGAAATACATTAGGTATTGTTTTTAGAGACAGTAAAGTAGTGACGTAGTCAGACAGACGAACAACGTAGTAGAATAGGCGAACAAGAAGAATATGGCGATAGAAGAAGGTTGATTATTATTACAGGTAGATAAGTAACAACGGAGACGCAGACGAGACAGACATCCCACGTGTTAATAAAGGCATCAGTTGCACACGATTTTAGATTAATAGATCTAGCTACAACATTATTTTGGCGACCACGAGGCCAGAACTAACAACGCCCTGACGAGCAACGACCCTGAGGTCAGAAGAAACTTTAAAATATTCAGCATTAAAGATTCGCCTGATGAGATTTGCAGTCTGCCTGAGTAGCATGTCTGCCTGAATCTTTTGAGAGAGAACTTAGTTCGTCAAGATTATCGTGTGTCGTCGCAGATTACATTTACAGCATCATTTTTTGCCGTTGACCTCACCACATCTGAGAGATTATTTTCATCGTTGACTGCGCTGCATCAGAGACATTATTGTTGAAGCATTGTTGAATGTTCATTATCGACATTGTTGAATGTTCATTATCCTTATTATTGAATGTTCAATATCGTCATTGTTGAATGTTCATTATCGTCATTGTTGAGTAAATCAGACGCCATAGAAGGGATTCGTAGTAGAAGAAATTGAACAGTTACTGCGAGACATAACTACACTCTAGCTGACATAGAACTTATTCGTCGCAGAGGAACTTAAGCCGTTACCACCAGCCTTGTGGAATCGTGGAACCGGAAGTTTGACTGAACCGGTATTGTCACCATGTATGTCTATTGATCGCGACACTTTGACAGAAGTAGATTTACACTTTAGCTGTTAACCAAAGCCTTCCAGCCGGAGTCTGAACTGACCACTGATCTCTGTGTGCTACTTGTCTGGCCAAAAATATTTCAAACTATAAGATAAGTTTAGTTTTTCTTCTTACTAATCTGTTTGAAAATAAGATCTATAGGACTCAGTGGGTCACTTGCTGGTTTATTTCTACCAAGTGAAATCTGGGTGAACTGGGAGTGTTCTTAACATTGGATATTTACTAACAAGAAGCCCACAAATACGTATAGTTGTCCAATTGTCTTGTGTGTAAACGTGAATCATTTCTTCATTTAAAAATTGTCTCGTACCGTTCTCTACTGATGTATCACTTTTGTCTATAATCTTTCTATCAGACGAAAGTCTCATCTCTCATAGATTTAGTGTTTGTTTATATTTATTTCTTTATTCCATGTATTATTTTGTGTTCATCTCAAGGTTTGGTCATTAAATAGTTAGATTACATTTCTACTACTTGGTAGAGACAATTATTTTTTTTTACATCTTATTCAAGTGTAACTCTAGACTTGATAGTAGAAGATAAGAGAATTTGTATTGATCCAATCAAATGGACATTCAGTTAGACTACAATTGACAACCTCAGCGTAACTACTGTACAATAACAATATAGATGCAAATATGAACAACAATAACGCACAAAAACACATACACATTCATAAATCCAGCGCTTTGATCTTATAACATCCTGACCAATAGTCGGAAAAAGAAGTTTTTTTATTTTAAATCTTTCTGTTTTAGTCCTAATAGAAAGGAGACGACCACTTCGTTCAGATCATATGTAACTGGTTTAATGGGTGCAGGTTGTCTTTAAGAATCGTGGGTGTTTTGGAAAGGCATCTTTCATGAAAAAGCTCTTCAAGAGATGGTAGCTGTATTCGAGTGATATACGATGCTTTTTTAAATTAGTCTTTTAAGTCTAAGTCTTTGTGCCAGAAAAGTATTACCATACCAGCAGTTGATGACAAATTTAATAAAACAGTTTACTATTGGTAAAAAAAAAAAGAATGGTACATATTTTCGTAACCTGCAATAAGGCCAATGATTACTGTGTCATCAGCAAATTTCATGATGGGAGTGTCAGCTGATAAGCTCCGAATGTCATTTGTGTATATTTATACAATACAGGTGATGGGACACACTCCAGTGATGCCCCAGTGCTAAGTTCTCTCGTGCCTGACACATGCGCGTTCACTTTCACATACTGTAGGAGTTCGATAAGAGAGTTTAGAATCCAAGCTTGTATATTTTTTGCTAACGTTTAATTCAGATAATTCAGATTAAGGCAGGGAAAGTGGGACTACAGCCCAGGGGTTTCAGCATACTTAAATCCGGCCTTGATTGTAATTCTAGAATGAAAATGTCATCCTCAAGGATTCGATATTGACAGCTAAGCGCTCTTTCTCTCAACATATCAACTACACAGATCGTATTCGAGACATAGATAAACTATTACAATGTTGAGTTGAGTCATTTTATATTCAGGAATATTTGGAATATAGACTTCTTAATTTAGATCTAAAGTTCTATCATCGGAATATTCTAAAGTGTAGTAGAGCTATACATTCACTGGTGGGTGGAGGGGGGATACCAGGGTAAAGAATGTTCTTTTGTTTATTTGTAATCTATCATACCCAGACATTCGTTATGAAGAGAGAAACAGTTGCACAAGGTGGAAATGTCTTTTTATAAGATGCCAATGAACTATAAGAAGATAAGAGACCTGAGATCCTAGTGTTCAGAATTAGGACATGCTTTGAATGGTTATAAAACATTGTTGTAACTGAACTAGTGACGCGGGTCGGGCTATCCATGTGTGACACAGGTTACACAAGCCTGTGGACTTCAAGCGGACTGACTGTTGGAGGCGGCTTGGTGAATGAAATAGAAAGGAAAGAAAGACTGTGTCAGGGTCATGTTAGTTCGTGTCAGTTAAGGGCAGCAGAGTTAATGACAAGACAAATATTCCAGTACAGGTTCGATACAGCGATTACAGACATTTCGTACTGCCAACTGTAAAGTTTCATTTTTTTATGTAATGTACATTTATATAAAATGTCTCGTTATTTGGAGCCCGAGTTAACTGGTTCTAATTTTTCCCAATTAAAACATACAATTAAAATGTTATTTGACATTAGTTAGGCTAAAAATAAAATATGCATCCTCTATTTGGGACTCAACTCAAGAAAATATTAAAAAACCGGAACAGACACAAAATAGAGCATTGAGATTCATAACAAACGAATATTCACATTTGACTAGTTGACTAGAGTAACACCTTAAGTAAAATCACTAAGCTTAGAAAGTCTTCAGGATACAAGACTTAATAGTAAATTAGCAATTAAGCATAAAACATTTAAACATACTCTTCAAATACAAAAAAAAAAAAATAATCTAATAAAATTCTCAGAAAGACACAATGTTTGTTGCAAATGTTTGACATGTCTCGGATGTTCCTTCAGAGTTAAAGATAATTACTTCCTAGTCCAAACCACCTGCAGGACGACGGGGGATGGGAGCGGACAGAGTTTGAACCCTGAACCATCGATAAATCTGAGCGACAGTCCAGCGCGCAAACCGCACGACAGGGCAGCCAAAGGCACATTCTTTATTCCATATACTAGTAGAGGAGGAGGAGGAGGAACGAACTCTTCAAACAATGTCAACTGATCGTGACTACCGACTAATTGTAAACAGCTGTATATAGGATGGAAGGCACAGGAGGTAGAAATACAAAGCAATTCGGTAACGGGTGCAGATTTAGCCAAGCTATGGTAGATCGTTTAAAATAGAAAACTATGCAAATAAGAAGAATTAGAATCTATTCAAGTTCTAAGTTAATACAAGGTGAGTAATAGAAAGGGGGGAGGGATAATGTATAGTAACACACTAAAACAACATGAGCCTCAATAAACACAATGATTTTATTAGTCTCTATTTATGTTCTTTACTTCAGCCACTTGTTCTCTAAAACTGACTTCCTTTTACACACAGTCCAGACACACTGCTGTTCACTCAACCATGTACACGCAAGGTCCACTGGTCATTTCATACACAGGCACACACACTGCACTACCAGCCACTCAAAACACATACACTTACTATCACAATGACTACACATGACAAACATGTAAAACTTTCTTCAACGGAAAAGACAGGAAAGACAAAGTAAATAATGTTTTAATCCATGTCTCTGTAGGATAATCGTACAAATATTTGTGTCTCCGATATGACACACTTTTAGGGGCCAAAGCATAAAAGGTCTATGTTGAATAAAAGACTAAAAGCAGTTTTTAAAAATACAACAATATATTTACATTGCAAATGAAAAATACAAGTAGACCTTTAAAAGTATTGATAACAATTTGGAGTTTAAAAAATCTAGTAAATAAAATAAAAAATGCATTTGCAAAATGTTGGGTTTATTTCTCGACTTCTTTTATTACATTTACTAAACATTAAATAGAAAACTTGTCCTTGAGTCTTAAGATTAATGAGAAGTGCAGTATTTCCCGTGGATACGTAGTCCCAGCTGTGACCTACATACTTTGCCACATCCTGCGCAGACATAAAAACTGTCTACTGGTTGTTGATTTAGATTTTCTTTTCGCCATCTATGTCTGTCCTCGGCAGCGGATTTTCGTTTGGTCTCAAATGTGTATCCGGCGGCCTTTGTAAGTGATCTCCATCTGTCTCGCCCCGAAGCCTCCTGCAACCAGGTGCTCTCTTTTATGTCATTTTAAGTAATTAAAGCTTGCCTTTAAATTGTTCCCAAGTGGCATCTCTAATAAGCTGAATACTTTCAACTCAACAAAAAAGACTGCCTTAGGCACAGATAATAAAGCAGTGTATATGATTTATAAAGAAATTGTGGCTGTTTTAAAAACAAACAATATAAAAACGGCATTATAATACAAATATGACGGCATTTTTTATTTGAGCCGCCAATAAAAGATTGTTAAACTACGCCTAGAGATTGGAGGATTGATGAGAATATTCTTCTAAAAGACAAGAAAATGAGTCGGTGATAAGCTAGCTACAATGTTGCTCACATTATAAGTAGAGAAATGAAGCCTTTTTCTGACGCTTACAAGAAGATTAGGTCTAAGTGACCCGCGACTTTAATGTCGGAAATTAAAATGGCCAGCAGGTCGAATTAAGTTGGACATCACTGTGATAAGGCATGATTATCTTATCTTTGCATTCCTCGTGGAATGTAGAGCCTCGAATGTAATAAGTAGAATAAGGTATTAATGCAATAAAGAGATAATACAATGAGGACATAAAGCACAATCTGATCAACGATGACTACCAATGAACATTAAACCCAAATATATTGCTCTGTCCTTCTTATAAACTTGATTAACATGAACGAATAATAACAAGACTCAGGATATAAATTATAAGACATGAAATCAGCTGTTTAATATAACGCCATTCTTGGTTGACAACATTAAACATTTGCGATGATTTAAGCCACGGGCACGAATAAAATTGATAGTGACTGAAACCAGTCTTATGACATGTTGGAATTGTAATTGCTTTGTGCGTTATGTTTCTTGGTGAATGATGTACTAAAAATTAGCAAATTTTAAAATTAGCATTTGCAAGTAGCTTAGCATCATAACCATTTCATAATGGCTGGAGCGCCATCCGTTGCTAGACTAGCTGGCTTTACCAAATGCATATTGTACTGGAATAACCCCTCCTGTTAGTTCTCAAAAACATCCTCCCTACACCCGTTACATCTGTGGACTCATCTAGAGCCAACGAAAAGAATTCATAATCAACTATTCACGCAAGTTCACTGACATGTCATTTATTCAATCTGCCACAGTGTTTCTAGTTAACGCCATTTCTTTGAATGCTTTCATCTTTTCTGGACAATTTACTTCGGCAGCTTTAACGAAACACTCCTTCATAAAATTCCCTTCACTAAATAATTTGCTATGGCTTGCAATTAAGTTTGACAAAATGTAGCTGGCTTTCAATGCAAACTCAATCTCGGTGTAACAAACTATTTTTCAATTCAAGTAGCTTGTCATCTCTTCTTGTCCAGCGTAATAGTTTAACATTATTTTGATAATTTTTGCGCGGGCCGCATGCAAAGTGAACGCGGGCCGCATATGGCCCCCGAACGCTGTACAGTGTGTCATCTAGACATCAATATCAGCTTCATAAAGTAAGAAGTGATTTGAAACAAAGTTATTCTAAAATTGAGATATTTTACATTTCCTTTGTTAGATAAGGGGAGTAGACTCTCTTGAACACGTTGATCTTCAAACGATGGAGATTAGTTAAACACGGTAAACCGACAGAGTACATAATTCACGAATTAACCATTTCTATGGATTGATCCTAGTATCCTCCCTTCTTTTCTCTGTCTATTTTCTTTCTCTATTTCTCTCTATCTCATTATGTCTCTTTTATTCCGTCGTTCTCTCTCTCTCTCTCTCTCCGTTGACATTGTGTTAATGTGTATGTGTTGGTTGTTATTCCACTTAGTCTGAAAGCTCATATAGTGTTGTGTGTAACCTGTGTTATGTGAGAGTGTGTTATTAAAGAGTCTGTTATATCCAGCGTCTAGTGTTGGCGTCGCTTACAGTGTTCAGTGTTCCTTAGTGCAATATTAAGCTTATACGTGTATAGTTTAAGCTGACACTATCTCGTTCCCTCTCTCTCTCTTCCTCTCTTTTCCACTTCCTCTCTCTCTTTCTGTCTCTTTCTCTCTCATTGTCTGTTATGCTTTGGTGCTGGTTTCCTACTTTGGTTTTACAAAAAGAATTGCATTTCCTATAAACTTTGTGATTAGGTTTTTCTTGGGTTTTTTTTTGGTTACTTGTTCCACTTCACCCAAACATTACCAAGTTTTGTGTTCTTTGACTTTTAGTGAAACAGAAGACGACGTCCAGAGAAACTGGTTCATACTTCTCTTTACAACAAAGCATAAACTTTTTTAGTCCTTTTGTAAATGATAATTAAAAGGCATATCTTCAAGTCTTAAGATTATTGAGAAACGCAGTATTTCCCGTGGCTGCGCAGCCCCATCTTTGACCTACATATTTTGCCACAACCAGCGCATGCACAACCATTGTCTGCATGTGGTCGATTTAGATTTTCTTTTCGTCGTCTGCATTTGTACTCGGCAGCAAATTTTCTTTTGGTCTCAAATGCGTATCCCGCGGCCTTTGTGAGTGATATCCAGCTGTCTCGTTCCGACGCCGCATGCAGCCAGGTGCTCTCTTCTATGTCAGCCAAGGAAAGATGACGCCTAAGCTGGTCTTTGAAGCGTTTTCGTGGGGCGCTTTTGTTACGTGTTCGTCTACTGTAAACGTTTTTCTTATCTTATTAAAAACGGACGTTACTTCAAAAAAAGACGATGATTACGTCCTAAGCGTCATGCATCTATTCATGGCATGTTAACCGATGACTTAAATTCTGCTACGTTTTCCTGGCTTACTTAAGCAACCCAATCCATGCTCTAATAGCACTCGGGAAGAAGAAGAAGCGTTTAAATACAAGATTTGTTTTTACACCTTTGCGGAGTGCGTTTGATGATACACTGATATTCAATTCTAAGTTGATTCAAATGTCATCGTCTCAAATTGAGTCCAAAGAAATAGAATAAAACTCGAGGAAATAAATCTAAATGATAAACACCGAGATAGAAACTGTAATAACTAGTAATGGGAGCGGACGACTCATTCACAGCAAGAGATTTCACCCTGGGCAATAGATAGGAAGGAATGGATAAAGACGGTCAACAGATCACATGTTTTGCATCGTGGTTCTAAAGACTGTGGGATAGGTGAATG